>CM018032.1:36305250-36905754 GCA_008638375.1 Nyssa sinensis
TTATACTAATCTTGACTTTATCTAGAAAAGTCACTAAGATTTTGTAATTGCAAATTAAAATAAAATCAATTCAAAGAAAATACTTAAAGGAAAAGAAAGATGTTCGAAAATCAAATTAATGGGAGAGAAAAACTCTAGGAAATCAATTTCACCTAATCCCTCACTATGATTTACTCATCTAACTAATTGAATTTAATTCTCTATGTTTGTTAGCAAATCTCCAATTCATCCAAAGCCTCTTTCAATAGTCAATTGGAAACTATTCTTGTTCATTATTTTACACAAGAGTATAAAAATTAATAAAGCAAGAATACAATAAGACCAATGATTTTTAATACTACATAGGTTCATATAAGTCTTTCGATCTCTATATTTACCTATGTTGAAGTATCCAAGATATATACTATAATTCCCTTTTTCGATAGCAAATTACAAGATTAAAATCATCTAATTAATGGCCAGTTAATTAGAAGCAATAAGTTCAGAATAAATCAGACAAACATAAAATAGAATTATTTCAAATTAGAATAGAAAAACAAGCATAGTTTGAGACTAGACTACATCATTTTCTTAGAATAAAGAAAATTAGTTCATGCTAAAAATTAAATTCAACATAAATCAATTCATCATATTTTTCTGAGAGGAATGGAAGGAAAAAAAAAACTCTAAAAAATAGTTGCAGCAGCCCGCAGTGCACCGTCAAAGTCGTAGCCGTCACAGCCGCTGGTTTTTCTTTTATCTTTTTCTTCTTGTTGCGCCTTCAGTCGCAACCTCTACTTAAGCTGCCGCTTGGTGTTTTTTCTTCTTTGGTTTTTCTTTTATTTTTCTCCAAGAAGTAGCCTTCCAAGCCGCAACTTTTGACCTTTTTCCTTTTTTTCTTTAACGCAACGCCTTTTTTGATCTCCAGCCACTTCGTTTTTTGCGCTGCTACTGCTTCCCTCTCCTCTTCCAAATCTCTTCTGAATTTTTTTTTTTAATTTTTTCTCCAGCCCCTTTTATATCCCATGTTCTCTCCTTTTATATTGCGCTGCTACTGCTTCCCTCTCCTTTTATATTTTTTCTCCGCATTTCTTTTTTTTTTATTCTTTCTTTTGCTTCAGCGTGCGCCGCACGTTCTCTTTTGACTTTTTCTTCTTTTTTTTTCCCTAGCCCAGCCGCCTGCTTCTTCTTTATTTTTTCTATTCCCTGCTGTTCTTTTACTTTATTTTTTCTCTTTGTTTTCTTTGGGCTTTTGTTGGACGACTCCTTCAATTTTTTCAAATCTAAAATAAAATTTAAATAATAACACTGAAGTTTAAAATTACCCAAAAAATAAATAAAATTAGATTAAATTTTAAAGTTAAGAGGTAATAAAATATTCTAAATTTTGCAAGTCATCAGTTATGAATCCAATGACGCCTAAATTGGTGATGTCAATGCCTAAATGAACTTCTCTAGTTTTGCGTTTGAAACAAGCAACTTCCATTTTATTCTGATGATATGTAATTCCACTAAACAGTTGGTGAGATTGTCTTTCAAAATCCAACATTTCTGCTAGGTCTGTAGCATTCTAATGCTAAGCACTTGACTTATAAATCAACTTTCCTAGTGACAAGCCCACAAGCTAATAAAACTTTCAAAGACAAGATTCAATGGTGATGGATGTCACATAGCTGGGCTCCACTCCAAATTTGGCCCTTTCCCTTTGAACTGGACATCACGTGATTTTCTTCTTCTTTTTTTCAAAAAAAAAGTAATTTTAACCCAACAACCACTAAGGACGTGTCCTAGAGAGAAAGACACCTAAAGGCTTGACAGGTCATAGGAACTGATATATCATAAAGTGATAAATATATTCAAAGCATGACACGTGTATATATAGAGCTCTTTGGGGTACAGATCAAGAAAGATTGTTTTATCTAGATCAAACAGGCATGGAGGGTTTAGAGGTATACAGTTCAGAACATGGCACCACCTTCCATACCCTACCGACTTTAGAATAAGAAAACAGAGTTCAATATGGCAACTACTATTTTTCAGATATCTTCAAGTCCTTACTTTTATGGCTTTTAATCCTACTCAACTTAGGAGATCTACAATCTATAAATAAGACCATAAGGTACGCCTTTAATTTATGTTCAATTATTCTTTTCAATTACAGTCTCTTTCTATTTATTGACTTAATCATCGAAGTGGCTACCACCAGAGCCTACCCGGTGACCCTCTAATCCTGAGTTCTTGACAGGTAGCAAAGGACGGGAGGCCCCTCTGATAAAAAAGAGTAACATCAGTTTAGTGCCGTCTGTGGGAATGACAATCGTTCTCACTATCTTTTTTTCAAAACAACAAACCTTTTGGCTTTTTCTTCCAAAAGGCAATAGCTCCCAGCCTTCGTCCTAGAAAGAATTCCTAATTTTATATATACAGAAGCCTAAATAGGCTCAAAAGAGACATTTACAAGTCTTGCTATACCATTTTACAAGCTCTTTTTACTTAAGTTCCCTCCCCATCTTAAACTTCATTACCTGAAAAACAAAAAAAAAAAAAAAAAGGTTATAAAATGGGGTGAGCTAATAAAGCTCAATGAATAATACCAATGCCCTATCATGGGTTTTTATAGCAGAAGAACTTTAAATAAAACCATGGATATCAAGCAATATTGAAACATTTCAAATGCATTTTCAGAAACGAAATTGCTATTTAAACATTTGAATAGCAATAAGTAGCATAATAAAGCTCATAATAGATATCAAATATCATTTAGCATACCCATTATAATGGTCAGAACCAAAGAATTCACGTCGACTCAAATTTTGAACAGAATGTCATATATAATGATAGTCACTTATAGTGACACTTAAAGAGATCTCTAGCCTACTTATGGGTCTACCAGCTCTTGGTCCCCCAGTAAAGACATAATAAAAGGGGCCCATGTAATGACATCTATAGAAACACATTCTAAATCATGTGATTATCCATGGATTTACAAATTTATTTATCAAACATACTTGTAAAATGTACTTCAATTTCATCAATAGTGAATATAACAAAATGCTTTGCCTGTTAAAACATAAAATAATATGTTTGACAATATCACATTCAAATCACCATTTCAGGGAACCAAATTACTCACCTTGTGTTCTTAAAGCACTCCTTGATTCTCTTTCCCCAGTAAAGACATAATAAAAGGGGCCCATGTAATGACATCTATAGAAACACATTCTAAATCATGTGATTATCCATGGATTTACAAATCTATTTATCAAACATACTTGTAAAATGTACTTCAATTTCATCAATAGTGAATATAGCATAATGCTTTGCCTGTTAAAACATAAAATAATATGTTTGACAATATCACATTCAATTCACCATTTCAGGGAACCAAATTACTCACCTTGTGTTCTTAAAGCACTCCTTGATTCTCTTTCTCTCCTAAGGAACTCTAAATACATATATTTCATATTAGAACCATATTTGAGTGCTATATAACATTATTTAGTTACGTTTGTCCTATTATAATTCAAACAACACAATCTAGGATCCTGATAAAATCCCTCACATTCTAATTCCATTGGAGCCTCCTTTCACTCTTGTTAGAATTTATTTACATCAAATATAAGGTCTTTAAACAATTGGGACAACAGCTGCACCATCCCCATTTATTATGCCTATAAGTTTCATTTTTAACTTCCAAGTGTTGGTTGTTTCAACACTTATATCTAGCATCATGAATCATCATTTAGACTATTCATTTAACTTTAATTAAGGTATTTTCCTTTAATTTTCATCAGCATTTTTCCTTACCATTTCTCACATTTAGAGTTCTTTTGGTAATCTAATCATGTTAATTATAACCTAGGTATTGCTAAGGTTGTTTTAACACCATTAATCATTAACCAAATAATTAATCAACACTCATTAATCATGGTGCATCCTTCTACATCATATATGTTGCTCTTGTATTCATGTAATTACTATTCCATGCAAGACTTGTTAGGACTTCAAGACTAGTTTAGAATTTTATTCAATTCATAATTGAATTTGAGTTATTAGTCGTTTTTAAATGTTTTTTTTTCTATTAAATGAAAGAATAAGATATTAGGATTAGAATTCATACTTTAATTGTTCAAGAATTCAACTTCTTGGTTAGTCCTCCTTAAGCTTCTTTCTTTCTCCTTCTTGTTCTCTTGTTTTCTCTATTTTTTTTCTTGCTCTATTATTTTATATAGCACATTTTAGAAAGCTTCTTGCTTGTCTCTCATAATTTATTTTGTAAGGCATAATAAATACAAACATGTATTTATATGTGGGCTAGGTGTCACTTTGTGAATTCTCACATATTTGAAGTGTCTTGCTCTTATTAGCTCTATATTTCCTCTCTCTTACTAATCTGATTTTTATCCCTTTATGTGTGTGTGTGTGTGTATATATATATATATCTTATGTATAATACATACATATATATAGACACATATACAAATAAATCTCTACACAAGCTCCTCAAGAATAGTCAACAATGGTGAGCTAGATATTCCAAATTATGGGTCCCTTGCCCATGTGAACAATTGTCTTTCTTACCTTTGTTTAATCAAAATTAATTTGGATAATTATAAGGGAAAGGTTATAACTTAGGATTAGTACAAGTCTACCTCACTTAAACATCCTAATTAACCCAATTAGGATTAACTTAATTCACTAATCATGTATTAAGGTTACTAATTAATCATAATTACTTTAGATATAACAATTTTAAGAACCTTCCAATAACCTATCGCAAACTGGTTTAAGTTAGCTAAGTATGCTCTTATTATGCTTAACCTTAGAATAAGGATTAATCTAATTAATCATGTTTTAGCTTAAGAATAATTTTAAAATCCTACTAGAAATATCGTTTTGTTCTTAATTTCTCCTACTAAGATTTTAATTATTGTCTTACTATCCATATTGTTAAACTCATCATTTTAAATTACATAATCATGCTTAGGGCATACTTAATCCACACTTTATCATTCTTTGAAGTGGATTCACGTATAGCAATAAAGTATAATAAAAGTAATAAAATCTAGGATATTACACTAGCATTGTTCCAATTTCCCGAATCGATCGTCCTTGATTCCATAAGCTTCTTCTACTGAAGAATATCTACACAACCGTGAATTACACATGGCCTCGGAATCCTTCGATTGCTCAACCTTGAATGCCATAAGGTTGAACTCCATTGATGAATAATGAATGATCTAGGCTCTCATTATGACTTGGATTATGTGTATACAAACAATTCATAGATTGAATATGAAGAGAATATATTAAACTCTTAAGAACACTTTTCAATTCTTTCAAATTAGTTTGAAACTTAAAAGTTCACACTTATATATATTTTTCGTGGATCTCAAATCACTCTTAAAAATAGGACAATATTCTGTTTTACACGAGACTCATTCGAACAAGTAACTTATTTGTTCCAATGAATATCTCATTCTAACGAGTATCGAACGAGCAACGAATGAACCCTTTTTGGAACTTGTTAGTTTTGAGAGGTTAAACTTAAATCAAACGAGCCTTAAACGAGCATCGAACAAGACCTTTCTATTGCTCATTTGAACAAACACCAAAAACAAAGGTCCCTTGAATGGTGATGAATATTTTGCCTAAGTACAAAAGATGTGATTTTTCAAAAAAGAACTTAGGAAAATCATTTCACCAACCACACACACACACGAGTTTAAGGAAATAAACAATATGTTATGCATGTCATGTGTGAGTGTGTAACATCCGAATCATAACAAAATCCAAATTACCCCTTATGTCCCAAAAAGTCCAGATGATCTTTATGGCATTGAAGTGAGGCTTCTTGGAGCGAAATAGGGCTTGAGAAATACAAAATCTAGGACTAAGTTACAATTATAACAAGGTAGTTTTTGTAAAACTAGATTTGTCACATCTCGAAAGACACCCTATGTGGATTTGGGGATGCGAGTGTGCTTAACCAAAGTCTATTCGAATTACACATCACATCAAGTTCAAATACTGTAGCAGAAGCAATCACACATGTTACATTCATCCTTCAAGTATCAAGATAGGCTAGAAATTTTTTAAAAAAACATTACATTTTGTTGGGTTCGTAATCACAGCGGAAGCGATTTCAAAAATCTATTTGGATCTTTTTCTTTATATGAATCATACAATCTTGAAAAGAGGGCTTAGAATTACCTTGTTCTTGATAATCTTGATTGTTGAAGAAGACTTTTTGAAAAGATTGATGCAATCTTCCTTCTATTTCTCCTTTAGGTCTTCTTCTCTTTTTCCTTAGGCAAACCGTATCATAGGAAAGTGTGTTGCCTCTTATTTTTGTCTAGCATAAAAACTTATGATAAACGGCTCCCTACATATCATATATATAGGGCTTAATTAGGTCAAGAGAAGAGATCTAGTGAGTCCCATTAAGTTAGCTTCCAATTAATCAATTAAATCTTAATTATCTCATAATTAATTTTAATTGACTAATTAATTTTAATTAACTCCACTATATAATTGAAATTGCACTCCAACTTAGTAGAATAGAGTAAACCCATATACACTATACTTTTGCAGTTGGGCCCTCTGCATGGATACTAATAGTCAGAGTTACATATTATACTGTCAAATTAATTCTCTAATTATTTTAAGAACCTAATTCAATAATTATTAATCACTTGAAATTGGTCATCATTTCAATAAACAATTTACTGAAAAGATCAGATCCAAATTTCAGTGATTAACCTATTGAATTAACACAAAGGTGATATCCATCTCTCTAATATAGAGTGTAGATTCCATCTTGAGAATATGTGTTCCCACAATCTATATAATGACTTCCCAAGATACCGAGGTCTTGATTGAAAAAAATTTCACTCATTGGTAACTCAAAGTCATCACTATTCAGAACTTGAGTTCACTATCCTATGAAGATTAAGAGCTTATTGTGAATAGTGAATAAGAAACTTATTAAAGGTGATAGTTCCAAATAATGCGTTTCTTATAGTAATCTAATTCAGTGTATTCCCAATACATCGATACAATAACCTAGAGTCTACTACTCTAATGGTTGAGATAAACCACCTTATCACATAAAGGTTAACAGTATTATAGCTTTACAGATAAGATGTCCAGTCTTATAAATAGCCGCGAATAATTCTAGAATTACCTAGATAAGCAGTTTATATCTCCTGTGTATAAATCTCATTTATACATATGAACCGCTCTTAATGACAATTCAAGGACTAATCATCTCATGATATAAAGCAACATCCAAACATATGGTAATATGAAACTCAATAATAAATCAAATCTATTAAATAATTATTAAATTTCTTGGATCTGAGGGTACATATCCTAACACATTCATCAATATTACATCAAATACTTATCAAGACATTGTCCTTGATCACATCAATTATGGGTCTCATACCCTACGTTTACATCTCATACATCTTTGAACTACATATTTACGCTAACCATGAGTCTCATACCTTACGTTCACATCTGAACTTTATAGTTACACTAACTGTGAGTCCCATACCTCACGTACACATATGAACTTCATATTTACTCTAATTGTGAGTCTCATACCTCACACAAACTTCAATTCTTTGCACTTCACTATAGTTCTAGGTCCCATACCCCACCTTTATATCTGTACTTCATGGTTCACTTTAGCTATGGGTCCCATACCCCACCATCATATCACCTGAACATATCATAAATAAATCTATGTTAGCTTTATGAAAAAGCTCATGAGTAATTCTGAAACCTTGTCATGGGTTTTTCAGCTAATAGTGTTTTGAAGTAGAAAGTATTTCACGATAAAAATACATTATTGACTTATCACATTTTAATACAAAGCATGAATACTTGAATCATAAAGTATTTGAGCACATTAACTTGAAGCATTAGCTTAAAATAAAAGCATTCCAGGATGATTCAAGTAGAGCATATCATTTCTTAAATACAAAATAGGAGGATTCAGTTTTTAATTATAATCAGAAACATAAATCCTTTTATCATGAAATATGATGATATAAGTCAATTTTAGAGCAATAGGGGTTAAACCTTCTACCATTTCACAATGTTGTGTCTTTTCACTTTACACGAGAGTTCGTATTGATCCAGACTCTATGCTTAATAGAGGGTCAATATTATATATATATATATATATGACCCAAACACGATAGATCTTTTGCCTTCTTGCAGGCATTACACGAGCGAGTCCTGAAGGATCCACTAATCACGAGCGCTTATAAACTATTTATCTTGCATTACCAATTCACAAGCATGAAGTATTTAAAATATTGTCTTTCAACATAAATATTTTTTAAGAGTAATTAAACATAGCTGGAATGAGAAACATTCATTTTCATTAGTACAACTTTGAAATCAAAGCTAGGCATGCTGAAGTAAGAATTTTATAAACAATTGACATTTAAAATAAGCACATTTGTAGTTCACGATAGCAGTTTAAAAATAGAATAGGTAGCATGTTCAAAACATGAGTTATGAAAATACAAGAATTTCTTAAAACATTTCAGAAATTATGGAGTTAAATTCTCTACTTCAAAGTCTAAGATTACTCATCTGTGGTCTAGAGTCTACAGTCCATTCCTTACCTGCTTACTTGACTTGCCTTGCCTTGACACTTGTCTTATCCTTAGTCCTTTACTGGTGATCTTAAATCATGTTTTAGAATACATTGATTCTATATAAGTACACATATTTAGCTTAATCCTTTGCTTACTTAGTATTTTTAATCTCTTCTAGACTTAATCCTACTATTTAGGATTCCCTCACAGTTTTTAGTCAGGGTTCCTAACACTTCGTAGTTCATCGTGTGGTTTACTTTAGCCTATAGGGGCATTTTCATCATCTATTCCTTTATGTCTTATATTGTTCGGTTCGTCATTTGCTTAAATGAACTTCATTTTTTAGTCTAGACGGTCCTTAAAACATTAATATAGGTCTTTTAATTTCATTTATACTCTTCTGGTAGCTTCATTAAGTCTTAAGGACATATTGATTATTTTTTTTGGTTTGTTATTGGGTCTTATTTTTCTTAAAAGGACGTCAACGTTAAGTCCGAAGTTTCAAAGATAATCAATCTTGGCTTTTCCGAATCTTAATTTGCCTATCTGCGACTTACATTAAGTTTAGGAGCATTTTTATAATTTTACACTTTCACATATCATGTTTTTCGGTACCTAATTTGGTAATATGGACCTCACTGTTGAGTCTGTGATGTCAAAGAAAGTCAGAATAGACCCTCTCTGACATTTAATTTGCTTTGGGCAATATTAAAGGCATAATGATAATTATAACATTTCAAGTTTCTAAATTTTTGGGACTTCATTTTGTAAAATGGATCCCACCATTGGGTTTGGAATGTCCAAAAAGGTTAAGGTAGGTATTTTCAAAGTCATCGGGGTTCAATTGATAACTTAATTAATTGTTAGGATATGATTGAAATTATTCCAGTTTGTTCGTTCACATTTTTTTGGGGTCTAATTTCCCAAATTGGACTCCATCATTAAGTCCGAAATGCCCAAAAATCTCGGGTTAGACTCTTCTTGCATTTTAATTAGCCTTCATTTGACCCATTTTAGGCTTAAGGGCATTTTAGTAATTTGTTTAATAAAAAAAGATTTAAAATTAATTTATAATTAATTTTCCAGGCCATTCTGTAATTTCTATAAATTTTGGGGATTAAAATTTTAAGAAATTCATTAACTGAACCGTTCGGTCCACCCACGTTCCAACTAAACAGATCCTTTTAGTTAAAAACCAACCGGTTTGCTATGTTAATATGACATCAGCATGAGGTCAGTCCATTTAAAAAAAAATGATGTTGTTTCCATTTAAAACCAAATCCATTTAACCCATTTGGCTGAGACCTAAACCGAGCCCCGACCGTTAACCCAACCCGAATAGGGCACTATTTATCATCTTCTTCGTGCAAACATCACTATAGCGATCAAAACCCTAAATTATTTCTTCCCTATTTTGTGGGGTGTCTATTATGGTTCCTTTCTATTTTTTTATCCAGAATTAATTGTGGAGGTTTGGTTTACACTTTGGCGTTAATTTTAGGCGTCGAAATGGGCTCAAAAGTTGGTTTGAAGGTTTGATAATCGCGACTTTAACTAACTAGTTCAAGCCTAATTCTCAACCAAACCTTGCGACTTTAACTGACTAGTTCAAGCCTAATTCTCAACCAAACCTTGCGCCATTTGGCTTGTTGTGACCCTAAGGATGTGGGGTTTTAAACTCCATTCGAAAGATCGTGCTAGGGCTCATTTGGTGAGGTTCGATTATGAACACCCACGACTTGCAAGTTTGGTTTTCTCTCTCGTCTTAGGTCTGTTTAAAGTGATATTTGTAAATTCTTGATCTTTGTTAGGTCTAATTAAAGCCCCAATCATCCTAAATGGGTTTATTTTTAGTTGGTTTAGACCTACTCCAAAGCTTCAACAATGGTAGTTTTCTCTAGGTTCTACTGTTTGGGGTCCTTTAGGCTTTCAAATTGGTCATATCTTAACATTGAAACTTACAGAAATCAAAAAGAATGAGAAGGAATGAGTTCTAACCTGTTCTGAGCCCAAAATCAGATTTTCTTGCATTTTTTCCTTTCTCTATCTCTAACAGCTTCTCTCCTTCCTTTTGTTGCTCTTTTCTTTACTTCCTCTCTTTGGGTTCGACTTGTAAATCCCCCATTTTATCCTTAGACATGTATGCAGCCAAGTTCCTCCCTTCTTCTCCTTCTTCTCTCTCTCTCTCTCTCTCTCTCTCATACACATTCTAGTCGAACACACTGTTTAATCCACACACGTAAGTCTGAGTTTTGGGGATACTCATATTTATGGCCTGAATGTGAATCATAAGAGGTTTGGGTGCATAAATCTTCATTGGCTAGTGATTGGTCCACTAAGGTGAGGACTCCTCATTTCATTATGAAATTTCACTACTTACTTTTACTTTATTTATATTTCTTGTGTCCATCATAGCACAATGGTGCTAGTAGCCTAGTGTGTTTTTCTTTTGGGTACTAATCATTTGCTTATACAAGCTGTACGGTTCAAGTCTTGGCCAACCTTTAGTCTCATTTTTTCATTTCTTCTTTTATTTATCATGCATTAAGTTTCCTTTGTTATTTATTTATTAATTTTTTTTTGCTATCTGACATTATTTTTGTCACTAGTACTAGTCTTCCTAATCTTGTCATCTTATTATAACTTGTGTCATTTATTGACGTTTTAGGAAGTCTTGTTTTCTAACACTTAACATGGTGTAATAATACATTAATGTCACCGACATCTTTAAGTTTACACTAATTACTTAGGTAATTAGGTCAGGGGTGTTACAAGATTAGCCAATTACAACAATGGACCCCACGGTCCTAACATGTACCATTATCCACGACTAAAGTATAACATGTATTAGCAAAGAGTTATTATGCTCAAACCCTCTACATGAAGCAACAATTTCAAGATTTTAAGCTTAATTTTGATCACGTATCAACAAAATGTGATAACACTAGTGCCATAAACATAAGTAAGAACCCTATATACTCTAGGACCAAACACATAAAGATTAGACATCGTTTTCATAGGGATCATATGCAAAAAGGTGATGTAATCCTTGAGTTCATTGATACGAATGATCAATTAGCGGATATATTCACCAAACTACTTCAAGAAGAAAAGTTTTTATTTATTAGAAGAAAATTTGGAATGGTTGATCCAAATAAGTTAAGCAATTAAAATAATTTAGGATGAACTTCACTCATGTAGTCGACTGAATTGATGACTCAATCGATTGATAGTAGAATTCAGTCAACTAAATAGATTAAATTGACTGATAAAACTAGGAAAACAACTCTCTAAAAGATTCAATCAACTGAATCTTCGCAATCAGTCGGCTGAATTTTCCCAATCAGTCAACTGAATTGACTAATGAAAATATACTGATAATCCAGTCAACTGAATCTTGACTTTAGTCGGCTGAATGTGCGAAAAATGAGAGAAAAATGTTACTTACTCGACAAGTTAGTTAACCAACCAGTCGACTAAACTAGATCTAGGGAAACATTCAATCGATTGAACGACTGGTTTAGTCGATTGAATGATTTAATCTATAAATAAATCATATGATCTCAAACATTTCAAAATTACGCCAAAATAAACTCTTGAGTTCCTTATCTTAAAACAACCTCTCAAAACCCTCAAAAACTCCCTATAATCATCTTAAATGGCTCCAAAGACCAAAAACCTGTCCTCCAAGCCCAAATCTAAGGGTCAACTAGATGAATCTTCACAAGAACAATCGGCACGACGCTCAAACTATCCTCACCAATGAAATGGCTCAAGCTTTCAATGACAATTTCATCCACCAAACCATTTTCTTTGGCAAGGTTGTCAACTTCATTTTCCTTGGCACATAACAAATACTCATCCATACTTACTTTCATAGTTTAGGATGAGATAAACTTCTCACTCATACTAACCCACAATACACAAAGTTGGTGAGACTCTTCTATGCTCACCTCGAACTTGTCACTTTTGGCCCTTTTACTTAATGGGTCAATTGGCACCCCCATTAGGCTAGAATCCTCCACCCTAGCCACTATCCTTTAAATCCTGAACGGGGATTTTCAAACATTTAGCACCAATTCATAGGTGTAAATTGAGGGATCCGATCCATTTGAAACCGTTCGATTCATATGTGGGAATCCCAACATTAAAATACCCTACAAACCCATGGCCTCTGAACTCACTTTTCAGTCTCAAATTATCCATAGTATAATCACTTATAATATCCTTCCCTGATTTAGAGGAAGAGATTACGTATCCTATATAGATATTTTCCTCAAGTGGTGCCAATTCAACAATAAGCAAGTTGATCTTACTCATATAATCATCATTCATCACATGAATGATTGTAACAAAAAGAAAAATGGTGCCCTACCCTACGAACTCCTCCTCACCACTATCTTCAAACATTTTGAAATCAATCTCATATCCAAAACTGACATCAAAACCGTAACCGTTAAAGACACTTACCTTCCCACACTTAACCCACTCATCCACAAAACATCAACGATGATAAATCCTAAAGAGACCCACTCACCCTCTCACACTCATACTCCTCCCACTCAAGCCACCATTACTCAAACAACCTCTACCAATTCCAACTGAATCCTCATCTTCACCCTTCAGGATATCAAGTCGGGCATCACTTCACGAATCAACACCATGTTTGAGAATAATGGAAAATTTCAATGAGATGGGTGAACAGATCGATGCCATCAAAACTAACATCCACATTCTCAAGATCCGCATTGATATCCTTTATGAACAGAATGAATAGAAGCACGGAGAAACTCGGGCGGACATCAATGAAGTCAAAGAGGTGCTTGAACGAGTCTTGATGACTCAACACCGACTTCTAACTCAACCATCTCAACAACCACCTCAAGCACCCCGGTGATATCTTTTTAATGAAGACTAAAGGGGCAGAAGACTTAAAGACATATGTGAAGAAATGTTTTTTTTTTCTTTTGGATATAGATAGGATATGGATATAGAATCTTTTTTGTAGAATCCTATTTGAACAATGTTCTTGTAAAAATTCAAGATGTTAACCTTCATTTGTATAAGATCATTTTCAATAAATATCTTTTCTTGTTAATGAAATAATTTTTGTAAGTCTCTTCTCTATATGCAAATTATGTGATAGGCATGCAATGCCACTAAAATTATTGAAAATTAATTTATGGCATAAAATGTACTTTTTTAACATATGCATATTGATAAGGGGAGATTTAGACTTACTATCTTGGTCCAATATAGCTTCTCTCCTAAGTTGAATGATGAGTTGACAATGTCACTCAATTTAGCATAGAACTCGGAAAAGGTTTCCGATTCTTCCATTCTTAAAGTTTCAAACCTAGAAGTTGACATTTGTAATTTTGACCTTTTATCGCCAACGTACCCTTATTGGTAGTCTCAAGGATTTCTCAAGCCTCCTTGAATATCTTACAAGTCATGATGCAGCGAAACTCATCGGAAGTTACTATGTTAAAGATGGCATTCAACCCTTTAGTGTTGTATCCACTCATCCTTAACTCCAACTCATTCCCAGTGTTTAAAGGCTTAACTATGGAGGGAATTTCCAAAGTTGCGGTTGTGACCAGAGAGGTCCAACCTTCTTAGACAGTGAGCTATACTCCCTCATCCACGGCTCTCAAGAATTCTCTCATTTGAGCTTTCTAATAGGCGTAATTAGAGTCGTCAAATACGAGTGGTCGTAAGATCGAACCGCCCTCTCTTAAGCCTTCCATGGTTTAAAATAAGGATATTAATCAATTTCCTTTGAAAGTAGGCTCTGATACCACTTTGTTATTGATCGATACAACTAGGATATCACTTAAGGTCCCAAAGTATGAATTAAACCTAGAAGGGGAGGTTGAATAGATTGGTTCTAGAATTAAAAATTTATCAATTTTTAATTTCAAATCTTATTTACAATAATGATGCCACAACAACAAAATCACTCAACATGATTAATCCAACATATAAGTTCTTCCACCAATGTAGAGACACGAATTGTTCAAAGAGACAAACCTATCAACAATAGCATAATTGATCAACCAGTTCAATTTGATATTCAATTTAATAAATTCAATGCAAAATTCAACTAAGTGATCAAATATTAATTCAATTCAATTTACAATTTCAATTGCTTAATTAAGTTTTCAATTAAACAAATTTGTGCTCAATTATGAGAATCATGAAAACTTAATATCAATATCAATATTAAGCGAAAGCATTCAAACAAAGCAATTTGTAAATTATTAAAGATGAAGTGATTGAGATATTTGCAAACCGATTGATGACGAAGAAACCACCAAGGACAACAATCCTTTGAGTAAAACTCCGGAGTTGGGTTAATGCTCAAGGAAGACTTCTACTATGATATAAATTTAATTACAACGTATCTATGAATGGACTTTACACCTCAAGCTCTATTCTACTCGATTACGTCTTCAATTTTGTCTTGAATCCACAAGCTCCTCATAACCGAAATCTTCATAAAATCGAAATCCTCGACGGTCTTAGAATCCTCCGATCTAGTTGCTCCACAATTGCAAATCCTCACAACCTCGTTATCCACCAATCGCTCAACGCCGAATCCTCAAGTTTGAATTTTATTTTTCATCAATGGTGAAATTGATATGAACAAGAGGCTCTTTGATCTAATTTGGATCTAGTGAATGATCTAAATCAATCAATGAATGAGAGTAGAGAAATGTATGGATGAAAAATTATGATTGGTTTCTTATGAAATCTTTTTGATCTATCAAGAATTTAGCTCTCACAATTGATTTCTCTCTCTCCTTTTTTTTTACTGCTCTCAACTGAATTTTCGTAATATTTCGCAATGAACTTGTTCAATCTAAAATGAGCTTCAAAATAGGTTATAAATCTATTTTTCGCCCAAGGTTCGTTCGAACGAACTATCACTCGTTCCAATGAACAAGGAACGAATATCAAACGAGCACAATTATAAGGTTGTAGCTCTTCGTTTGATACATGTTTTTTGAACGAATGAAAACAAACTTCTGTTGTTCAAACGAGCAACAGAGAATTGCTCATTCTCTTGTCTTGTGAACAAAATTCTCCTTTAGAGTTTTTAAGATACATTTTTTAGAAGATTATTTCACAATCACAAGTCTAACACACACATGATGTTATGATAAAAACTAGATGCAATGCATGCAATGTATGAGTGTGTGAGATCCAAATCAAAACAAAAGTCTAATATACCCTTCGTGAACCAAGTCGGCCGATAGATATGCAAGATAATATCTCTTAGATGATCTTAGAGTAAAATGGTCATTGAGGTACTCATGCCTAGGACTTATGTAATGATTACACACATAACACGTTTTGTCAAACCGGATTAGCCAATTACAATATCGAACCCCATGGTCCTAACAAACCCCCCCTTCGGCAATCTATGACAAAACTGCGTGAAATAGTATAAGAATACAATACACCAAAATCTATAACCCCCAAAGAGCTAGATAGAAGGAAATTATACATTTTGACTTAGTATCCTATACTAAATATATCACTTAGCAATGCTTAACAAGTAGTCAACCTGTTTTCTGGACAACAAACTCAACTATACCATGTGAGATCACATCAATAGAGATATATCAAATAAATTCAATGAGATCATATAAATAGATGAGTATCAATATAAGACAAGGTATAGTAAACATGGTAACCATATACAATCAAATCAAATCCTGAGCAAGAAAAAATGACTTTAAGCAATCTCATATATATAGAAAAAACATTTATACTACTCCCCATTAATATATGTTCAATACAAATGACCTAATCTCTCCCTTTGTAACACTATCTCCCCCTTTGGTCATGATGACAAAGGAAGTAACATATAACAAAGTAGACATACATAGTGAGATAACATAAAGTTGATCGTAATGATAATACACATAGTAAGAAAAACATCAATGAAATCATAGCAAAATAATGAGTCTATCATCAATCCCAAAAAGCTAAAATAAGAAGTCATAGGAGAAACCTTGTCAAAAAAAATATGTACATGTAGCGGATGAGTAGAAAGATATATAGGAAAACCTCACTACAAAAATCACTCATGTAGTCTAAAATAAGCTGAATCATTGATCATCTCTAGGTGGTGGTGGAGGAGGAAAGACACATACGGGAGCCTCTATCAAACCCTGCTGAGCTCCTCGAAAATAGGTCGTCTCCTCTATCATCGACACGAACTAACCTGAACGTATTCGAAGAGAGTGTTGCTCTAGCCTCTAATCAAAGTCAATAGTGATCAGATCGTGATACAGCTGTAGACGATCCTCTAACTCATCTCTCGAGATCGGTTGGCCAGATGTAGATGAGGAAGCTCCTGCTAACGCATGAAAGTCTGCATCCAATGGAGTACGAAACTTTGGTGGAGTCTGGTTAACAAAAAAGCCCTCAACATGAATTTGATCTCCGAGCTTTTGCTGCAGCAGCGACGGATGTGGCTGATGCTGCGGTGCCGATGCCGATGACTGTTGGGCCTCTTGATGCTCATCATTAACATCATCCTTACCAGGAGGAGAGATGATATGTCCTAGAGACCTGGCTAGTGTCTAACGTGTGAATGGACCAGGTAAGAGGACGAGCATGTCAACAGTATAAAAAGAAGTCTGTTGTGTAGCATAGATCCTAATGATTAGGCTATCGAATGGAAAAGATGTGTTACGTCTAGTATAGTGGTGGAGGAATAGATGATTCTAAGAATATACAATAGAGCATCGATCGATATGACAACACCGATGGCATACCGAAATATAGCTCGGGAGAGAGTCAACGTGTTCGTATGGCTGAATGGATGTAATACGTTACACACGATGAGATTGAGGATACGATAACTCTCATGAAGATAACCCTGCTCTAAGGTGGCAACCCTCGTGGTGAAGACTATCGAACTGTCAACTTGAATGGTGGATTTGATAAGATCAGCAAAAGGTAGAATAGCACCCTGAGGGAATGAGAAGCCTGGCTACTCAACTTGAGGAAGGCCAAGAGTCTGAGCAATCATGTCTACGGTGAGAGAAAAAGGGACACCGTAAACCATCATTCGGTAGGCTCCTTAGTCATCACGAGAACCTAAATTCGAGTAAACTCTCTAACTAGGGTCTCGTTGGTCGGACCCCGTCACTGACAAGAGAGATAGCCAACCACATGAGTCAAATAGCATGTAAGAAAAAGTCTCACGTATGTTATCTATAATACATACTCTCTCAACTAGGACTGGACGGGACCGGACAGACACTGCTCGAACACGAGTAACTTGGGTCAGAAAGAGAACCATGACTCGAGGTGTGGCAAATAGACAGATATCATAGGAAAAGTGTCGTCGCTCTATGGGAATCGTCTTGGTCGACATGATCACGTAGTATGTATCAAATATAAAATGTAGGATAACCTTAAGATGGCACTACGTCTAGTGTATTGAACTACAGTCCACACTAATCCTAAGTCTAAATGAAAGATCAATTAAACAAATGGAAAGTGAGAAATGGACTCAATGACTTACCGAATCAATGAACAAATGGAACCACAAAACGATTGGTGAAAGAAATGCCCTCAACGAGTAGAACACACTAACCGAAATGAAAACTAAGAATGACGTAACCCGGGATCAATATGCCATAAAGAAATATGAGGATTGAAGAGAAAATAAGAGAAAACTAATGAAGAATGTAGTCAGTTCGCAGTTTTTCGCGTGTTTGGAACTTAGCAGAGTTCTTTCGAACAAGGGTCGTTCAAATAAGGGTTCGTTTGAACGAGTACCCCGAAGCTACTCTTCTCTTAGAAAAACAAAGTGCCATACTCTGTTTGATAATCCTTTGTGGATTTGAACTACTAAATAGGGGAAAATAGATTTTTTTCATGAAAACAACTATTTTTAGTTACAAAACTTTAAGATGAATTCAATTATTTTCAAAGCTAAAAACAATCCTAATAGTTTTTAGTTGAAATCTGAAATTGAAGAATATTTTGAGTAAATTTCAGAGATGTAAATGTGTTCTTAATTGCATCAATATATTCAAATGATCCTAGAACACTAAAATGCATTCAAGTTCACTCTCTACTCACTCAACCATAGTTACTAGACATATGCATTAATTTCAACCATGAAATGTTCTTGTGTTAAAGTTGAATTTCTATGGTGTTGAATAATTTTCACATCAATAAGAGAAAACAACCATAGTCAATCAACTTAGGGATGTTTTGGCCATTTCCAATCAAAACTCTCTCTCAACTTAAAATTAAAGTTTTTCAAATTGAATTTGCACTTGTCTCACCTTTCGCAAGATGACTTTCACACAGTTGAGTAGGATGTTTTTTTCAAAGAATTTTCTAATGCTGGAAAACACATTATCTCAAAGGTAGCCCTCTCTTTCCACTCTATAATTTTTGTGTGTGATTTTTTTTTTAGGCTTTCACTTTAGGTCATTTGATTTTTCCAACCTTAGTCAATCTTTCTAGTCATGGACTTATTAAGATGTAAACATAAAATCATTTACAAGGCAATCGCATGAAAGAAATAAGCAAGACTATAAACTATGAGATCACAAGTAGATTGAAAGTTTGTGTGTATTCAAGTGAATAAGACTAAGTGAAGATATTAATAAAACAAAGGTCACAAGTCATAACTCAATCACTAAAAATGCACTTAATACATTTATCTTTTCAAAAAATGGGTTTACCATTAGCAATAAAAATTAAAGAAATTTTTTTTTCGGATTATTGACTTCACAAAGGTATGAAATGCACCTAACTATGAACGATCAAAATCCATGAAAAAGAAAAACAAAAAAATAAAAGATCCATAGACCTAGAATAGATGACTAACATTGTAACAACCTGAAAATTTTTTTTTTAAAATAAAATTCTCAAGTTGTTATCAATAATTTTTTTATTTATTTATTTATTATTATTATTATTATTATTGTTATGATGTGTGTGTATGTATATATAAATTAAATTGTTTGGTGTGTATATGTGTGTACATATGAGTGTGTATTTAAATGTGTATATATATATATGTATAAAAGCTGATTGTGTGTGCCATGTGGGTGGGTGTGTGCAGTGAGTGAGTGGGTGATGGAGTGTAAAACACTCCAAGGGGCATGGGAGGCATGGTGTGTGTAAGAGGGTGGTTGGAAGTGTGTGAGTGTGGTCTGCATGTATAGGTGTGTATAAGTGAGTGAAGAGAGTGGAGAAGAACAGACCTGTCGTGGGATTTTAGAGAGAGAGAGAGAGAGAAGTGTAGAGAGAGAAAGTGAAAGGAAAGAGAGAGAGTGAGGTGTGTGCTCTGGTTTTTGAAAGAGAAGCAGAAAGAAGGAAGCTAAGGAGGCCAAAGGGGAGAACAGAGGCAAAGCAAGAGGAGAGGAGCACCATCACAGGGTTGGAAACCCATAACCGTAAGCTTTCTCTCTCTAGAAAATCTCTCAAATATCCAACTTGTTTTGTAGCCTATTGCTTAGATTTAATTGTTGGAACTTATAGAGCATGAAATATGGAGAATTTAGGGACAAGAATCAACCAAAATGGTTGAGAAATGAGGGAGAAAAATGAATGTGCAGGTCACGGCCATGGGGGGGAGTCTAGGCTTTTCATTGTGATTAAGAGCTTCAAAACAATGTTAAAAGGTTCCAAAAATGTTTTAGAATGGTTTGGGATTGAAAGGGGCATCAAAAACACCAAGAAAATCAAGTTTGAAAACTTGATTTTTCTGAAATTCCGGCGACGTCGCCGGAGAAGGTGACCGGAGACCGCCGGAACCCTACCGGAAAAACGGGGGACGAAGGGGGACACTGTACGGGTCGGGTCGGTTCGGTTCGGGTCGGGTCGGGCTTGGGCTGACCCGCCCCTGCCACGTGTCGCTCACTGGTTTTAAATTAAAAACCAAATTGGGGGCGTTTGGTTACGGAGATAAGGAATTTAAAACTTTTAAATTAAAATAGGAACAGGGATATCCTATCCCTGTTCTGGATAAACCCTGTTTGGTTAACCTGATTTAGAATAACAAATTAAACTAGTTTTAATTTGGACCTTTTGAAATTTGAATCTTTTGGAATTTGAACCTTTTAGAATTTGAACCTTAAACCTGAACTTTCGAAAATTACAAATTGACCCCCCAACTGTTAGAAATTACACTTTGACCCACCTGATTAAATTATTAATAAAATATTAATTAAATTAATTAATTAATTATTTAATTAAATTAATTTAATTAATTAAATATTCAAATATATTCCGTAGTCCAAATGGGACAAGTCATTAGTGTATTTTGACTATCTCGGCCATTCTAAGACCAATGGTGAGGTCCGTTTTACGAGACGGGGTCCCGAAAAATAAAAGACACGTAGCAACGTATAAAATTACCAAAATACCCCTGAATTGAAATACAATCAAATGAACTCCAAATTAGGTAAACAAATAGTGAAACTTTATTATCTCGAGCATTACGGACTCAACCGTAGAGTTCGATTTGTGAAAAGAGGTCACGAAATGTAAGAACCCGTGTAAAGTGCAAAATGACTGTTTTGCCCTTTTTGACCCAGATGCCCGAATTGAATTCTACGAAAGCCTAAACTTATTTTCTTCAATGTCCCGGATTCAATAGTAGAGTTTAACTTAGCAAAGTAGAAGCTTATAAGATAAAGACGTAAAATTTGATGAATAGCATAATTCAAGTGACCAATAAACTGAGTTTCATGTTATGAATTTTAGGGACACGGAAAGGCAAAGAGAAGGTGACCTGACCTTCAGTGTTCTTATAGTGGTTTCACTTGACTACGAGTATACTTTTCCGGTTTGAGATCGATTACCAGGTACGATATATTGTGCTAAGTAAGAAATAGAATTGAGATTAGGAATACTTGCTTTGCTACATTAATTGTTCACATGTTTGTCCGAGTGTTCACATGCTTATGTGCTATGTGCTATCTTGTTTAGTTGGATGATGATTATGAGTATATCGCATGTGTTAACGTGGTGTGTGAATTATCTGCTTGAAGAACTGTCGATGTTATGAATTGTACACTTGAAAGCATGTTTTATGTATGACTGAAATGCATCATTGGGATTGCATTATGACATGATGAGATTAGAGCATATTGGCATGGTGTGATTCCTTGGATATGGCGTGGGTAAGCACTTGGTGCTTTGCATTATGAGGGTGCAGATCCTGTGGTGAAAAACCCAAAATCGGCCATTAGGTACTTGCGAGCCTGACGGATTCCGGACCGTGAAGCGAGACATAAGTGGCGGTACTCATGCCAGCGGAGAATGACCGTATCATGAGACATGGGTGGCATGGAGTTGCATGGGTGTGTCACGCATATTGCTCATATACTGTATACTGCCTATATACTGTCATCATGATATAGAATGCCATATAGAAATAACTGTACACTCGCACATGCCACGACCTTAGTTTTGTTTCTTGCATTAGCATTATATTGTACCAGCATGTTGAGCTGACCCCTTTAGTGGGGCAAACATTTCAGATGATGTTCCAGCTGTACGGGATATAGAGACGGTCTGATTGAGGGTTATAATGGGCCCGATGGGCGCTTTTGACATTATGTAAGGGCATAAGCCCGAGACTGTAATTCATTTTGAATATTGTGAACCAACGGACCAGACTTTATGTATGTATCAGAACTGTCACATCCCGAACCCCACCCTACGCGGATGTCGAGGACGTGACTGCCAGTTGGTCGCGACGCGACCAACCAAAGGCAAATTCTGAACTTTTCGACGAATTGCACTCCAACTGTAGGGTCAAATGCAGCGGAATTTAAAACTTTTTCTTTGTGTCACGGGAATGCAACTCACTTATCCATCATAAGAATATGTATCACAGAGCAAGACTAAATCCAGTCAGTCAACAATTCTAATCTCAGAGCATATCTAAAATCAAGCATATAACAACATAGCAGATCTAATTTCTCTAGAGTACCATTTAGTTCCATGAGCCATGTTCCCATATCTAGTGCATGTCAATCAAGTTAGTCGTATCATATCACTTACCTGGATATACGGATTCGATTCTCAAGAATGTAAGTCTCTACAAATCAGTGCCGTCTGATCCTTATTTGCAATGCCACTTGGCCTATTCACGTCATGTCATAGTACCTTCTAATCCAATGGAGGTAATTCCTGAAAAATGTCAGAATAATGGGGTGAGCTTAAATAAGCCCAGTGAGTAACACAGATTCCCTATCATGGGTTTCAAAACCAGTCCTTGCTTCCAAGGCACGTGGATAATTTAATCATTTCAAAATAACAATTTTCTAAATCCATTTCATAAGCAGTCTAGTATAATGGGACAAGATTGCACAAACAGTACAAACGAATCGGAACATAACATAACCAATCGGACCAAAACAATAACCATTGCCAATATATCGATCAAGACACAAACATTTCATTAACGGAACGAATCACAGCTGAGACTGAGTGGGAACAATAAGTCAATCAAGACAAAGGCATATCATCGACGGCTAAAACATAGCGGATCTGAACAAGACATCAATCAAGACGAAGGCATACCTTCAATAGCTAGAACATAACGGAACTGAACAAAATCAATATACTAATCAAGACACAAGCACATCATGAACGGAACGAAACATAACGGAGCTGAGTAGAAACGATATAGCAATCAAGTCGGAGACATATCACTAGCGGAACAAATCATGACCGAACTGAACAACGTTTTAATCAAGACAGGGCATGTCATTACGGGTGGAACATAACGGAACTGAACAATACATCAATCCAAACAGACCTATTATCGACCGGCGGTACACAATGGAATCAAACGTATCAATCAGGGACATAGACATAGCATTAACGGATAGCACATAACCGAACTGAACGGAATTCCTAACTCAAAGGACACAATCACATCGTGTGAAATGTAATGCAAAGGGCCTACATTAAGTACGTACATTTAAACAATATAGTATTTAGACAGTATACTATACAAGTAGTACGGTACGACAAAATATCGTTCTTTGCCTATATCACATGGTTAGTTTAATCATTTCGGGAATAATGGTTCAATACATCCATTTATCTCAACAGTTCAAAACAGGCAAAACAGTACGGGATGCTAGCACAGGGATCAGGAATATAGTCAATTATTTAAAAAGACTAAAACCATGTCATAAGTGATATAGTACGAAAAGGCATGCATTTAAATAATTGCACTTAAATAATTGCATTCAAAACAGATCAATAATCAAGGGACAGAATCAAAACAGTGTCAGAAGTTACTCACAAACTTTACGCTTATTCCCTTGCATAAATAATCCGATAACCTCCAGGTACGTCAAGCATCTCCATGTATATCCTGAATAATAATCATCAATCACAGACAGATCAGAACTCATCCATTCAGGTCTCATTCGTCATCTTAGGTATCTATCGGATTACCTAAGATAGCCTAGTAGCCTATCGCCCTTCCATTGGGTCTCACCTGAGGCTATTTCATTCTTTAATTAGGCTTAGCAATTATTAGGATTATATCCTAAGTCATTTAGACTTCAATTGTTATCAGTCAGGCACTCATTCAACCTTAGGGGCAAAATGGTAATTTTACCATTCTTGTCCCGGACCCTGTCGTGGTCTTCGGAATAGTCTTTATATCTTAAGTACAAAGTTCTACGTCCTTTGGATTCCAATCGGTATCAGTTAGGTTCTCATTTTAACCATAGGGGCAAAATGGTAATTTTGCCATTCTTATCCCGGACCCTGTTATGGTCCTCAGAATATCCCATATATCGTATATATGAAGTTTTAAGTCTTTTAGACTTTAATCGGTATCAGTTGGGTACTTATTTAGTCTTAGGGGCAAAATAGTAATTTTATCATTTTTGTCCCGGACCCTATCATGGTCCTCAGAACGTCCCATATATCTCATGTATAAATTTGTAAGTCCATTGGACTTCATTTGGTATCTGCTTTAGATCGTCGGGACACATCGGTCATTTCTCGTTTTACACGTTGACTGTCTCGGAGTCTTATTTAGCCTTTCAGTGTTCATAATTATCCCTATGATAATTTATCATATCAGTTTGACCTTTATTCGACCTCTACTTTGCACTTACAGTGCTCAAGGGTATTTTGGTCATTTTACGTTTTGTGTAATTCTGACCCCGATTCGTCATCTAATCAAGTATACAGTCTCACCAGTGTCTGGGCTCCTACCGGTATCAGTTTCGTCCCAATCGGACTTTGTTTAGGTCTCGTACGGTATCAGGGGTAATTTGGTAATTTCACGTGTCGTATTTTTCGGCACGTCAGTTCATAAAATGGACCTCACCATTGGGTCCAGAGTGTCCAACATAGTGAAATTGGACTATCTGTTATGTTTAATCGGCCCTGGGTATCATTAAGGGCAATTCGGTCATTTATACCTACGTGTCTGTATTTTTCGGGACCTCGGTTCATTAAACGGACCTCACCGTTGAGTTCAGAATGCCCGAGATAGTCAAAATAGGCTATCTGATATTTTTATTTGGGTCTGGGTACCATCAAGGGCAGTTCGGTCATTTATCACTTACGGGTCTGTATTTTTCGGGACTGTATTTCCAAAATCGGACTGTACCATTGAGTCCAGAATATTTGAAATAGTGAAAATACACTATTTATTTACTTAATTTGGACTCCGTTTGACATATTTAATGTCTAGGGGTAAAATTGTAATTTTTCCTATTTAATAAAATAATTAAATAATTATTTTATTATTTAATTAATTTATTCAGGGCTTAAATGAAGAAATTTTCCAAAGTCTGGGCCACTGTGTAATTCTTTAAAACTGTCAGGGGTAAATCCATAATTTCAGGAATTATTTGGGGTCCAAAATGTAATTACATGATTTAGGGGTTCAAGCCCAAGGGTTCAAGGGTTCAATGGACTGAACCGGTTCAAAATTCAAGAAAACCAGCCGGTTCAGTGAACTTTAGAAAACCGGAATAGCATATTCCAGTTATCCCGATTTTGGCCCTTATCCGTATTCAGGTTAACCAAGTTCCCAATTTTAAATTTCTTATTCCAAGAACCAAACAGTCCGAATTTCAGTTTTTAAATCAAAACACTTAACCTTGAAACGGCGACGTGCCACTTATCCGGTTTTTTGCAACGGGTCGGGTCCCGACCCGAACCCGAAGTCCGGCCCAACGGAGTCACCCCTACCAAATTAGGGTTTACAAGGCTCCCTCTCCACAGTCGTCTTCTCCGACGACGGCGGGGATATTCCGGTGGGGATTTGATCTCGGTCCAGGAAGGTTTGAAAGGGAACTTCGTGATCTTTCCATCCCCGGTGTCGGTTTCCGTCCTAGGTTAGGTTTTGGCCGTCGAATAGTGAGTTACAGGTCGTAACTCCGGCCATGGCCGATTCTCCGGCGACGCTTCCAATTTCATTTTTTCACCATTTCAACCTGTTTCGACTCCTTATTCTGATCATAGAGACCATATAGGACCCTTAGGGAGTATTTAGTGCATTTAAAACTCACGAAATCAGTTGGGTTGGGGGGGGATTATCCTTTCGGCCAACCGAACCTGCAACTACCCATATCTAGCTCATTTTTGGACCATTTTGGTCCATTCAAGTTGCGTTGGGTTCCATTTTTCATGCTCTTCACGCCTATATGCATTAAACCGAGCTTAGAGTACAGTTTCAAAAACCCAGAACATGCACTCTCGGTTTCTCATGGTTTCAAACCCAAAACAGTTCAGTTTCAACCCAAATTTTCTCCTACTGTCCTGTCCTCAACAATTCAATCACATGCATGTAATTCTAGTTCTACAATGCACAAAACAGTACCCAAAATTTCAGATCAAGAATTGAAGCAAATTTTGAAATATACCTCATAATCGACCACTGTCCCATGTTCCCTTGTTCATGGTTCAGTCCTTTGGCACCTCCGAGCTTCAACCATGTCTCAGTTCCCTTCTGGTGCCTCAGTTCCTTTTCCTTATGCATTTCCATGTAGACACCATGCACACATGGTTCTATACATATGCAAGCCATGAATACATGCACTTGCAGCTCTCTCTCTCTAACAAATTAGCCCCACTCTAACTCAGCTTACCACTCCCATATACAGATCTGCATTCTCAGTTTTCATGCCCCCACTCACGAGATACAAGGCATAATATATACAAGCATAGACATGTATATATTTTATAAATTAACTTGTTGCATGGACTCCCATTAGTGGGGAGGGTGGTCCAATCAGAATTAAATCTCATATTATATATATATATATAAACATATTTTATATATATCATATGTGGGCTGCATGAAACCTCATTGGTCCAATTGGGTGGCAGCTTGGGGCAACTTTGAATATATATACAATTTAGTTGTGTATATGGGCACAAAGATGCTGGATGGCCACTTGGTTAAGTTTTTGGGTGAGATTCATTCCTTCCATAGGTCAAGGGTTCAATTCCCCTTGACCACCAATTTGGCCATTTTTCACCATTTTGGGCTAAGGCCCTGTTTGGCTGCGCATTAATTCAGTTTCTGATGTTTGTCTCATAACTTTCATTCCGTAATTCCTTTTTCGATGCAGTTTCTTCCGGTTAGTTCCTATTTCAGTTATCTTCAGTGTCAGAGGTTCCGTGTCATTTATTAGTCATTCGGGATTTCCGTGGTTAATTAATTCGAATTCCGTCAGTGTTAAATTGACATTATTTCACCTAATTAATTGGTAATTAGGTTCGGGTATTGTACCCTATTCTCGAGCATGCTTTAATTGTTTTATCGGTCTATCTTGACCGTCGGGAGATTAGGGTTAATTCCCTTGATTATTCTCTGAGCCGGTATTAATTAATAATTAATATTTAATTATTAATTATACAGGATCGGGGTGTTACAAGAACAGTGTACGGAATGTATAAGAATGTCATTATTAACTTTCATTTCTTTATTATTTTATTTCTTTTTGTCTCGTTACTCACGCCTCGGGTTCGCTGGAATTTGGGGCGTGACAACGTGGTATCAGAGCTTAGGTTCGAATACCTAGAGACCGTGGGGTGTTGTTTAACACCATGAGACCCTAGAGGAAAGAATGAGACTTAGTATGAACCTTTAGCAGCATGTGATAGGATCTTGTGTGCTATGTGGTTTTATATGTCCTGATGCATGACTTATTGTGACTACGTGCTGATTTATGCTATGTTGGAGGCATGACATGTATGATGTGTGAAAAACTTGTTAAGTATAAGTATCATGACATGCTATGTGTACTACCTGTAGAAGCATAGGCCATTGATAGGAACATGATTAGGATCACACTTGAATGCCCATATATTGAATGTGAAAAAGTGATATTGAATTTTTTCTCTTGGACTTGTAGATATGCCCCCCAGACGAGCTCCTACGGGAGCTGGACCGCCCAGACGGGGTAGGAATAGGCCCAGAGGTGCTACCCAGCCTAGAGGCGCCGCCCAGCCTCGTCGTGGCAGACCTAGAGCTGCTGCCCCTATTCCCGATATAGTTGAGGAGGTCGTTGCCCCAGCTGACACACCAGAGCACAGTGCAGCTGAGGAGGATGTTGCTCCCGCCCCTGCCCCTATTCCTGCTCCCGCTCCAGCACAGGAGGTAAAGCAGATGATTGGCGCCAGAGATATGGCGGCTCTTTTGCAGGAGTGTCTCCGCACCGTGATGGAGGCGCGGACCACTGGCGGAGAGACCAGGGATACCTTCGTGATGAAGGTGTTCCAGAGGATGAGACCACCTACCTTTGCCGGGCAGCCAGACCCACTTATTGCAGAGGAGTGGTTGAGACAGATTACCCGGATTTTGGATTCACAGGGGATCACTGAGCCCCATCTGAGGATCAGGTGTGCTACATTTCAGTTTACAGACCTGGCTAGTCAGTGGTGGGAGGTAGCTGCTGACAGACTACATCGGTACGGAGAGGGATGGGATGCATTTGTGGCCATGTTCAATGACCACTACTTCCCGATATCTGCCAGAGTTGGGTTTAGAGAGGAGTTTGAGGCACTCCTTCAGAGGGACATGACAGTGGCTCAGTATGAGTCACGGTTTACTGCTTTGGGGAGATTTGCCCCGCACATTATTGGACAGGAGGATTTGAGGGTGTATAATTTCCTCAAGGGGTTGAAGACCTCTATCAGGGACAGACTGGCTGGGCATATTATAGAGACATATGAGGAGGCAGTGATCAGGGCCTCCAAGGTGGAGAGGGAGCTAGCTGATCTTAGAGGGATTAGAGAGACCAGAGCACAGGGCAGGGCACCCACGGTACAGACCTCTACACCTGCCCCGACATATAGACAGCCGAAGAGGTACCGAGCCAGTACTTCTTCCTCACAGCCACCAGCCGGACCCCTTCATTCGGTAGCTCCCCGTCCTGCCTTGCCATCTACTCCTAGGGGAGGAGGGTCACAGCGACCTAGCACATGTTATACCTGCGGGCAGCCTGGCCATAGGAGGGCCGACTGTCCCTTGAGGGGACCCAGCAGTGCACAGGGTGTCGGATCCAGTCAGGGGTCATTTCCACTACCTCTACCGGCACCGAGTCAGAGGGCCCCGCCGATTTGTTTCACTTGTCAGCAGCCTGGCCATGTTAGGGCCAACTGCCCTCAGGGGCAGACTTCGCAGAGTGCGCCGAGGTCACACTATTATCAGCATACACAGGTGCCTCTGCCACAGCCACAGTCAGTTCAGGGACTCCCAGCGCCCTATCATCAGCCTACACCCTCCGCGCAGAGCGTCAGAGCTCCAGCACCTAGGGGAGGAGGTCAGCAGACACAAAGAGGGGGAGGCAGACAGGGCCAGACCATACAGGGCCGAGTCTACGCAGTAGCCACCCCGGAGACCTCTGCTGCCGGACCGTCAGTAGTCCGAGGTACATTTCTCATATCCAGTTCATGGGCCAGTGTATTGATAGATTCAGGAGCATCACATTCATTCATTTCTACTGCACTTGCCATGTCATTGGGTCTGGACATAGCTTGGTTGGACCCCCCGTTGCATGTTGGTACGCCAGTTGGGGGTGTTGTAGTACTGACGAGGATCTGTAGAAATTACTCGATAGAGATAGCCGATCGTATTCTCCACTTTGATCTTATTGTACTTGATATGTCTGGGTTTGATGTGATTCTGGGGATGGATTGGTTGTTCACCTATCGGGCGAGTATAGACTGTTACAGGGGGAGGGTGACTGTATGCACTCCGGAGGGAGACTGCTTTTATTTCACAGGGGATCGGGGGGATTTCTTGATTCCTCCAGTACGTGATTCTAGGAGCTGGGGAGGCCACAGTTATATGTTGGCTAGTCTGATTGCGGGTGATTTTGAGACTGCGGAGATTGTGTTACCCCCAGTCGTGGATGAGTTCCCTGACGTCTTCCCGAGTGACTTGACTTGTCTACCCCCTAGACGAGAGATCGAGTTCACTATAGAGCTCATTCCTGGTACTACACCCATCTCCATACCACCTTACCGCATGGCTCCAGCTGAGTTGAGAGAGCTGAGGGAGCAGTTGACTGATCTACAGCGGAAGGGGTTTATCCGTCCTAGCACTTCTCCGTGGGGTGCCTCGGCACTGTTCGCGAAGAAGAAGGACGGGACACTAAGATTATGTGTAGACTACAGGAGGCTGAACCGGGTTACTATCAAGAATAAGTACCCGTTGCCGAGGATCGACGATTTATTTGATCAGCTGAGAGGTTCGAGATGCTTCTCGAAGATTGATCTTAGATCGGGTTACCACCAGTTGAGGGTCAGGGAGGAGGACATAGCGAAGACAGCCTTCCGCACTCGCTATGGTCACTATGAGTTTGTGGTCATGCCCTTTGGAGTGACGAATGCCCCAGCGGCATTCATGGACTTGATGCACCGCATTTTCAGTCCTTACCTGGATCAGTTCGTCGTGGTATTTGTAGATGACATCTTAGTGTATTCACCTGCTGAGGATGTGCATGCCTATCATTTGAGGACTGTACTGCAGATTTTGAGAGAGCATCGGCTATTTGCCAAGTTCTCGAAGTGTGAGTTCTGGCTTCGAGAGGTACAGTTCTTGGGACATGTAGTATCTAGTGGAGGGGTATCTGTGGATCCCTCCAAGATTGAGGCTATCATGAGCTGGGAGAGACCGAGCAGTGTATTTGAGATTCGGAGTTTTCTGGGGTTGGCCGGATACTACCGACGATTTGTGGAGGGTTTCTCCCGTCTTGCCGCGCCGATGACTCGTCTGACGCGCAAGGGCATCAGATTCTTATGGACAGAGGACTGTGAGCAGTCTTTTCAGGAGCTGAAGAGGAGGTTGACTTCAGCGCCTGTTTTGATCATACCTGAGAGGGGAGTGGGCTATGCTGTGTACTGTGATGCTTCCCGAGAGGGATTAGGTTGTGTATTGATGCAGGATGGCAGAGTGGTAGCCTACGGTTCTCGTCAGTTGAAGAACCACGAGCGAAACTACCCCACACATGACTTGGAGTTAGCTGCCGTCATCTTTGCACTGAAGAGTTGGCGACACTACTTATACGGGGAGAGGTTTGAGGTATTTTCTGACCACAAGAGCCTCAGGTATATCTTCACACAGAAGGACCTGAATCTGAGGCAGAGGAGGTGGATGGAGTACATGGAGGATTATGATTTTGACCTTCAGTACCACCCAGGGAGGGCCAATGTGGTGGCTGATGCACTCAGCAGGAGGTCGAGGGGTACTATTGCCAGTATTGCCATCAGGGAGTGGGAGATGATGGGGGATATTGGCGAGTTTGATCTAGATATTGCTGAGTTTGAGGGACAGGCCACTCTATTCAGCTTGTGTGCACAGCCTACCCTTTTGACTAGAGTGATAAAGGCACAGCTAGTGGATGTTGAGGCAGATTAGATCAGAGTACGGATTGCTAGTCCCGAGGGATTTGTGGGATGGACGGTGCATTCTGACCTTAGTCTGAGGTATTTGGGTAGAGTTTTTGTCCCAGAGTCTCTCAGGGCTGAGGTCCTTAGGGATTTTCACCACTCACGTCTGGCAGTGCACCCAGGGGGCACTAAGATGTATCACGATCTGCGCCGTCAGTATTGGTGGGCGGGGATGAAGAGAGATGTGGCGCAGTTCGTGTCGAGATGTCTCACGTGCCAGCAGGTGAAGGCTGAGCACCAGAGACCTGGGGGATTGTTGCAGCCATTGCCAGTGGCCGAGTGGAAGTGGGAGCACGTTACTATGGATTTCGTGATGGGTCTTCCTAGGTCACCGAGGGGCCATGATGCAGTTTGGGTTATCGTGGACAGGCTGACGAAGTCTGCTCACTTCTTGCCTATCAGAGTGACTGATTCATCAGATACCCTCAGTAGGTTGTATATTCGAGAGATTGTACGACTACATGGGGTACCGGTATCCATTGTTTCAGATAGGGACCCACGTTTCACTGCCCGATTTTGGCAGAGTCTTCAGACGGCCTTAGGGACACAGCTCCAGTTTAGTACTGCCTTTCACCCCCAGACCGACGGCCAGTCAGAGCGTACCATTCAGATCCTCGAGGACATGCTTAGGGCTTGTGTCATGGATTTCAGGGGTAGCTGGGAGGATCACCTCGCCTTGGTCGAGTTTGCCTACAACAACAGCTATCAGTCCAGTATAGAGATGGCACCATTTGAGGCGTTGTATGGTAGGCCGTGCCGCTCCCCGGTATGTTAGACTGAGGTGGGAGAGACAGCTGCCTTGGGGCCCGATATAGTCCGTGAGACCACGGAGAAGATACAGGTGATCAGGCAGCGTCTATTGACAGCTCAGAGCCGCCAGAGGAGCTATGCGGATAGGAGGCGGCGGCCCTTGGCATTTGAGGTGGGGGACCATGTGTTCCTCAAGGTGTCTCCCAGACGGGGCTTGAGGAGATTTGGACGTGGTGGGAAGCTGTCGCCACGATTTATTGGCCCCTTTGAGATTCTTGGGAGAGTTGGTGAGGTGGCTTATAAGCTAGCCTTACCACCACAGCTATCTGGGGTTCACGACGTCTTTCATGTATCGATGCTGAGGAAGTACCATCCCGACCCCTCACATGTACTTGATTGGGTGGATCTTCAGCTAGAGGGGGACGCTTCCTATGACCAGAGACCCGTAGAGATATTGGACTCGAGGGACCAGGTTTTGCGAGGCAGGACCATCCCTTTGGTCAAGGTTCGTTGGAACCATCATGGGGTCGAGGAGGCTACTTGGGAGCGTGAGGCCGAGGTCCGTGCTAGATACCCCGAGTTATTTGATTAGTGATGTATTTTCTTTTGTTTTAGTTATTTTAAATTTCGGGACGAAATTTCTGTAAGGAGGGAAGGATGTAACAACCTGAAAATTTTTTTTTTAAAATAAAATTCTCAAGTTGTTATCATTAATTTTTTTATTATTATTATTATTATTATTATTATTATTATTATTATTATTATTATTATTGTTATGATGTGTGTGTATGTATATATAAATTAAATTGTTTGGTGTGTATATGTGTGTACATATGAGTGTGTATTTAAATGTGTATATATATATGTATAAAAGCTGATTGTGTGTGCCATGTGGGTGGGTGTGTGCAGTGAGTGAGTGGGTGATGGAGTGTAAAACACTCCAAGGGGCATGGGAGGCATGGTGTGTGTAAGAGGGTGGTTGGAAGTGTGTGAGTGTGGTCTGCATGTATAGGTGTGTATAAGTGAGTGAAGAGAGTGGAGAAGAACAGACCTGTCGTGGGATTTTAGAGAGAAAGAGAGAGAGAGAGAAGTGTAGAGAGAGAAAGTGAAAGGAAAGAGAGAGAGTGAGGTGTGTGCTCTGGTTTTTGAAAGAGAAGTAGAAAGAAGGAAGCTAAGGAGGCCAAAGGGGAGAACAGAGGCAAAGCAAGAGGAGAGGAGCACCATCACAGGGTTGGAAACCCATAACCGTAAGCTTTCTCTCTCTAGAAAATCTCTCAAATATCCAACTTGTTTTGTAGCCTATTGCTTAGATTTAATTGTTGGAACTTATAGAGCATGAAATATGGAGAATTTAGGGACAAGAATCAACCAAAATGGTTGAGAAATGAGGGAGAAAAATGAATGTGCAGGTCACGGCCATGGGGGGGAGTCTAGGCTTTTCATTGTGATTAAGAGCTTCAAAACAATGTTAAAAGGTTCCAAAAATGTTTTAGAATGGTTTGGGATTGAAAGGGGCATCAAAAACACCAAGAATATCAAGTTTGAAAACTTGATTTTTCTGAAATTCCAGCGACGTCGCCGGAGAAGGTGACCGGAGACCGCCGGAACCCTACCGGAAAAACGGGGGACGAAGGGGGACACTGTGCGGGTCGGGTCGGGTCGGTTCGGGTCGGGTCGGGCTTGGGTTGACCCGCCCCTGCCACGTGTCGCTCACTAGTTTTAAATTAAAAACCAAATTGGGGGCGTTTGGTTACGGAGATAAGGAATTTAAAACTTTTAAATTAAAATAGGAACAGGGATATCCTATCCCTGTTCTGGATAAACCCTGTTTGGTTAACCTGATTTAGAATAACAAATTAAACTAGTTTTAATTTGGACCTTTTGAAATTTGAATCTTTTGGAATTTGAACCTTTTAGAATTTGAACCTTAAACCTGAACTTTCGAAAATTACAAATTGACCCCCCAACTGTTAGAAATTACACTTTGACCCACCTGATTAAATTATTAATAAAATATTAATTAAATTAATTAATTAATTATTTAATTTAATTAATTTAATTAATTAAATATTCAAATATATTCCGTAGTCCAAATGGGACAAGTCATTAGTGTATTTTGACTATCTCGGCCATTCTAAGACCAATGGTGAGGTCCGTTTTACGAGACGGGGTCCCAAAAAATAAAAGACACGTAGCAACGTATAAAATTACCAAAATACCCCTGAATTGAAATACAATCAAATGAACTCCAAATTAGGTAAACAAATAGTGAAACTTTATTATCTCGAGCATTCCGGACTCAACCGTAGAGTCCGATTTGTGAAAAGAGGTCACGAAATGTAAGAACCCGTGTAAAGTACAAAATGACTGTTTTGCCCTTTTTGACCCAGATGCCCGAATTGAATTCTACGAAAGCCTAAACTTATTTTCTTCAATGTCCCGGATTCAATAGTAGAGTTTAACTTAGCAAAGTAGAAGCTTATAAGATAAAGACGTAAAATTTGATGAATAGCATAATTCAAGTGACCAATAAACTGAGTTTCATGTTATGAATTTTAGGGACACGGAAAGGCAAAGAGAAGGTGACCTGACCTTCAGTGTTCTTACGGTGGTTTCACTTGACTACGAGTATACTTTTCCGGTTTGAGATCGATTACCAGGTACGATATATTGTGCTAAGTAAGAAATAGAATTGAGATTAGGAATACTTGCTTTGCTGCATTAATTGTTCACATGTTTGTCTGAGTGTTCACATGCTTATGTGCTATGTGCTATCTTGTTTAGTTGGATGATGATTATGAGTATATCGCATGTGTTAACGTGGTGTGTGAATTATCTGCTTGAAGAACTGTCGATGTTATGAATTGTACACTTGAAAGCATGTTTTATGTATGACTGAAATGCATCATTGGGATTGCATTATGACATGATGAGATTAGAGCATATTGGCATGGTGTGATTCCTTGGATATGGCGTGGGTAAGCACTTGGTGCTTTGCATTATGAGGGTGCAGATCCTGTGGTGAAAAACCCAAAATCGGCCATTAGGTACTTGCGAGCCTGACGGATTCCGGACCGTGAAGCGAGACATAAGTGGCGGTACTCATGCCAGCGGAGAATGACCGTATCATGAGACATGGGTGGCATGGAGTTGCATGGGTGTGTCACGCATATTGCTCATATACTGTATACTGCCTATATACTGTCATCATGATATAGAATGCCATATAGAAATAACTGTACACTCGCACATGCCACGACCTTAGTTTTGTTTCTTGCATTAACATTATATTGTACCAGCATGTTGAGCTGACCCCTTTAGTGGGGCAAACATTTCAGATGATGTTCCAGCTGTACGGGATATAGAGACGGTCTGATTGAGGGTTATATTGGGCCTGATGGGCGCTTTTGACATTATGTAAGGGCATAAGCCCGAGACTGTAATTCATTTTGAATATTGTGAACCAACGGACCAGACTTTATGTATGTATCAGAACAGTGTACGGAATGTATAAGAATGTCATTATTAACTTTCATTTCTTTATTATTTTATTTCCTTTTGTCTCGTTACTCACGCCTCGGGTTCGCTGGAATTTGGGGCGTGACAAACATAAAGATCACCTAGACTATGGAAAAGAACTCAACTTACTCAAAGATGATTTTTAATAAGCAAAATAGAGTAAGATGTGATAAAGCAATTCATAGGGAGACTCTAGGATGTGAGTGAAGAGTAGAATCCCTAAATTTTTATAGAATCTCTTAGTCATCTAAAATATGAATGTGCTCTTCCCGAGGAAGAGTCAAATTGTGAAGTTTGACTTACACACTCTTTCTTAAGACCTTTTAATTTATCCTTCCTCACCCAAATTTATCTTATAATTCTTTTGGGAGTAGGAGAAACATTTTGAGTCTTGACTTTACCTCCAACCTTGGAATGGAAAATTACTTTAAGCTTTTCAAGGTTGGAAATTTGAATGATCCTTTAAACCATGTTCCTTGATTTTTGAATATAAGTATTCATTTGTTGCTTCAAGTTAGCAATTTTCAGTTTGTGTTCTAAGGTCATGGTGTGAGGTTTTGTTTGCTTATTCTTAGCAAAACCACACTTCCTCCTAGAATGCTCTTCAACCATACAATAAGAACAAAATAATGGTTTTGGTTAAGATTTGGCTTGTGGTCTAGTTTGAGGTAGAGGAAGAGAATGTGCTTGAGGCTTTGGTTGTAGTTGTATTTGCTTACTAGGTTTAGGTGGTTCAACACCTTTAGGTTTTAAGAACACAAACGAAACTGAATTGAGCATGGGAGACTAACTTGAAGTGGATGTGGAATGCTTGTTCTTATCCATGAACATGTCATAGCCCAAACCACTTCTATCATTCTTAATTTGGATGGTATTAATCATTTTAGAAAGCTTATTTGATATATCCTCAACAATGATTTTTACATTCCTGGCTTGTGTGAGTTGTTCATCGAGAGAGTGAACTTTGAAATTCAATTCCTTCTTTTCAACCTCACAAACATATAAGGATTCTTTAAGTCCTCCTACCTCAACAACTAACAATTTTTCTCATTTTCTAAGGTTTCAACCTTTTCCAAGAGAGACAATTTATCCTCAATAAGGATTGATCAACTATTAAGGTACTCTTCTCCTTCTCACATGACTTGAGTTTAATGATAAGCTTTATGTTAGAATTCTTGAGATTTATAGATTCATCGAATAGTCTCTTAAAAGCAATCTCAATATTGTCTTCTTGATCACTCTCATTATCGCTAGACACAAGGCCTTTGTTGCCCTCGAGATCTTCATCCTCAATGGATAAGGATCCTTTATGGACATTGGTGACACTTGTGAAATTCAAGAATTGACTTTCCACACCTTCTTCTTTTTCATTATCATCCTCATCCCCTTCACCTTCTTCATCCTCTTCGGAAAGAGATGATTTTATTACCCTCCTATTTCAAGAATTTCATTTTTCTTGTTTGGACAATCGACCGTTATGTGCCCAAAATTATGGCAATCATAGCACTTTAGGTTTAATGGAAGATTGTGATGGTCTTCTTCTAACACTGCTAGAAAAAGATTTTTGGGCTTTGTCTCTTGAAGAGTTAGAATTTTCAAAGGATCTTTTACTTGAGCTTTGAGATCCTTTAGAGTTAGGCATTCTACCTTTGAGATACTTGTTAAACCTCCTAACAAAGAGACCTAAGTCTTCATTGTTAATGGACTTAGGGGCAATCTCTAAATCCCCTTCCCTTTCTCCTTGTGTTAATTTTAAGGCAAAATTTTTAGTCTTTTTTACTTGCCTTAGAGTTAGCTCAAAAGTTTGAAGTGATCCAAGTAACTCATCAACAATGAGAAGGTCCATGCCCTTACTTTCCTCAATGGCAGTTATCTTAGGTTGAAATATCTCGAGGAGACACCTCAATATTTTTCTTACTATTTTGGTCTTGTCTAGCTTATCTCGTAGGTTGAATGATGAGTTAATAACGTCACTCAATTTAGCTTAGAACTTAGAAAAGGGTTTCCAACTCTTCCATTCTTAAAGTTTTAAACCTAGAAGTCAACATTTGTAATTTTGGCCTTTTTACCACCGACGTACCCAAATGGGTAGTCTCAAGGATGTCCAAAGCCTCCTTGGATGTCTTATAAGTCATGATATGGCAAAACTCATCGGGAGTTACCGCGTTAACGCTGGCATTCAACCCTTTGGTGTTATATCCATTCATCATTAACTTTAACTTATTCCAAGTGTTTGAAGGCTTAACTACGGAGGTAATTGCTATAGCTACGGTTGTGACCGGAGGGGTCCAACCTTCTTGGACGGTGACCCATACTCGCTCATCCGCGGTTCTCAATAATGATCTCATGCAAGCTTTTCAATAGGCGTAATTAGAGTCGTCAAATAGGGTTGGCCGCGATAATGAACTGTCATCTCTTAACCCTTTTATGGTTTACACTAAGGATATCAATAAATTGCCTTTGAAAGTAGGCTCTAATACCACTTTGTTATTGATCAATACCACTAGGATATCACTTAAGGTCCCAAAGTGTGAGTTAAACCTAGAAAGAGAGTTGAATAGGTTGGTTTTAGAATTAAAACTTTCTTAATTGTTAATTTCGAATCTTGTCTATAATAATGATGCCGCAACAACAAAATCACTCAATGTGATTAATCCAACATATGAGCCCTTCCACTAATATATAGACAAGAATTGTTCAAAGAGACGAACCTATCAACAATAACCTAATTGATCAACTAGTTCAATTTGATATTCCATTTAATTAATTCAATGCAAAAAATTCAACTAAGTGATCAAATGTCAATTCAATTCAATTTACAATTTCAATTGCTTAAATTTGTGCTCAATTATGAAAATCATGAAAACTTAATATCAACATCAATATCAAGCGGAAGCATTCAAATAAATAAATTTGTAAATTGTTAGAGATGAAGTGATTGAGAGATTCAAGAATGGAAGATTGATGACTAAAAAACCACCAAGGACAACAATCCTTTGAGTAAAACTCTAGAGCCGAGCCAATGCTCAAAGAAGACTTCCACTATGATAGAAATTAAATTACAACGTATCTACAAATGAACTCTACACCTCAATCTCTGTTCTACCCGATCACATCTTCAATTTCTTCTTAAATCCATAAGCTCTACATAGTTAGAATCTTCATACAACTAGAATCCTAGACGGTCTTGGAATCCTTTGATTTAGCTACTCCACAATTTTAAATCCTTACAACCTTGGTGTCCACCGATCGCTCAATGACAAATCCTCAAGCTTGAACTTTTTACTTTATTAATGGTGAAATTGACATGAACAAGAAGCTCTTAGATCTTATTTGGATCTAGTGAATGATCTATATCAATCGATGAATGAAAGTAGAAAAATGTATGAATGACAATTATAATTGATCTTTTATGAAAGCTTCTTTACCTCACAAAAATTTAGCTCTCACAGTTGATTTCTCTCTTACTCTTTTTTTTACTACTCTCAATTGAATTTTTGTGATATTTCGCAATGAACTTGTTTAATCCAAAATGAGTTTTAAAACAGATTATAAATTTTTTCCACCTTCGGTTCATTGAAACGAAACATCACTCATTCAAAAGAACAAGAAACAAATAACAAATTAGCATAATTCTGAGGTTATAGCTCTTCGTTGATACAGGCTTTTCAAATGAATGAAAACAAACTTTTGTTGTTCATTTGAATGAGCCAAGGCTCGTTTAAACAAGCAACAGAGAGTTGCTCATTCTGCTTGTCTTGTGAATAGAATTTTTCCTTAGAGTTTTTAAGATGCATGCAATGTGTGAGTGTGTGAGATCCAAATAAAAAAAAGTCTAATATACCCTTCGTGAACCAAGTCGGTCAATAAATATACCCGGTGTAGACACCTCATTTTGTGACCCTTAGCTAAGAAGTAGCAATTCAGTAATTATGCCAAGAAACCTACTTCAAGTAGGACTTTTCCTGATAGAGTCCTATTTCCATTAAGACTCCTCTTGACAAAGTCCTATTTCCACTAAGACTTTCCTGCTAGAGTCTCAGTTCCATTAGGACTCCTCCTAACAGAGTCCTACTCTCATTAGAACTCTCTTAACAAAGTCTTAGTCCAAGTAAGACTCTTCCCGATAGAGTCCCACTCTCGTTAGTACTCTTCTACCCATCGAGGGGCATTTCGATAATTTTGACACCTTTTTGCCCACTAAAGGCATTTTGATAATTTTGGCATAATCCTACCCTCAATAGGACTTCCTAGTCACTTGAGAGGCATTTTCATAATTTCTATATCATTTTACCCCTTTGGGGGTATTTTGGTAACTTTAGCCCTTTGGTGACAAATTGGGGGTAATTTGGTCATTTCACATGTCTTGTGGCAATCTAGAGATTCTCTACCAAATTGGGAGCAATTTGGTAATCTTGAGTGATAGTAGTCTATTTAAGCTTAATTAGGACTTTCCACTTCTAGTGTTTCCATAAATCTGGTTGCTTAATATTTCTTTAGATAGAGATACATCAAACGTGGACGTTTTCACTTTAGAGTTTATTTTTCATTTAAATTCTATTTATTTTTTATTTTATTGGCTCTTGCATATGGACATCAATTCTATTGGTTTGTGCATTATCATAATTATTTATTAATTCATTTAGTTAGTATAATCACTCTTATTTAATTTTTTATTTATTTAATTAGTAATTATCACTCAAGACTTGATCCTAGCCTTCCTTCTTAGGGTTTCATCTTAAACCCTTGGATCAAATCTCTATATTTTCCTATAAATAGAGCCCCTAGACCACTAGTTTTAGGGATACGAAAATATACGAAGGAAAGATGATTTCTATAGCCTTACACTATTAGTTTAATTCTAGGGTTCTCTCTACAAGAACCCTCCCTCTCTTGAGGCTGAAGCCTTACCGAAGTGACAACCTCTCTTCACGAAGCCAGTTAAAGCGACACTTTTTGAACCGAAGAACAAACCGAAGATCTGCCTGACAGAAGCCTCCGATCCAAACTTTCCTAGCAGAAGTGTTGCCCGATTACCACTACTGAATAAGGTATGTTCTCAAACCCTTAATAGTTTTCTTTAGATTCGGTTGATCTCGCCTCTTTTATCACTCTTGATAAGAGAGGGTAAACCAAAGAACTATGTGACTTTGATTCCGTTTTTCTAAACGAATACGTAGGAAGCCTTCAGGCCATAGTCAGATTTATTTCCTGTCTTTTCTGTTCTGTTTTTACTTCTTTACACCAGATTCTTTATTATTTATTTCTTCCATATTCACATCTTTATTTTCAGTTTTCTCATAACAAAATAGCATTGCAAGTGAATATTCAAGGCCGATATATTCAGATCGAGTAGGGGTGGGGTGGGTGCTTAACACTTTCCCACTTCGTACTTTAGCCCCCGAACCCATTTCGATGTGTTTATATTTTTTCAATGTTTTATCTTTATTTTGATCCATGTCAAGGGGTCTTTAGTATGTATTTAGGAATCAAGGCAATGTAATTTATTTTTTTAATTCCTTTCTATTTTTTTGTATATGTATTGTTCATCTGTGATGGGTTTGCTTGTTTTATGCCCAAAAACAAGCTAGCAACTCCTCAATCTCAATCTCACATAAAAGGCGTTCCTTCCCACCTTTAGGGAATAAGACAGCCAGGATCCTTCTAAATCCACAAAAAGGGATGACACATTATTTTCCCTTTTTTTCGGTGCTAGTGCCCACACACGGTAATGTCTCTTGGACGATCTTGGAGTAGAATGGTCATTGAGGTACTCACTCATAGGACTTATGTAATGATTACACACACAACACGTTTTGTTAAACCGGATTAGCCAATTATAATATCGGACCCCTTGGTCCTATCTAAATCTCAAAGTTATCTTATCTCTTAAATACTCAAGCATTTATTGATCAATCATTAGAGAGTGAACTTTATTGTACCATTCAAGTCTAGAAGAGAGCATTCCTTGGTAAACTCTTTGTATCTTCTCATTGCAGTAAGATTTGTGAGTAAGTGATACCCCTGTGAGGAAAAAAGGGGATAGTTTGTGGGGTAAAGAGATAGGAGCTTTTGTTATATAGGTTTGACCTCCACACACAAAGGAGATCGAGATAATGGAAAAACTCAAGGGGAGATGCTTGAATCGAAGACGTAGAAAATTTTTTGAACCTCATAAAAGCATTGTGTTTGCTCTCTCTTCCTTTCTTTACTCTTTTTCATACTTGTGCTCATATTTCATTTATTCTTAAAGTTTGTAAAAGTTTTCAATATTTGAAAAGTACCATAGTCACCCCTCTCCTCTAGGGTAAATATCTTGGCAACATTGTGTTCACTTGGTCTTCCAAAAAACAAGCAATATTTACTCTATATACTTGTGAAGTAGAGTATGTAGCAGCTAACTCTGCTATTTGTCACACTATTTGGTTAAGGAATTTGTTAATATATTTAGTATTTCTACAAGAATGTCCTACAGATATTTTTGTTGATAATAGATCAACAATAGCTTTGGAAAAAAAAAATTTGGTGTATCATGAAAGAAGTAAGCATATTAACACTTGTTACCATTTTATCCGAGAGCATGTGAAGAAAAAACAAGTGGACATAGTTCATTACAAATCTAGTATCCAAATTGCTGATATTCTCACAAAGCCATTAAAGCATGATGTGTTCAATAGTTTGAGGATGACGTTGGTAATGAAGACATTTGGACAATCAAGTTTAATGGGGGATTGTAGACACTTCATTTTGAGACTCTTAATTGAATAAAGTTGGTTATGACATTTTTGATAAGTTGCTACAATATGTCCCATATAGGGGTATTTTAGTAATTTCTCATTTCGCACATAGAGGTCATTCCCATCAATTTTGCCCATAGAGGGAATTTTAGTCATTTTGCCCATAGAGGGCATTTTCAATATTTTGGTCATTTTGTCCATAGAGGCCATTTCAGTCATTGTGCCTATAGAAGACATTTTTTATATTTTGGTCATTTTGTCTATAGAGGACATTTTAGTCATTTTGCCTATAGAGGGTAGAGGACATTTTGTCCATAGAGGGCATTTCGGTCATTTTTTCCATAGAGGGCATTTTTGACATTTTGGTCATTTCTACCATAGAGGGCATTTCTGTCATTTTGACCATAAAGGGCATTTTCAAAAATTTTGTCATTATGCCCACTAAAGGCATTTTAGTAATTTCAGCATTTCCTTACCTTTTAGGGGTAGTTTGGTAAATGCTAGAAGTTAACCTTCTAGGGGTTTTTTTTTCGTAATATTAGTGTTATTTTGTCCTTTGGAGAGTACTTTAGTAATTATAGAATACTCCTATCTCATATAGGTTATTTTTGTCTTTCATAGGCATACATATAATTTCTAGGTCATTTTACTCATATAAGGTTAATTTGGTAATTTTGGTCCTTAGGGACAATTTTGACTTTTTTATGCCTTAGTGGCATTTTTGTAATTTTCTTATTCCTAAATTTTCCACCGAATTAGGGGCAATATAGTAAATATAGGTTTGTCCACCAAATATTTTCCTATTTCCTTTCCTTCCTTATCCCAAGGGATTTGCCTAGATTTGTACACCAAATACTTGCTAATTTTTCCTCTCTCCCTTATTCTAATTTATTTTTCCTAGATTTATGCACAAAATAATATCTATATCTACTTGCTTGCTTATTAAGCATTCAATATAAGTCATTCATCCATAGGATTTATTGCGAGCCCTTGGATCAAACCTCTTTACTTTTTCCCTATAAATAAGACCCCCTAGCCACCACAATTCAAGGACACACAAATAGAGATAGACAAAAAAATCAAGAAGCTAGATGATGCTGCAATTGTTCCTCATATTTCTTCTTTCATATTTTTGAAGCCTTGTTCTACACAAGCAATAGTTCTAATCTATTGAAGAAGTAGTTCTACACAATTGAATATCCAATCTAAGGAGTTCAAGCTCAAGACTTGTCTGATTCAACCCAAAAAAAATCAATTACACCCCCTAAAACCCCTACTATTTTCTCCTTTTTCTAATTCAATTCATCCTATTACTCTTGATAGAACAAATTGAATTAGAGAACTGCGTTGGCTCTAATTCCATTATTTGAATAGATACTTAAGATACCTCATGGGCCTGAGTCTACTCTTTTCCTTTAATCTTATTTACTTTATGTCTTTTTTTTATTCATGTCAATCTCTACTTCTACTCTTTCTTTTGGTTTAGTTACTTTATGTATTTCGGTTACTTTATTCGTTCATATCATTATTATCATTATCTCTAAATGTTCACTTTTTCTCTTGTTTGTGTCATAGAATCTAAGCTTTGTGGATGAACACTTGAGGCCAGTGCATTCGGAATGGGCAAGATGGGTGCCTAACCCATTCCCATCTCGTACCTTAGCAGCTAGATTCGAAATTATTTAGTTCATCGTAGACTAGTTTTGCTTTACTTTATTTTACCCCATGTTAAGGGGTTTAGAATGTAAATAGGACCAAAGCATTGTAGTTTCAGTTTTCTTTGTTACTCTTTTTACATGTATTCTTCATGGTTTATATCAGGTTTGCTTTTTATTTAGCCTAAAACAAGTTGGCAACTCCTTTGTGTATTCATTATACATCCCAATCCAACAAGAGGGTATATTCATCTTCCACCTCAAGGGAGTGGACTTTTAAAACCGTAAAGGTTTGTTTGACACTCCTTACCTCCCATTTTTCGGCCCCTGTGCTCACAGGGATGTTAAAAAGTAAACTTAATTGTGCATGGAAGATAACTATAGCTTAAGAAATCTAGGATTTAGGGTTGCTGCAAATCTTGAAAAATCTAGTATGTGTTTATAAGCTATTTCTCTAACTATTTGTGGGCTATATGTTAAAGCTAAAGTTTATGACCTTGAGAGCCACGAAATCTGACTTATTGAGCCTAAGATCTCTCAATATATGTAGGTTTTATGTGTATCTAGTGTGTGGGAGAAAAAGCCTTCTAGAGTGTGTTACTAGAAAAAAATAGTGAGACTTGTAATAATAGGAAGTTTTAGTGAATAATCCCTATGTTTGAGCTTTTGTTTACTCCTCTTCTATGATTGTTTGTTGAGTGCATTGTGTGTGTGTGTGTGTGTTTGATCTAACATTTTCTCCTAACATCATTTTCTCTCTCTCGGTTCCTTCTCTTTCTCTCTCTCTCTCTCTCTCTCTCTCTCTCTCTCATTTTCTCTCTCTACACACACAAAAACACACACATATGTACACATACATACAAATACACATAGTACGCATATAGAATTCACACATATAAAGACCCACTTGGGTCTCTCTACTTCCCTCTCATTTCTCCTCTCTCTCTCTCTTTCTCTCTCTCTCTCTATCTCTATCTTTGTAACACAGACAGACCCTTTTTTGGCTCCATTTCTCTCTCACTCTCCCTCTCTCTCTCTCTAACTCTCACTCTTCTCTTTCTATATATGTAAATACACACACGTACACAGATGCATACAACCATGCACAGAGAAACCCATTTAGGTCTCTCTTTTTCTCTCTCTTTTTTCTCTATATGTATATACATACGCATACAAGCACAGCGAGACCTATCTGGTTCTCTCACTCAGTCTCTATTGGCTCTTACACTCTCTCTCTCTCTCTCTCTCTCTCTCTCTCTTTCTATATATATATATATATACACACACACACACACACATAAACACATACAAATACTGTAAAGACCCATAATTTTTCTAATGTTTGAAATTAAAATATTGATAATAATGTCAATAAAAATAAAAAATAACTGGATGAGTGAATTGTGTAGTGTAAATATGCTTAAGTTAAGATAAATTAGAGTATAATTAAATAAGTTAAGTATTCTAGACTTAAGTGAAAAAAACTAAAGAGGGCATGGGATTAAAAGGAAGAGAAAGAAACAAAAAGTGTAAAAGGGTAATTTTACCTCAATGCCAGTTAGTCTTATAAGACCCAGACCTAAACACACATCACAACATACACAAATTCTTGAAAGAGAGGGAAAGAAAGAGATAAGAAAAATTAGGGCAACAGTTAGGGCGTGGAGAAATTTTGAAGAATCGTCAAGGAAGTGGAGTTTTCTTGGAAGATTGAACAAGAACTGGGGCTTTGACACTTCAAATCACAAACTTGAAGTCAGGGATTGTGAAGAATCCACTAAAAATCAAGAGGGCAAAGCTAGGTTTTCATCAAATACTCAAGGGAATTGAGGTAAGGACTTCTAAACCTAGGAATAGAGCACATGTAGGTAGATTATCATTCATCTATTTCATCTCATGTCATAGAGTTGCTCATTTTGCATGATAGACCATATGTTGCATATATGTGGAATGCTTATGTATTGGATGCATTCTTGCCATTGATTGACTATTTTTATGTTATCTTGTTGTTGATACAACTCCCGATTGATTATAAAATGACTTACATAGTGGATTAACAATGCAGGTTTGGTATGCTATACACATGAAATTGCTCCTTGTACATTATGTATTTGTAAAAACTCCTTTATGGTTATTTATGTTGGAAAATGGTGTTAACTCATGATTGTATGTATGAATGACTAACTATATTGATGAATTTTATGTGTATTATGGACATAAATGTTAATGATATGATATTGAATTAATGAGGGTGGAAATTTAGAAAGGAATGGACACTGGGAACTAAATTAGGTCACATCAATTATGTGCTCTTAAGTGTGGTGAGATTGTGCTTACACGGGGTTTGATATTGTGGTCGAGATGGTGTCTCCCTTCGACTTGGGAGTCGAAAACCTACGCGGGTGGTTGATTGTCTCCATCGAGTTAGTAGCTTGTAAAGCACACTAAGGCTTACCGAGAGCCAATTAGGAAAATAGTATTGGGATTGATACTTGAGAGTTTGCTATAAGAAAATTGAGAATTGAAAGGACTTTAATGAACACGAAACTCAATTAATTAGCTTGTGCATTGTTTCAATTAGATGATGTTTTTCCTCTTGATGATCATATGTGTTAATACATGACAGAATATATATATTTATTGATACATTTCCATTGTTGTGAATCCATGCTCAGTGAACACTTGTGTGACACTACACGGGCACTGGCATACACAAAGCACCACATGATTTTACCTTTATTTAGTAGTTCTTACTAGGGTTGTTTCACTAACCCCTATTAAATGCAATAGCGGGCAAGGAGTCGATCACAACTTGAAGGACTACTTTGAAGCTAGTTTTAGATGATTCCATTTTTGTATACTTGAACACCATCACTCTTTTTGGAAACTTGTATAGAACTTACATGTATGAAGAAACATATTTTCTCAATGTATATGTAGATATTTCCTTTTGAGATGGATCATAAACCTTGTAAGTTAATGGGTTTAAAAAAGCTTTTGACATCTTTGTCTATAATTAAGATTGTATGAACTTAATTGTTTTGGATTCCATTTTAGATAAACATTATGATGATTTATGTGTAGAATGTGAAACTTATATTTTGACCATGAATTGAATCTAAATGAAAAAGGAAATGAATGTTCATTGCAAGAAGGAATATGTAAAATCAAGAAAAGGAACCAAACAAGGTAGTTTTTTGAAATCAAATCAAAGTAGGGGTTCCATGACCGATCGGCACTCCGAGGTAACCGATCAACATAGAGAGGTGGAAAACCCCATCTCTATGTGTTGATCGGCACTAAGGGGAGGTATGAGTTTCTTCTTCTCCAATTTTGCCAATTTGACTTTCGGGGCAACTTTTTGCCACCCGATTCACCTCAAATGGACCTTTAACACGAATAATAGTAATTGAAATTATTTTCTAATAAATTACCTTATTTTAAAGTGACTCAGAATTAGGTCACACACCTTCCTCCTAGGCCTCCTTAGTTTCGAGGCATGAACAATACACACAGAAAGACCCACACTAGGTCTTCACACTGGGTCTCACGACTCTCTCTCTCTCTCTCTCTCTCTCTCTCTCTCTCTCCTTTCCACGTATATATATATATATATATATATATATATTACATACATATTTTTCATGTATATGAACATTTATAACTATAAACATACATATAATTAAAAGAAAAAGAAAAGGAAAAAATAATAATAATTTTTATACAATTTTTTTTCTCTCTCTTAAAATATTATTTATATTAATATTATTATTTTTTTACTTTTTATTATTGTATTCACAAATTCTGAAACTATTACTGCTATCACAAACTATTCTATCCCCTTGTTGGACTAGAGTTATTCAAGCCTTGCAGGTATAATTTTTCAATTTTTCGGTAGCTATCCGTAGCCCCGACAATAGGTTTATTGGCCAATGTTTGATATATAAACTGCTATTTACATGTGCTAATTATAATTTTTGTCTTTATATTTTCTATCTTTACATTTTTTGTATTTAAGTTTCATTTATTTGTCTCCCTATCCCCAATATATCCTAGCGGGTTGCCACTTTATCATTGGAACCGATATTGTGGCTAAGCGGGGACTAGTAAGCATATATTGGCCTACTCTTTCCCTCTTAACCCTGGTCATGAAACAGTGTTCAAACCTAATTTATCCCGTGTCTATATTTCTAAGTACACTCACCTTAGCCTAGCCACAGTCATTGGAATCGATATTGTGGTTGGGTCAAGGACAGCTGAAGTGAAAAACAAGCTTTCTACTCTATTCTAACATTTCTTAACCCAAAATAAGGTCTCAGTTTACCCACAAAAATTGGAACCGATCAACATGGCTAAATAGGGGCTGAGGGCAAAATGGATGTTAGTGATTCTTTCTACCTCTGGTTCTCATCCTTGTACTCCGTCCCTTAATCTCAAGAATGGAACTACAATTGTGGATTGGGTGGCTCCTGCTATCCCTGAACCCCAATGAAGCCCTGGTTTGGCCACAAAAATTGGAATCGATTATTGTGGTTAAACAGGGCTAAGGGAAAAAAAAAAAAAAAAGGAATTCATGTATTCCCATTATCTCATTTTATCCCTCGCTAAGCTATAGTAATGCCGAAATTATTTTTAAATCCAATTCCCCACAAGATTGTGGTCACTTTTAAAAATCAAGTTCAAATCATCTTTTTAAAATTCAAAACACAGTTTGACACTTGAAATGGTTTACTGCTTCCAAAAATTCCAACTTCATACACAAAATTTTCTACTCTAATCCAATATACAGCTTCTCACCTAAAATTGTGTATTCTTTCTAAAAAATTTAAATTTCTCACATGGGATTGTGGACCCCAATCTAATACATAGTTTCACACACGAAATTGTGGACTCAATCCAACACATAGTTTCACGGCTGAAATTCTTAATCTGATACATCGAATTGTGGGACCCTAATCCAATGCATAGTTTCAAATATGAAATTTTGTATTCCTTCCAAACCCAATTTAATGCACGAAGTTAGGAAACCCCTCTTAAAATCTGGATCATCCAAAGGAATGAGTAAGACTTTTATAGCATTTATTTGTTCCTTAACAGGTGAAAATTATAGCAGGCACCATCTAAACCCACCCTCCAAAACTTATCTCCATTTTTTAACTTACTTTCAAATCAACTCGTTTTCAAAATAACCAACCCCCAGGTGCTCTATTCCATGCCTTAAATTAATTGAGGTGTGACAGAGTACTGGTGATATTTTTTAACATATTTTAAAATTTTCAAACACATTATTTTTTATTTCATAAAATACACCCAAATCAATAAATTCTTTTAAAGTTCAATTCTACACACAAAAAGTTGGTATGACATTTTAAAAGTAGTCCCGTAACTCTTTTTGGAGACATCTAACACATTTTCCTTAGCAAAATCGAACCTTCGAACCTAAATTATTGGCAAAATAGATCATTTTGGAGTCATTACATTAATATGGGCCTTTTCTATTCACTTTTTTAAAACTCAAATCATTTTTTCTTAGAAAAATCCAGTTTTCTCAAAATGGTTTTAGATGACCTTGCACATCTTTAAACCAATGTTAGGTTGTTACTCCCTAAAATAAACAAAGGCCCTTCACTCTTTTACAAATCCAATCCGTCACTTTAAGCCATGCTAAATTCCTACCCAAAACATTTTCCACGTATCTTGTTTCCCTCTCCCTTTTAGGAGAGAATGAGGGAATTCGTCGGGGTGCAACACTTTACATTTATTTCCATTCCCTACAGTGACTATTCCACCTTTACATTTTTGGCCTTAATAGATTCTCTTATTTCATAACATAATATTGGCTCTTATTTCATAACATAATATTGGTTTTTTTAAATACTTTTTATTTCTAGTAGACCTCTTAGCAAGATTCAAATTTAAAAGGAATTCTCACCATCTATTACCGAAAAAAAAAAACAATAAATGAATCTTGTAGAATTTTTGGAAATGTTAATCGATTTGTTTTGGAAGCAAATGACTCTCATTCAAGCATTTTGTGAATGTTACCAATTATTGATCGCACACAACCTCTTTCAGAATCTCCCTACAAGACAAAGGTTTAGGGTCACCGGATTGGTCCTGGTATAGCCGCTTTGATAGTTAAATTAGAGAGGGAATTGAGATAGAATAATTCATCATGAATCTTAGAGCGTATCTTACACCCTTATTTATAGATTAAGTTCTTACCAATTTTGATAAGGATTAAGAACGGAAAGTTTGAATATGCAATGTATCCAAAGTTAAAAGTTTCCTGATTGAAGCCTACCTTCGATGTAGGTCTATAGGATAACTTTGGTTGTTTAGCTCAATAGACTCCCTTATTGTGATCAATAACCTGGATGTGATCAATAATCTGGATGAAAAATACGTCTGTTCGAAAGGCTTGCATCAAGACCTCAATCTTGTATAGACATGTAGCAGCTTTGTACATTAGTACTCATATGGTAGATCAGTGAATAGTCAAGAAATTGAAGATTAATTTTAAAAAGAAAGGAATAAAATAAACTAATAATAATAATAATAATAAAGGATCCAGGCACCTTGTTAGATTTTGTCTTTTATGAAGAGGTGGATTATAAAGTTATGATGCTTTTTCCATAAAAACTCATTAGGACAAGAGTGCGTGACAATGGAAATGATTAAATGCATTTAAAAAATTAATGGGTACATTAATAATAATACATAGCTTGATAATGACTTTCACATGAAAATCCGAAACAAAGTCCACTTCTTCATACATCAGGCTCTCTCTCTCTCTCTCTCTCTCTCTCTCTCTATATATATATATATGTGTGTGTGTGTGTGTGTGTGTGTGACAGTGTGTCACCAATTGGCAGAGGGGTATGGACAATTAAACCAAGGTTATTCGGCTTCGGCAGCGTATTACAGATTGTTTCTCTTCGAATGTATTCATGCATTGCTGACGAATATATACATATATATATATATATATATAAAGTAGAATTAAATTACCCCTATTATAAGAATATTTCATTTTAAACCCTTTGATATTATTCAACAAAATTCTTTATTTTTCAATCTAAGTACTTTTCACATGGGTGTAACTAGCACTGGATTAGACCCCGGGCTCTAATTCATACAAAATTTTAGAAAAAAAAAAATTTATACATATAAGATGTTTTAATTTTTTTTTAAATTATCGCATCCTAAAATTTTAATCCAACCCAATTTTTTCTATTATTTTTCTCATTTATCATCTAAAATTTTTAACCCAACCCAATTTATACCCATGATTTCTCTCATTTTCACCCCAAAATTCTGACCCAACTCAAAATTCAAACTAAAATTTTGTTATGGCAAACATTAAGTTTCGTTTTTAAATCAAACGAATCACTTTCCCTAGTCTTGCGCTAATGAGTTGAACCTGCTCTTCCGCTTCGACTATAGCAAATATCTAAGTTAGTAAGATATAAATTTTTCTAAAAAAAAGGTATCAAATAAAAGAATTCAAAAGAAATTCATAAAATATTAAAAATAATTATATTTTAAAGCGTGATGGTGATCCTGAATTAATTTACTTGTAGACAATCCTAATAAATACAAAACAGAATATCCAATCTAACGGTTGGACTATCCAAAGATGAATCATTAAAGCTATTGGTGGTACAAGATCAACTTACTCTTGCACCCAAGGTAAACGGATGCCTTCTTTGTGTAACCATGTATATAAATAAATATGTGTGTGTGTGTGTGTGTTAAACTAGACTGAAATTAAAATAAACATAATTGATGGAGATTTCGCAAGAAGTATAGCAACGATAGGGGAGGTCATTTTCAAGGTGACCCAAGATGATGATGATGGTGCGATGATAAAGCTTTCAAGCTTTCAACATCCAAAAAACAGGTCATGTTCAAAGGTGATCCCATAAATTATGTGAAGCAGTCACATGAAGTCCCTGTCCCCGATCCATTAAATACGCCTCTAATCTTGTGGAGCTGTCTGATCTTGACTCGTGGCTCTTCCCATTACCATTCAATAGAAGCAGGCCTAGTGGTTACAAACAAGCCAACCAAATCCAAACCCAACACCGTGCATATTCTCATGACTTTTCTTTTGCTGAATGTAATGTCATTTCATCACTAATCTAATCATTTCATTATAAAAAAAAAAAAAAATTAAAAATTGAAATTACTTCATCCATCGATGGTTTTATTTTATGGGTCATGTTAATTGTATATACTTATAATTTGAAATGAATTTGCCATCTAGCTTACCACTAAAATTTCATGGTATAAGTGTGTGGGAAAGACTTTCCACGTACACAGCCTAAAATGGTTGAATCCTCCAGGATTCTTTGCTTCATTCTCCTTTCATTGGATTGTACAAAACTATTGTTTATGAAAAGTGTTATTTGAATAAAATAATAATAAAAATATATTATTTAAATTAAGTAATTGAGTATTTAAATGAATCGTTAAAAAATGCTTAACAATTATCAAATGAAGACATTTATAGTTATCAAAAAATTAAAAAAATGAAGGCATTTATAATGGAGTATTGAACAATTATCAAATGAAGACATTTATGGTTATCAAAAAAGAAATATTGAAGGCATTTATGGTGGAGTTTACCAATTTAATAAAAAAATATAGACTTACCATCTTAACTCAAATGAAACAAAATTGTGGCCTTTAAGTATAAGTTTAAAATTTTATTCCAAACAATCTATTATTAATTCAGTACTTGATAATCTCCTCAAAACACTTTAAATGCAGTGGACAAGTTAGAACCAAATAGAGCCTGTAGATGTTATGAAAATAATTTCTTTCTAAAAAATAAATTAGTTTTTCAAGAGATGGCGTAATGCTGTCCGGTAATTATCACATAAAAGCTGCATCACCAGAAACACAATCCAATCATGAAGGGAAGGGAAGAGTTTTTTTTCTTTTTTTTGCAGCATAATATTATTATTATTTGTAAATGAAAGAGGTATTGTACAATTATTAATCAATATCTAAATTCTTAAAACTAAATGACTCAAAAGATTACAATAAGTACATATATAAAACTCAACCCAAGGCCGAGATGAAAAAAATTATATAAACTACACATTTCTCCCTAATAGAAAGAAAGAAAGTGAATAGAACTCAAAACTTCTTTTTTTGAACAAGGTTATGAGTTATGGACCAGACTAGCTTGAATTGGCGGCAAAATTCAAATAGAATAACATATTTTTACTTTTTAACTAATATTTTTGTTTAGTATATGTATGGTAATATTTTTTTAAAAAAAGTTTAATAAGTAAAAAAAAATAACTTTTATTTTTTCTTAGTTTTTTTATTAAAAAAAAAAAAGAACATGTTTAATAATTATTTCGCAAAAAAAAATTATCTTAATATTACTTTTTCATATACCTATTAAAATTAAGGGATTAGGTAACAGGTCTCTCATAAAATACTTAATTAGTACAAGGTCCAACCCCAAAGATGTTAACCCATAAAGTTACTAAATTTGACAAAAATATCCCTTTAGTATAAAAATTTAAAATACATGAAACATCAACCAAAGCCTGAGGCGCTCTCCTACCACATTGTTACTCAACTTTTCTATAAATTTCAAACTTAAATAACTTGCAATATATAAGTTTATTTTTTATAAATAAAAAAATTATATATTTGAATTCTAAAAATCGAAATCTATCAAACAAGATCCATATTATATAAAAAAATTTGTCAAAACAAATCCGTGTTTTTTCGACAGAGAATTTTGTCAAAAAATTTATGTCTTGTAAAAAAAATAACTTTTATTTTTATCTTAATTTTTTTATTTAAAAAAAAAAAAGAACATGTTTAAAATTAAGGGATTGGGTAATAGGTTTCTCATAAAGTACTTAATTAGTACAAGGTCCAACCCCAAAGATGTTAACCCATAAAGTTACTAAATTTGTTGTTGACAAAAATATCCCTTTAGTATAAAAATTTTAAATACACAAAACATCAACCAAAGCCTGACGCGCTCTCCTACCACATTATTACTCAACTTTTCTATAAATTTCAAACTTAAATAACTTGCAATATATAAGTTTATTTTTTATAAATAAAAAAATTATACATTTGAACTCTAAAAATCGAGATCTATCAAACAAGATCCATAATATATAGAAAATTTTGTCAAAACAAATCCGTGTTTTTTCGACAGAGAATTTTGTCAAAAAATTTATGTCCATAGAACTAAGATAAAGAATATTCTCTATTTCCCGACAGAGAAATGTCTCTATCTCCGAACAGAGAAATTTGAGAAATTTCTTAAATAAAAAAAATATTACATATATTTTTAATAAGACATCAAACAACTTTTGTTCCTTAGGAAAGTGGTAGTACTCCAACATTGATAAAAAAAATAAAAAAAATAAAACAATAAACTTAAAGAATTACAAAATCCACAATTGAATATGAACTCAAGGAAGAGGCAACTACTAATGTTTCAATTGTCAAAATCCAACCATTGGGTAATATGATGAAAGTTTCTCCAATTATCTTATAAAAAACAAACTAACTAACTAAAATAATGTAATATTAAATTTTATTTTCAATTGCATCATCTCGTAGTTGGAATTAAAGTTTGTTATAATGATTGCACCATTTTCTTTATTTTTTATCACAATAAATTGGTGTTATATTCCAAAATGTGTATTACCATTTTCTTTATCTTTTTATCGCAAAAAGGTTTATGATAATAAATATAAATTAATTAACATTTTTTTGAATGGTGAGTATTTTCTTTTATTATTTAAATTGTAATTTAAATAAGAATAACTTGATTGAAGTATATATTATAATTTAAATAAAAATGATATACAATTTATTCAAACAGAATATTTGTGTTGTATCGAGTCATTTTATTTGACACGATTTATTTATTAAACAAGTTAATCAAGTCGTATCATATTAATTTAATTAATAAACGAATCGTGTTTGCATTAAAAAAATTAACACAATTAGTTAATTAAGTTATGTAAGGATTGATACAATTTTCAGAATATATCTCCTGACAAGACCTAAATATGACATACAAATGAATTGTCACCCTACTCAAATGGAAAGAGATACAAAGAAAACTAATCTCATGTAAATACATAGGCACCAATACATACCAGCAAAATATTATCCATTTTAAAAATCCGCTTCACTCCCCTATTCTTAAACTATAATAATTGATTGGGCACAATTTTCCATTTCACCGCTCAAGTTTCAACCCGTACGTTCAAACTTCACAAGAAAGTAATGATGCATGAATGAGATTGAAAAGCTGGCATATATGTGCATTGCAAAGAACTGTCCCCCACATTTTACGATACAAAACATAAATTTAGAATACAAATCCGGCTTGGGTTTTGCCAAGATAATGATCAAATCTAATATCTTCAACTCTTGATTTCTCCATTGAAAATTATCAAATAAATGGTAAGGTTGCATGGTGGTTAATGGTTATGCAAATACATAACATGATTGATATCATGATAATATTTTAATTTAAAATATAAATTTCGTATCAAAATTTTATTTATATTATTATTGAATTTTTTCACATTATTTTCTCACTAATTCTTTTTTTTTCTTTTTCTATCTGTCAGTTGTTATAAAATAAATGTTAGCCCTTCATTTAGAAGATGGAAGCAGCATCACTATTTCCCAATTCTCTCTCTCTCTCTCTCTCTCTCTTCAAGAATAAAAATATTTACAGTAAAATACATGTATTTTTAGGTGGTTTTATTTTTAATTTAATTTTTTTTAAAAAAAGATTACTTTTATTTATTGTTCTCAGAAAATTGTTATAAAAATGGTTTTTGAAAATGTCAAGTCAATACATTTTCTTTAGTGTTTTTTTTTTTAAAAAAAATTTCTTGAAAATAAAAAAACAAAAAAAAAAAAGATTTTGAAGACGTATTCAATTTTTTTCAAAGAAAAAAAACTTCTTCGGTGTGTTACTTAATGTAATTATATTACATTAATATAATCAATATAATATTATCATGTTATTTAAAATAATTAATATAATACTACCATGTCATTTGAAATAATAAAAAAAAATGTAAAGTATATTACTCCTAGTATGGAACTCATGGAAGGAAGAAGTATTGCTGAGAACTCTTGAGTACTCTGTTTCCCTTTTTCATTGTCCTGCCCCTTAAACATGTCACCTTACTAAAAACTATCCCTCCCATGAGACACTGATCACAAATTTGAAAAAGTATAACATTTCTTATAATGAGCTGTTTGACTCTCTATTAATATTAGTACATTTATCACTAAATATATAATTGTAGCAACTAAATAATACTCTGATGATTCTTTAATAATTTGTATTTAATAAGTTAATAATTTGTATTTATTATTAATTTTTGAAATACTAATTTAGTTTTATGGTTGATCATTAATGATTTTATTATTTAATAATTAATAATTTTTAAAAATTTAATTTATAGTAATAATTAAAAAATTACAAAAAAGTTATGTATATATATTATAGAAAAATTATTAGTAACATTAAAAGTTTGAAATAAAAAAAGAGACGGCAAGATTTGTGATAATTAAAATTAGATATAATATGTATTTCTTAAGAAAATTAATTGTTCAACGGCTTTGAAAATATTTATGCATTAATTAATAAACTTTAAGTCTTTCAAAAATTATTAATTAATAGAATGTTGACAGTACTGTGTTTGTCGCCTCCTGGGGACGTTTTTGTCATTCAAACGGTTCCATTTATTGATATTTGGGAGGATGAATTAAATCTTCCCCATCTTATAAATAATATTGGATAAGTTAATAATTTTTTATAATTAATAAATTCTTAAAAAAATAATTTAATTTTATGATAAATAGTTAATAATTTTATTACTTAATAATTAATATATATATATATTTTTAAAAAAAATTAAAATATTAATTATTAGAAAAAAAAAATAATTCTACAATATACATATCTTATTTATGATATGTCTCATTAATTATACAATATTAATTCAAAAACAAATGAGTGAATATAGTTGAATCTATACGAGTGGACTTACTCTACTAAAATACACTTGAATGCGTTGTGTGTGGAAAAAAAATTGAATCTCTCTCCCTTTCTCTCTCCTCAACGCCAAATTTGAAATTTGATTATTGTAAAAAAAATATTTAGTAATGCGAGGGTGGAATTAGAAAAACTTTTGGAGAATAATTTAAGTAACGTTTTATATTTATATTTTTATTAATTAAATAAATTTAGTATTCCAAATTTATTAATTATTAGAGGATTGGGAGTATTAATGGAAAATTATAGCAAAGTATTATAGTTATGTTTATATTAATTAAAATTTTATAGTATTCCAATTTGTATTTTGCTTGTTTATATAGTCTAATTATTTAATTGAACATAATCTATAATCATGTGTTCATCATCCTGATTCATCACACAGAGAGAGAGAGAGGACACTTTGGTAGAACTTGAATGGAAAAATAGTTGAAAAGAGAGAGGGGTGTGACTTGCAACTGTGAGAAGGGATTTAGGGAAAATAAAAGTGGGAGGGGAGTGAGGAGAAAATAATTTTTAATAAAATAAAATCATTCTCAAAAAAATATTTAGTAATGCGAGGGTGGAAGTAGAAAAAATTTTGAAGAATAATTTAAGAGGGATTTTAAAAAATAATAATAATTGGGTAGGGGAATTTTAAGAAGAAAAAAAAGTTTATTCTCAAAATTTGGCGAAGGGGGGTTTACATGTACTTTTTTTTCTTTTTCTAAAATTTGGAAGGAAAAAAATTTCAAAATTAGAGGAATGATTTACTTTTTCTTTTTTGCAAAATGTGGGGGCTAGTCTTGATTTAGTTCTGTCATTAGTAACTGTTGTCCAAATGACAAAATGTTGATGTACCACTTAGATAAATTGTGTTTTTTTTTTTTTTTTTTTTGTAGAAGTTTAGATTTAAATCAAAGATATACAGTGAGCCGTCTGTAGTTGACCTTCTTATAATCACTATGCAATAAATTAATAATTTCTAATAATTAATAAATTTTAAAAGAATCAACTTGGTTCTATGGTTGATAATTAATAATTCTATTAATTAATAATTAATACATTTTTTTCAAAAAAGTCTTTATAATATTAATTATTAGAGAGATAAAATAGTTATATATGTAATTATATATAACCCATTTATGAAATATCTTGGTACTTATATTTATTAATTCAACTTAATTGAAGTTAAAAGTATTGTAAATTATAAAAATTATGGCATCAAAAGATATTAAAAGTTTTTTATGCCTTAAGTCGAGTATTATATGTATTTTTTTATGAAAATCAAAATGTAATTAAAAATGTTTCATATAAGGACTTCTTTTTGTATCATGAATCATTCACATTTAAGAAATATTTATTGGTTAATGAAAGTATGAAAAATCTTAATAATTAATAAATTTTCAATCTCTCATGTGTAATAATTATAAGAAGGGTTGATTGTAGTTCTATTTGGGTTGCTTCAATTTATAAATATTTAATTATGTTTGGAGTTAAATTTAGATTATTTATAGAATTGATTTTGAAAAATTGAATCTATAGAATTGAATGCTTGATAAAATTGATTACGACACTACACTAAATGGTACTATTAGTGACGCCCGAAAGAGTATTAGCATCGCTAAAGAGTATTAGCGACGCACAAGTGTACGTCGTCATGGGCGTCGCTAATACTATTAGCGGCATGTACAAGAATATGAGTCACTAATAGGGCTATACGCGTCGCTAATAATCGGCTGCAGTGTCGCTAATGTTATGTAGAGAATTCAATGGGCGTTGCTAATAGTATATTATCATTTGTGAGGTGTGTGATGGGGTTTCAGGCTCGTTAAGCCGATATCGGGCATTTTGGTCTATCAAAATCCAAAAATAGGCTTTTTTAGAGCAAAAAATTACATAAGTTTCAAACCGGTGACTCAAACTGAGTGTCGTAAGTTTGTGCAAGTATATTTTATCATTTGTGAGGTGTGTGATGGGGTTTTCGGGTTGTTAGGCCAATCTCCAGAACTTTGGTCCTTCAAAACCCTAGAATAGGCATTTTTTGGAGCAAGAAGTTGCATAAGTTTCAAACCGAGTGCTGTAAGTTCGTACAAGTCTATTTTATCATTTGTGATATTGTGATGGGTTTTAGGTCTCCTTAAGCTGATATTCGATGTTTTTGTCTATCAAACCCCAAAATGGGCCCCTTTTGAAAACTTTAATACCTAAATATAGGTATTGAGGTGTTTTGTTATTGACATCACCTTTTTCCATAAATTATTAAGCCATTAATGTAATTTTAAAAACTTACCAACGCTGAACAAAGACCCCATGTTGGTTGAGGAATGTCTGCATAAGAGACTTTAGCTGGGTTGTTCGAGCACTAAGGTTTGTCACCATCTGCTCCAACTCTATATTACATCTCTCAGATACCTCAGCTCTCTGTGTGGCTGCGTCAAAGGTAAAAGATGATGTTTTCGGCTGCATCCAACTCCTGAAGCCATGCACATATCCGCGTCTCTTGCCCAACACGGTCTCTCGTATCTAGTCATTGGTTGGTGGATCTTCACCCGTAGGGGTCGGTTGAGTACGCAGATGGACCAGCTCCTCCTATAAAAACATAAATATATGTTACTACTATTACAACTTTGGATTAATATTAAATTAGTAATACTAGTATATTTATGTAAATAACTTACACAAAGCCTCTAAGCTTTAAGCCCAGCCCAACCCTTCTCAGGGTTGTAGTGCGTCATGTGCCACAAATCAATTGGGCTAGGTAGTGCACTAGTCTATTGGTCTCGCTGTAGTAAATTAACAGTAGCTTATAAAGATTTATTTCATTAAAAGATCCCATACCTATACCGCACAAAAGATCGTGATCCACCACAGAAGGTCAACTTTTGCTTTCTTCTGCTTTCTTTGTTTTTCTTGCTAACTTCCTATACTTGGCCAACAAAAAAGGTTATTATAAATGACAATAATTTATCATACAAAAAAATTAATTATGATAATATTTACATGAAATGCATCACTAGAGAACCGGTCGCATAGTAAAATCCAATCCTCTATCATCACCCCTTATAGGGTTTGTCGCGGGGATTTCTGTCGGCCGCTACCTCCCCCTGGTAGTGCACGTGGAGCTTGTGTCGATAATCCCTAAAACAGACTCCTAAGTAATGGTCCACTGCTTTCACCACATGTGGTAGGTAGAGATCGATGTCAAACTTCTCCTATAAAACATGTCATTGTCAAAACAATACTTCATTAGATATGTTAAAATTAAATTGAATACAATAATAAAAGACATACCAGGATATGAGCATGAATATCCTGCCATTACTCGTCTATGACCAGACTCAAGTCACCAACATGGAGTGGGGCGCGTAGTCGGCAAATGATGCCGACCTTAGTGATGAACTATTGTGCCCACCACGGGTTTCAACAAGCCCGGAGGTATCTCAATTCGAATCCGGGCGCCCTCGGGTGCCCCCGGACACCTCCATCTGTAGCTGCAACTTGCGATTCTTTGACCTAAAACGTCCTCGTCTAGAGGCGATGGTCGAAATTTTAGAAGAAATAAAATAGAAACAATTAGTACCATAGTTATATAATCATTAATAAAAATGAAACTATGCATACCATCGATTGCAGGAGCAACCGACCCTGTAGAGGACATCCCAATACCATTAGTAGAGGAAGGGGTCGATGGGTTTGACCCTAGTGTGCGTCTGCGTGATCCTGGTCCAACCATATCTAAAAAAAAGTATAAAAATAAAATTCCATTACATCATAAAAATGAAAATCCATTACATCATAAAATTAAAAATCCATTACATCCATTACACTTGATCCTAACACATGTAACACTTATTACAATTATTCGTCTAAGTCTGTATCATCATCTGTTTTTAAAATTCCTTCATTCTTAGTACAATACCCTAACAATGTGTCATCCTAAAAATTACTTTCCTCGTCATCATCATCATTAATGAAAGTTGCATCCCTCAAATCTAATTGTCCGGTATTGGTGACGTCGGAAACGCTACGACATGATCTGGTTCTACGTTAGTTCTATTCAACCAAACTAAAGTAACATCTTCTTGGTTATGCCGAACAACACCATTGTAGGCAGATTGAGACTCTTCTTGTAGTGCCTCCTCAATCTTCTTCGAATCTTCCTCTCCCTCTTGAACTTCTAGTACATCATAAAAAATTTTAGACTTTATTTTTTGGACAACATGCTATTCACCTCTGATTTTTGTGTCCTTTAAATGGAAAACTTTGCTTTGCTTGAGATGCCAATACATACAGATCATCCTTAAATGTCATCCTTGACATATTAACACTTATGAAGTTCTTATCGATTTGCATTCTAGTCTTCTTGTTACTTACATCCTACCAATCATATTTAAACAGATACACAGAATGACCGAAGCAGTAATGTAACTGTATGATATCTTGTAAGACACCATAATACTCTACATTTTGTCTTGCTTCATAACCTCCCTAAACAACGACACTATTATTTTGTGTTCGCTGGTGCACCTCACGTTCCTTTGTGTGAAATCGAACACCATCAACAATACAACCAGTGTACTGGGATATCCTTTGATCAGGGCCACACCCCAAGGCATATAATTGATTGTACGCCTTAGGAGATTTTTGGTGGTGCAATAGTTTCATTTATTAATTCAATATAAGTACAAAATTAATTGAATACAAATGCATTAACTAATTTAATTACAATTAATTGAAACCTATACTTACACGTTTTTCGAACCACTTTGGAAACATATTTTTTTTGTCTTTGCTTTACATCAGTAACATCTTCTTTCTAAAGCTCAGTCGTATGCTCACTACATAAGATAAGATATGTTTTATGTAAAGTACGTTTATGTACTAATGTAGTATTGCAATGATTTTGATAAACTTACTTAAAATATGGCAATGTCTCATCGCAGCTGTTGAGCACGGTATAGTGGAATTTTTTCAAGTCTTCAGGATGATACCATTCATGTATATGGACACTTATTGGCCACACATTCTGAGTGAACACCGCAAAGCTAGTTCGTTGTTGCCATGGACATTTATCAGAATTCTGTTCTTCATGATTAAACCTTGTCTCAATATCTTCAAGATGCATAGAGCAGAATGTGACACATTCAGCATCAGCATATACCTCAACAATTGACCCTTCTAGTCGTACTTTGTTATGTACATATTACTTTAACGTGTGCAAATATCTATTTTAATAATTAATCAGTTATAAATTAAAATAGTTAAGATGGATAGATAAGAAAAAATTAAAATTTAATGTACCTTTCTATTGGATACAGCCAACGGTATTGGACAAGTTCACCAATTTTTGCCTCATGCGGCAAATGCACAACTAAGTGGACCATTACATCAAGGAAAGCTGGAGGAAAAATCTTTTCCAACTTACAGAGGATCATGACAACGTCCCTTTCAAGCTTTTCCAATAATTCCAACTTCAATGTCTTGACACTTAATTCTCTAAAGGAGCAACCCAACACAATCAATGTCATTGATATATCATCGGTGAAATATCCATGTATTGCAACCGGAAAAAGCCGTTGTAAAAGGACGTGGAAGTCATGGCTCTTCAATCTAGATATTTTCCAATCTTTAACATTTACACACCGAGATATATTTTATGCATATCCATTTGGTAACGTCACCAATTTAAACCACTCGCAAATCCTTATTCGCTCGTCAGATGATAACGTATAACATGCAAGAGGCACAATATATTTATCATCGCTACGTATTAGGTGCAACTCTTTTCATATTCCCAGCTCCTACAAGTCCAATCGGGCTTTAACAGTATCCTTTGTTTTTCCTTCAATGTTCATTAAAGTTTCGAACACATTATCACAGATATTCTTCTCGATGTGCATAACATCCAAATTGTGCCTTAACTTAAGGGTTTCCCAGTACGGCAACTCAAAAAATATATTTTTTTTGTCCAATTTAACTCCACATTAGTACGTTTCATCTTCTTAGTACCCGGTATCTTCCCAAACCTCACTAGTTAAATGAGTGCCAATTGCGCCAACACGTTTTCCCCAAATAACAATAAAGGTGACGACTTGCACTCAGTTTTTCCATCAAACAAATGGTTCTACAGATTTTTCCACCCATGTGATGGTGGTAGAAAACAGCGATCGTACATATAGCATATCTTTTTTCTATTGGACAAATGTAGGGAACGTGCATCCTTATTGTAAATCAGACATGTCGGATACCCCTTAATGCTCCACCCAAACAAGTTCCCGTATGTAGAAAAGTCATTTATGTTCCACAATACTGCTGCATGCAATTAAAATGTCTCATTCGTAAAGACGTCGTATGCCTTCACTCTAACCTTTTACAATTCCTTCAACTCGTCCACTAAAGGATGCAAACACACATCAATTTCATTACTAGGAGACTTTGACCTTAGAATAAACAACGACATGAAGATAAATGGTTCTTTTATACATTTTCATGGTGGCAAGTTATATGGCACAAGCAACACCACCCACATGTTGTAGGCATTGCTCATGTCACTGAATGGATTGAAACCGTTGCTAGCCAGCCCAAGTCGTACATTATGTGACTTATTTGCAAACCATTCATGATTTCTATCAAACTCAACCCAAGCTTGAGAATCTGCCGGATACCTACATACATTTTCCTCACTAACACGCTTCCCCTTATGCCACTGCATCTCATTTTTCGTATTCTGAGACATGTACAACTTTTGTAGCCTCGATTTTAATGGAAAGTATCTTAGCACCTTATGCAAAATTGTCTTGTTCTTTCCTTCATTCAGCTTGTACCTTGGTTCATGGCACATCATACACTTTAAACATCCTTCAGTCTCATTCTAAAATAACATGCAATCATTTTTGCAAGCATGTATGGGAATATACCCGAGGCCCAAGTCTCTCAACAGTCTTTTCTCCTTGTAATATGATTTTAAAAATATCTCCCCAATAGGAAGTGCTGCTTTAATCAATTCAATGACCATATTAAATGATTTGTTACTCCATCGGTTGATGGTCTTAATATGAAGGAGTTTTATGAAAAAATCTAGTTTTGAAAACTTCTCACAACCCGGATATAATAGCTGTCTTACTTTCCTTAACAAGGAATCCAATGCTTCCCTTTGTCCTATGTCACTCTTAAGATTGCGAGCCCCAGCCATAGCCCCTTGCAAGTGTGCCAACATTTGTGGCAAGCCATTATAACAAACCCCAACATTTCCCCATGAAATTCCCAACATGTATACTTCTTGTCCATCCCGTACTAAAGTAGGTAATCTTTGGCCTCAGCTATGTGCATATAATCTCTATTATTGCATGTCCTACATAGACATCTTATCCTATTTCTCTCATCTACAGATGCCCGAGCAAACTCAATAAAATCTTTGATCCCCTTCACATACCCTGGCAAATGTCTGCCCTTTAAGTCCATCCAACTCTTATCCATTTTCATCTACCTAATACAAGTCAAACATGTTGCTCATTATAAATATGAAACATGAATCATAGCACCTTCAACTTCTTTCTAATGGGTAAGGTGGTCCTATCCCATTCATGAATGTACAATCTATATTGCAATCAGTAGTAAATCAAATGTTTGATTTCACTCGGAGAAAATTTTGGCAGCATCTCCCCACGGTTCTCCAAGTACACGAGATAGACATTACCACGCCTAAATATGTACCTAGAGAACAATACGAGACCATACTAAAATTTTTTCATAGTGATGTACTATTGATTGCATTGCGGATTTATGCATTTCCAAACTATCCTACTCTGAACAATTCAAGAATCGATTTTCATACACATGAGCCCACTCGCGAATAAATTTCATGATAAAATTCATGAGTGATGAAAATGACTCCCGAATGGGGCTAAACTTATATGAATGCAATTATACATTGAGTTAATGATCATTTAGTTACAAACAATACACATTTAATTTACCTAACCTTTTACTAATCAAGTGGATTTCAAATGCTATTTTTAAGAGTACGTGTGTATGAAACCTCAAACTTGAACTATGCATGTGGAAAATGTCACTCTTACCAATGATCTTAATCGTGGATCACTTATTTGTTTTTGAGTAAATAAAGAAAGAAAAGTGATAAATGATTTTGTTAAACTAATCTACCACTCTACACACACCCACTCCAAGTATTCCCTCCACTCTAAAGCAATCAAATGAAGACAGAAGTAAACAAAAACTGAATGATTTACAGCCTTTTAACTAATCCACAATTTTTCACACACATACAAAGGTATAGTATATAAGTTTATTTCAAGCTAGACAATACCAAATTTATTACAAGCAAGTCCTTAATTAAAAAAAAAAAAAAAAGCACTACATTTGTACGAGGTGCACAACTAAAGAACATGATAAATTTAAAATTATCATATACATATAAGATAAACATCTCACATTCTAATCCTATGAATACAAATCGATCATATGAATTAAATTTTTTTTTCGATATAAAAAGTAGCCATGAAATATTTTTCTTTGCACATTAGGGCTATTTAATATTATTTGTATATGCTATTTTTATGATTAGGGCTTGTTTTCATATCCATATTATTGAACTTAGTACAAAGGCCTTACCAAGGCAATAAAAATAAAGAGTAGAAATCAATATAATGGTGTTATTGAAGAAAAAAAAAAAAGAAAAAGAAAAGGCGAACAAAAATTTCTCTCATATTCTTTCTTACGTAAATATATATATATATATATAATTATTTAATTAACTAACTTGAAAAGCATAATAATGCAACATGATACACACAAATTTTAACATTTCTTAGAACATCAATCAAATTGAAGCTTACTATAATTTAGTTTCTCCCAACCCACCCAATCTTAAGATTCTCAAAAACATAATTGATAAATCCAAAAATTTCTAGCCCTAGAATTCAGAATTTTTTATTTCACAATGAAATATATGCATGTAAATGTGTGTGTGTGTATATATACGTGTGAGTGTATGTGTATGTAATTGAGAATATGGCTCATGGAGAGAGAGAGAGAAAGAGAGAGAGAGAGAGAGAGAGAGTTACCATCGTCGCTAGAAGCGTGGTCGTCGCCAGGATGTGTAGTTTGTCGTCGTCGGAATCTGTGGTCGCTAATTGGGGAGTGAGAGTGACAGAGAGTGAGAAAAATTAAGGAAATAGAGAAAAGAAGAATCTGGGTCGCGGCTGGGGAAGAAAAATGGGGGACTTTTTAGCGACGCACACTAAGCGTCACTAATAAGTCCTTGTGCATGGCTAAAAATACCCTAGAACGACATTGTTCTACTAATCAGACTATTAGCGACACCCACATGTGCGTCGCTAATAATAATTACTTTTAGCGACACCCGTGTGCATCGCTAATAATCCCTTTTCCATCGCCAAAAGAAATGCGCCCATTTGTTCGCTTGGAAAACTTGTTTTTTACTACTTTTTAGTGACACATGTAGTGTGCGTCGCTAATAGTGCATTTTAGTGACATTTTACTAGGCGTCACTAATAATGTGCGTCGCTAAAAATATAATATTTAGTGGTATGAATTATGAATTTTTTTATGTAATAAATACTTTCTATATATACATATTATAAGCAATTAAATATTTAATAAAATAATATATTGAATATAAAATATGTTATATATAAATTGAATATATATATATATATATATTTAGGACTAAGATTCTATTCAAATTGTGCAAGTGTCTACTCCCTATACAGTTGGCGTGAGTTCGATTCCCCTGGTTATTATATTAAAAAAGGGTTAATTTTTTTTTATAGTGCCTTACCTGGTTTTTTTTTTTTAATGCGGATCCAAGCTCATGCACTTTAATATGTTAAGTTCAAGTTTGTTTGACTTTCTTTAAGACTAAGGACACACTTGATAAGCTGTCACTAACTAATTTTTGCTTATGATTGTTTTGCCCCTTAGTTCATTGGGACCAATTTATTCTAGCATTGCAATATTAATTCGTCAGTATTATATAGTACACTTTGTTAGTATTATATGCACACGATGCTAAGTTTTTTTTTTTCAAAATTAAATTACTAAAAATGCTTAAATCCATTTTTTTTTTTTAAATTGATAGATCTGGACTCTAAAATTTGAGATTTATTAAACAAAATTCATATTTCATATGAAATTGGTAAAAAAAATCGCATTTTTAAATAATAAAATTTTAGTATAGATGGGTGGAACAAAAATATTGAAGGTGAATTAACATATTTCATTGCATAATTTCACCCCAAAACTCAAATTGAAAGTATAATGATGTGTTGTAATTATGGATGAACATAGCATGACTTTTAAATAATGTAAAGTGGAGTATTTGAATAATTGTTCCTATTCAGCTTTATTCTTAAATACTAATAGAGTTTAAATGGTTAATTGTTATGGTTTTGGGGATTTAATTTAAATAAAATAATTATAAAAATAGATAATTTTTTTATGATTTAATAGTAGTCAAGTGAGACATTTAAGTAAAGAGTCAAATGAGACATTTAATAATTTGTTTGAAATTAAATTGAATTGGTATTGGTTTGATTAAAACAATAAAATTTCACTGTGTACAACTTAATAGAAACTGGTTTCAATAAAAATAGGGAAATTTCGATGCTTCTTTGAAATCGTAATTGAATTGAAGTTGGTTTGATTAAAATACAAAATTTTCACTATTTCCAAGAAATTGGGATTGAAGTGAAACCAATTTGATTAAAAAAAGAAAGAAATTTCATTGTTTGTAATTGAATTGAAACTGGTTTGATTAGAAATAGTGAAATTTCATTGTTTGATTAAAATTAATAAATTTTCAATATCCTAATTAAAATTGGTAAAAGTTCATTGCCTATAATTTAATTGAACCTGGTTTTGATAAAAATAGTGAAATTTCACTATTTGGAAAAAGAATTGAAATTGGTTTGATTGAAAATAGTGAAATTTCTTTATTTCTTTGAAATTGAAACTGGTTTCAATAAAATAGTGAAATTTCACTATTAATTTGATAGTGGAAGCTAAATTTGAAATTGATCTGATTTCAATAATGAAATTTCACTGTTTATTTGAAAGCACAACCAAATTGAAATAAGTTTGATTCTAATAGTAAAACTTAATTATTTCTCTAAAAGTAAAGGTGAATTAAAATTGGTTCGCTTAAAATAGTGAAATTTTATTATTTTACTGAATTTGAAGCTTGAATTGAAAGTGGTTTGATTAAAATTGTAAAATCTCATTATCTTTCATGAGAAACTTATTTTAAAATAATTTGAACAATGAAATTTTTATGATTGTTTTTTGTTAAATTTTATTTATTTATTTAATAGTGTCTTTGTTTTATATAAGAAAGCTAATTTTGTACCATGACCAATCATGTTAATGTTTTTTGTTTTTCACATTCATGAGTTGTACCTACTGTTGGGAGAAAAAAAATTATGCATACAAATTTCATACTACCATAACTTTGTGCTCTATTGTCCATTTTTTCCACAAATTATATATCCATATTTTATTTATTTTTTTGAGATCTAGCCTACTCAAACTACTAGTGGTGGTTTGGCTGATGCTAGTTTTACGAAAAGACAATTTTTAGCCTTAATTTGTCATCTTTTTAGAAAAATAGTGTAAGTTTGTTACATATCAAAATCTCAATGTTTGATTTTTTTCACAAAATTTCAAATACAATAAGAATTATGTTAGATAGATCTCGATTTCTAAAGCCTAAATATATAAATTTCATTGAAAAACGTATTTGCATATTGTAAGTTATTTAATTTTGATATTTGAAAAAGTTTCTTGAAGAGCATATGCAATTCACACATCAATCTATTAATGATCTATGCAGTTATACATTGAATATGAATAAATGGTATTTTCGTTAAAAAGAATTATTGAGGGACTTTGGGATTAAAAAGAAGGGAGTTTAATCCAATCCTAATTAACAACTTATTCTAGGATCGTTGACACAAATGACCAAAAAAAAGAAAAATGTTTACACACACACACACATATATAAATATATCTATAACTATCTAATAGGTAGAATGACTCTCTTATAATTAATATTCAATAAGTTTTATAATCTCTAAAAATTAATAAACGTTTTAGGAATTAACTTGGTTATATGGTATATAATTAATAATTCTATTATTTAATAATTAATATTTAATAATATTAATTATTAGATAAACAAAATGACTGTAAATGTATTTATGACATAACTTGGTTCAACAGAATACAAGTAAAAAGTATTGTAAGTAAGAAAAATTATAACATTAGGAAACACTTTTTAAAGTAAAAATAAATTAAGAACTTTTTTTTAATATCATAAATTGATTAATAAAATTGGAAAAAAAATTTAATAATTAATAATGTAACAAGCGCACAAGGGACCCTCAATATTACAAAGAGCTTGAGATGTCACCTATCTCTTACCTCACAATGAAATGGAATTTTTTTCCAACAATCATAATTTAATAAAAATACTTTAAAGCATTAAAAGTTGGCAAGCAAAGAGGGGAATAAGTAGCGGATTGCTTATTCCAATTCCATTTGCTTCTTACAGACGTTTATATTTATTTATTTATTTACATGATAATCAAAGATTCATTCACCAGATCACAGAATCTCTTTAGCTGTTCCTTTAATAGCTAAGTCAGCCTATTACTTTATTTATTTCGCTCAACAGACAAATCCCACATATACAAATACAAAAACAAGGTCAAGTTGTGTTAAAAAAACACATTATATAACCTTTCAGAATATTCAATGTTCATATTTTTCCTTTCTTAGCGTTGATCTCGCTGTCATCTGTGTGGGATGGCCAGGCACCATTAAATTTAGAGTAATATTTGAATTTGAATTTGAATTTGAATTTAAATTTGATACTAACACATATATGAAATAAAATCACCCTGTTAATGTTTATACATTAAATAAAATCACCCTGTTAATGGAATTCATTATTATGCTCATACTGTTTATACATTAAATATTTGAATTAATATTAAATTATTGCTCTTAATTTTAATAACCCCATAATATGCCCAATCAGATGAAGGGTCAGGCAAGCTAAATTAAGCACCATTTAGTTAACAGATATTTGACTCTTAAATTATACAGAATCCCCATGGAGTGGGCCAGGCTAGCTAAATTAGCTTCTCTTCTCCATCGACCTACACGCGGTGATTTATACTCCTCTCGCCCCTCCCTCTTTCTCTATACACACACAATCACATAGAGACAAACGGACAGACTTCTCCTTCTATATACTAGCACTTTGTTTGGTGGTTGTTGAGAGGTAAAACACAGTTAACTGTCATGGCTACCGTGCCGGTGGCGTACCAGGGAAACACGTCGGCGGCACCGAACTGGTTGAACAAAGGCGACAACTCATGGCAGATGGTATCCGCCACGCTCGTCGGCCTCCAAAGCGTGCCTGGCTTGGTCATACTCTACGGCAGTATCGTCAAGAAAAAATGGGCTGTCAACTCAGCTTTCATGGCTCTCTATGCCTTCGCCGCCGTTGTCATCTGCTGGGTCGTCTGGGCCTACAAGATGTCCTTCGGCCACAAGCTCCTTCCCTTCTGGGGCAAGGCCGGACCGGCTTTAGGTCAGAAATTCCTAATCGAACAGGCGGCCCTGCCGGAATCCACTCAGTACCACAAGAATGGGACAGTGGAGACTTCCATGGCCATGCCGTTCTATCCGATGGCTTCTATGGTATGGTTTCAATGTGTTTTCGCGGCGATCACGCTGATACTGTTGGCTGGGTCCTTGCTTGGGAGGATGAACATAAAGGCATGGATGATGTTTGTGCCTCTATGGCTCACTTTTTCTTACACTGTCGGTGCTTTTAGCCTCTGGGGCGGTGGTTTTCTGTTTCACTGGGGTGTCATAGACTATTCCGGTGGCTATGTCATCCATCTTTCTTCCGGTATTGCCGGCTTCACAGCTGCATACTGGGTCAGCACTCTCTCTCTCTCTCTCTCTCTCTCTCTCTCTCTTATTTAGAGTTTTATAGCTAATTTCTATTAATTATTTTTAATTAATCTCAATATTAATAATAATCAAATTCTTGAAGGCGCTTTGACTGAAACAAGATATATATCATGAATGTAAAAGATTAGTAAAATTAAGAAGTCGACTCAAGAAATGAAGGTATTACGTCCAGTAGTTTTTCTTTTTATGCTTAGTTTAATTTTCAGGTATTTAATTTAATTCTATCATCTTAGACTTTTTGAAGAGGCAAAATAAATTCATTCATGTCATCATGTGCTTGACTTTGAATTGTTAGGAAATACTTCATTTTAGTTATATATATATATATATATATATATATATCTCTGTGTGTGTATGTTTACTGATCGATTTATCTGATATATATATATATATATATATATTTTTTAAGATTGCTTTGGATGTAAGTTGGTTAAGTTTGTCAATTTTGACTTGGAATAATTAGGAAGAACGTGGTGCAGGTGGGACCGAGATCGACAAACGACAGAGAAAGGTTTCCACCGAACAACGTACTGTTGATGTTGGCCGGAGCAGGGTTGTTGTGGATGGGATGGGCTGGTTTCAACGGCGGAGATCCATACAGCGCAAACATAGACTCGTCCATGGCCGTCCTCAACACTAACATTTGCGCAGCCACCAGCCTGCTGGTGTGGACCTGGCTGGATGTCATATTCTTCAAGAAGCCTTCTGTCATCGGAGCTGTTCAGGGCATGATCACAGGCCTTGTCTGCATCACCCCGGGTGCAGGTAACAATTTCCATGACTTTGTCAAAAAAAACAAACTCTTTCTATGACTTGGTCAAAACAAACCAAACTCTCACTATGTTATTGTCTTGTCTGCCATTCTTCCTTCCATCTCCACGACTTTGACGTCAACTCATGGGTAGACATGTTAAGAAGGGACTGCCGCTACCATCTAATGGCGAGTCCATCACAATTTATGTTTCCTTTGTGAATTAAAATCTTATCATGTATGATTGTCCATTTGAATTCCAAATTTTTTGATAGTCCTATTAATAAATGTGTGACTAATAGTACTCACCCTATCACTCAATTTTTTATCTTAATCTTTTTTTTAAAAAAAAATGACAGTGACATTTTTTTTGATATTTTTAATAATTATATTTATTTTTTTAAAATTTTTAAAATTATACTGATTTCTCATATTTTTTCTTGACAAATTACAATTATTCCTCTTCAATTATATTTTTTTTTTCAAAATGACAAAACTCTTCTTCCATTTTTTATTTTATATCTTTTTTTAATTTTGACTAATTTTTTCTAACTTTTTTTAAAGTTTTTTATTTTATTTTATTTTATATAGAATTAAATTTAAGGTAAAAAAAAATTATTTTCCTTTTATATAAAATTATTTTTTAAGGTTTTAATCAATGTTAATTTAAAAATTAAAAAAAATTAGAAAATAGATCAAAATTGAAAAAAGTGTAAAACAAAATATATGAAAGGGAGTTTCTTTATTTTAAAGAAAAATTTTGACTGAAGGGAAATTATTGTTGTTTGTCATTAAAAGTAAGGAATTCAGTGTAATTTGAAAAATCTTTTTTAAAAAATATATTTGATAAAGGGTAATATTAATAAAAAAAATACTTGATATAGGATAATATTAATATAAGCATAAGCTCATATGAAACAAGATATTTTAATTGTTGAATGATCTTGAAATTGAATTTTTATTTATTTTAATTATTATATTTTTAATTTTTAAGACACTCAATAGCTAAAATATTCTATTTTATATGAACACGAATTATCTTTCAAAAATAATTTTTATCAAATTATTCATACCATGATATAAAATGACCATTGACCCATTCACTCGATTTGTACATATCTTGAATGAAGGGGCAGTTAATTCCATTAACCCAAACCTGGTATTGTGTTAACCTTAATTTATACGGGGTGAAAACTAATACTTGTATAACTGTTCGAATGGGTAAACCAGTGAATAAATAGCAAAGAATGGGCTTTGATTAACTGAACAGGACTGAATCACTTACATTTCACTCAATCCAGCATTGGAATATTAATCAATTGATATCTTGTAACATATATTTATAGGTCTTGTTCAAGGATGGGCTGCCATAGTAATGGGAATTCTGTCAGGCAGTGTTCCTTGGTTCACCATGATGATCATTCACAAAAGATGGACATTGCTCCAGAAGATTGATGACACACTCGGCGTCTTCCACACTCATGCTGTGGCCGGCTTTCTTGGCGGCATCCTTACCGGTCTCTTTGCCGAGCCCACACTCTGTAACCTCTTCTTACCCGTCACAAACTCCAGGGGCGGAGTCTACGCTGGCTCTGGCGGCGTCCAATTCCTCAAACAAATTGTTGGTGGCTGTTTCATCATCGGATGGAACGTTATTGTTACATCAATTATTTGTGTTGTGATAGGTTTGGTGATTCCATTGCGCATGTCGGATGAACAATTGAAGATTGGAGATGACGCTGTGCATGGTGAAGAAGCATATGCATTGTGGGGTGATGGAGAGAAGTATGACTCAACCAAGCATGGCTTTTACTCTGATGATGCAACACACCACAAGACATCCATTGGTGCAACTCAAGTGGTCTAGAGCTCTTTTTCTCTCTCTCTTTCTCTCTCTCTCTCTCTCTCTCACACACACAGACACACAGACACATATATATCATTGTTAGCTGTGTGAACTTTGAGGGAGAGTTGAAAGATCTTATTTTATTTGTTTTTTGGGTTCATGTGTAAGGAATAGGTGGTCATTGAACAAGCAAACGGTAGATTAATTTTAGATGTGAATCAAACATTTTATTGGGATTGGGAAGTCAAGCAACAAATGGGATTGGGAAGTCAAGCAACAATTAAGTGCTCCAAATCCAATTAGTTAATGCTTGCAGCAACATGTGATCTTTTTCAACCACCCAAAAAAAAAAGATAAATTGAAAATCTTCTTTTAGTTGAATGGGTTGTCGATGTGTAAAATTCATTTGAAGCTTTAAAACTTAATTCCAAACACCATAACGAAACCCAAACAAGCAATGAAAGAGACTGTGAGACACTGTATGGCCGCTCGAAAGCCTACTTTTCTGTTATAATTGTACCCTAGAGCGCAAGCATATGATAACTGATTGTACCCTGAAATACTTCAGGCATGAGTCATGACCCCCGGCAAACCTCATGTCAGAGGGTTGTCAAAACAAAATTTTGACATGACATAACAACGCGACATTAGGATGATACAAAATTAATGAGTTTGTGTTAAAAATAAATATATTTGTGTCATAGATTGATACATTTAAGACGATTAATAAAAAAAATAAAAAAACTAACAACAAGGACTTTTGAATAAAGCATGTGATCTATGATTGTTACATAGAGATATGAAGAGATAATCTTGCGTGGAACTTGTGGCCACATTGCATGAGATAGAGTTTTTTAAATAAAGGGGTGTGATAGACTTTGAACAAATTGTTAGTCGCATGCATATCTATCTTCTAGTTATCTTTGTACGCATCAAATAGTTAGTTGATGTATTATATAAGTCTAATAATATAATCGATCATCTCACGTTTTTGTGAGAACCTTATTCGTTTGTTTATTCTTTTATTCTCCTCATGGTATCAGAGCACTAAAGGTTCTTTTACAGACTCACGAATGGCAGGATCATAAACCTCTTCTTTTTTTCTTATTACATCAAGTCTTCCCCATCTTATTTCAATAGTTTCGGTAAAATTAAATGCTACAAACTACCTAATATGGAGGATGCAGATTATCCCTTTAATCTAAAGTTTAAAACTCATAGATTACCTAACTGAAGAGTTGCCATCACTTACAGTGATTGAATAAGAGAAAGTGTTGGAAAAATGAGTTTTTGAGCATTATAATTAGCTATCTTTGAGCTAAAATTAAAGTGGGTCCCATAAATTAATTTTAGTAGGTCTACATAGGAATGTGTTCTCCTTCATGAGGAGATTAAGATTATATATTGCGTTACTCAAAACCATTAAGGAGTAAGTAAGAAATTACCTCCAAACATCATCACTTGGAAATGGTAACAAAAGCTTAAAGCTTGTGCAAAAGCTTGTGTCCCACATAGGATGGATACAAGACTTTTAAAAAGTATATATACACTTACCTTGGAGGAGGATTTGGGCCTCAAGGGGCACCCAAGTTTTGTGGAAGGGGAAGGACCTAGCATTGGAATGATGGTCCAAATGGACCCCAAAATGCCCTAAGGCATGGTCCAAGAATGGGTCAAGAAGTCCACCAAAAATTGTCTAAGGAAAGGGGCCAAACATGGCCCAAAAAGGTTACCAAAAATAGCCCAAAAAGGTGGCCAAACATGGCCCAAAGGTTGGCCAAACATGGCCCAATATGGTGCCCAAACATAGTCCAAAAAGGAGCCCAAACATAGCTAAAAAAGGTAGCCATGGCCAATTTTGGGTTTTTCACCACAGGATCTATACCCTCATAATGCATAGCACCGAAGTGCTCAACCCACACTATGTTTTCAAAGATTCACGTATGCCAAGATGTCTTGATTTTTCTATGTAATTTTCAATGAAGCATTTCATCAAATACATGGTATACACCTTAAATCATGCATCATACATAAAATAAACTCTAACTTCCAAATCACAAAACATCTTCTACATGAACCTATGCTATAATACAATCAATTAAACATATACTCATATTACATGTTCACTACCTTACCAATTCTCAAAGAATACATAACTACACAAAGCATCAATGTATTAAACAAACCATATCCTTCAAAACACAAGACTTCATCCACATGAACAGAAGCTACAATGCAGTGAATTAAACATATATTCAAGTCACATGTTCATCACCTTGACAATTTCTCAAAGAACACACAAATACACAAACTACCAACTCTAGGTTTTCAAAGTAACTACAAGTAACTTTCTAACAATAAATAAACATACAAATCATTCAATCAACTCCTAAAAATGCAAAGAAATTCAGCTCTATTCCTTACTTAGCAAAATATCATACCTAAAAGGGTTTTTCTCAACCCTAGGGAGTTGTGTTTGTTATGAGTCCGAACCAATTAGTGAGAATGTATCCCTTGACATGGGGAACAACTTCTTAAAAGGAAGCCTTGTGAGAATCCTAACCTAGAGATGAGTTTTAGAGGTTTGAAAGTTGGAAAACCCTAGGTTTTTTTTCACTTTTCTCTCCATGCACGAGCTGCTGCTCCTTCTCATACCCATTTCTGATATTTCTATCTCTAAAGGGCTGTATTTATACTAAAGGGGCTAAGGGATAAAATGACCCTTTTGCCCTTAATGAATTCGAGCCCCGTTACATTACAACTCGTCCTGAAATGCCTCAATTCAATATTTTGTTTTAACCAAAGTTCTTAAAATTATTTTAAATAATATTTTTTCAAAAAACTTATTTTCTCCTGCGGCTGAGTGCAGTCGGGTCCACCCGGGCCACCTAGGATGTCCTTTATGGTCTATTTTTCAAAATGTCTCTAATTAGGCTCAAATGCTCATAGGAGGTGTATTTTAACGTTCTAAGCATATTTTTATTCTATGGAATACTCAAAATATGCTTTTAAATATGACTTATATCTGAATAATACATGTGTAGTGCCCTACCAACAAATAGTGCATGAATAGTGTCCTACCGGCAAAACGAAAAATTTACCTTGATTTTTCAGGTCTTTACAATTTTATTATTTTATAAAGGTATTTTTTAATTTATTTTAATTCGGTATGGGCCTTAGCGGCATTTCCAAAAATTTTAGGGGTTAAATTCTAATTTCAGATACTTCAATTTTGCCCTTATCATAGCCAAACAGTGGATAAGGTTATCCAGGTTTGGGATAATTTTAAGTTCGGTTAATTGGGCTACCAAACAGACCTTAGACCAAAATTTATTGCTTATTCGTATTAAGGATAGGGTTATCTTCAATTTGGTTCTTAATCTTATAACCAAACATGCATGTAACACCCACTACAAAAAAAAACTTTTTAGCGACGCACATATTAGCGACGCACAAACAGGCGTCGCTAGTAATAAGGAAAAAAAAAAAAAAAATTCACTTCCGCGTTAAAAAAAGGCGCGAAACTATTAGCGACGCACAATTTTCCATTAGCGACGCACTTGTGCGTCGCTAATAGTTCGTTAGCTTTAGCGACGCCTTCTGAGCGTCGCAAATAGTAGGGTAGACAATTAGCGACGCGCGGTTGGGTTATTAGCGACGCACTTTGAGCGTCGCTAATAATTCCTTATAGTTTTTTTAATTTTTTTATTATTTAATGATATTTTTTTAAAACAAATAAATTTGACAAAAACAAATAAAAATAAATTATGTTGTATTATTATTATCTCTAACAACATTAGGCCAACATTAGGCGTATAAGCAATGTTATGAAACCCGGACTAGACTGGACGGTTGAACCGGTTGAACCGTCGACCGGTTCACAAAACGGTCCAGTTGAATCCATAAACCCATTCCAAACTCAAAACCGTTCTAAAAATAGGAAACCGGTAAAACCGGGCGGTCCGACTAGTGATCCGTTCGACCCGGCACTGGGTCGTCACCGATTCTGAACGGTTTTTCTTAATGCATAAAAAACCTCATTTCAGTCAAGTTGTTCCAGCCTTCCAGAACTCTCAACTCTCAAGTCTCAAGTCGATCGCAACTCGCAAGTCCCACGGCGCAACCCTGTCCTTCCTTAGTCAGTTCCTCCTTCCTCGATCGACTGAAGTCTGAATCTAGTAGGCTCGCAGCCCAGTCCTCGTCATCGATCAATTGCAGTAGCAGCCCCAGTCCTCGTCTTCGATCGATCGATCGCACTCGCAGCCCCAGTCGTCTTTGACTATTACAACACATCATTGACATCAGATTGGTAAGAAGGATAATTTGAAAACTTCACTATAATTCTATGCATTAACTTTTCAAACGAAACTTTTATTTTGGAACATGAAAAAATAAAATAAGAGAATCTTAAATTAGGATAGAGGGAGTACACAATAGCTCTATGTTTATGCATATTAAGATTTAACACGTGACATAAATATTATTACCATTTAAGATTAAGTTTCGAGTATTAATTTACCTATTAACTCCCATTCCTTTGTTACTACATTATTTAGAGTGTCACATCCCCCAGACCCACCCTGTGCGGATTTGGGGCACGTGGCAAAGGCCAGTTAGGCACCCATCGGGTTTTATCAGTTTTTTTTTTTTTTTTTTTTTGAAAACAAAATCCCGACGGTAATCCTAACCAAAGGCCATTCCGATCTAAATCCCAAGAATAATGCATTCAACATGTATAATTTAAGCAGCAGAATTTTCATAAGAGAATGCATACATATATACTTGGCAGAGCATTCAGGATACATCATAGTCAGTCCTATCTTAATCAAGCTTACAAAACAGTTTCACTACAAAATGTCATAATCTGTTCAGTTACACAAAAAGTACAAAAATGGTATAGATTCACAAAAATGAGTTATCATTTTATCTGGGGGTCTCCAACATTTTCCCCCTAAGTTCTGGACCTGCTAAACCTGTCCATCTGAGAGTTCCCCTGAAATTATTAAAATAATGGAATGAGCTTTAAAAAGCCCAGTGAGTAACACGGATATCCAGGCAAGAGTTTCGAATTCAATCTTTGCTTAAATCACATGGTAATTAAATCAGTTTGGAATTAATAGTTCAATAAATCCAAGTCAAGTTCAATAGATCAAAACAGATAAACGGTTCAGAGTGCTAGCATATCAATCAGAAGTATAGTTAATCATTTGAGAAACTAAAAACCATGTCATCGGTGACAAAAGCATGCATTTAAAACAATTGCATTTAAAACATATGGTATTCGAAACAATTCATCAGATCAAGGAGCAGTAACTTAAACAGTGTCAGAAGTTACTCACCTTCAATATTCGAGTTTGAAGACGGAGCCTTCCTCTTTTTCTCTTTAAGCTTATAACAATTTATAAAGATTTATCAACTCATGACCTTAGACTGAGTAAGTCTACCCTGTGATGGGTTTCATGGAACTAACTTATAGTGGCTAGTTCTTAGGTCTTACCTCTTAAGCATTTGGCTTAGGGTTTCAGTGTCTTCACACATTTATCGGTTCTGATTTTCATATTATGGACCTAACCATTGAGTTCGGAAGGTCGAAAAAAGTCAATTTAGACTCTCTCGGCTTTTAAATCTGGGTTCGGGTATGTCAGGGGTATTTCAGTCATTTTGCCGTCACATAATTTCTGTCTCGGGTTCGTCATCTAATCATGTATATAGTCTCACAAGTGTCAGGTCTACTACTAGTATTAGTTCCGTTGAAGTCGGATTTCATTTGGCCTTGTACAGGGACAGGGGTATTATGGTAATTTCATACATCATATTTTTTTCGGTACCTCATTTGCAGTCACGGACCTCACCATTGGACTCAGAAGGTCCGAGACAGTAGGAATACATATATAACTTATGATTTTTGGACAACGGACTAATTTGGAGTATTTAATTTAATTAAATGATTTTAATTAAATTAAATTAATTTTGGAATATATATAATATATATATTATTTTAGGCAGAAAATGATCGGTCGAATAGGGTGGCACAGCGGACGCGTGCCACCTCCCTCTCCAATAGACACCACGTTCGAGTCCCATTAGGCGCAAAATGCGTCTTTTATTTCTGGTTTAATTTAAATATATAATATATATATATTATGTCGGATATGGTTCACACGCAGGTGCGTGGCCGAGTGGAAAGAAGGGGCGCGTGGGTTCTGGAGGTCAGGGGTTCAAAACCCCGTAGCCCGCCTTTTTCCTTCCTTCCCTTTCTTTTCTTTTAAACATATTGGTTTACACATATAACGCCCAAAACGACGCAGTTTAATTAATGCAGTGGCAGTCCCTGGGACAGACACGTGTCCGAGTCAACCCGCCAACTCGGTTTAAAAGACACGGAGTCGACTCAGCGTCGTCTCCTTCGTTGAACCTCACACAGTGATGCCCTAAAAACTTGCAGATTTTCTCTTTCTATTTCGTGAGTTTTTAGGCTGTTTTGGTCTCTGTTTTTTGGTGGTATCGACTGCTGAGAGTCACACCAACACTTTGGCATTGGCTTTGAGCTTCGAATCAACCTAAACCATTCTGTTTTCAAAACGATAGCCGTGACCTGTAACACGACCTAGCATCCTCGATTCTTCACCATTTCATGTGTGGTTTGAAGCTACGTGACCTACAGACCATAAGGATCAAGACTCTATCTTCATTTTTCAGTTTAGTCTCGAGTTTTAACGGATTGGATTTTAAACCCGTGGGTTCATTTCCAAATTCGTGGGGCCATACAGTGTTCTGGGGTCGCGTAGGTAGATGTTTAAGATCCTCTTAGGGTCTATTTCAGGTCTTGACATGCAAAATTCCAAACGGTTATGGTCGATTCAGACCTGGTGTTTCAAGCTTCATCAATGGAGGTTGGTTTCGGGTTTCATGGTTTTTGACCTATCCGAGACCTCTAAACCATGCAATACACTCAGAATAATTCCTAGGATCAAGAATAAAACATGCATGCAGTCTAATTCTATCAAACAGTTCCAAAATCTACAAAACAAGAATTGAAGATAATTTAGAATTTTACCTTCAAGCAGTAGTAGTTCACACTCTTGGCTTGGTTCAGACCTTTCTAAATGTCCCTCAAGCTTCTCAGTTTATGCACTTCAACTTCAAGCCTTCACCTTTCCTCTCTAATGGCCAAATTTCTCACAACACATATGCATGCACAAGCTTCCTTTCCTCTCTCTCTCTCTCCCTCTCAGCCAACCCTACGTACACACAACAGAACTCACACACTCTCACTGTTTGGCATTTCAGAATTCTCTAAAGAGAGAATTGATGCAAGTTGTAGCTTATATATATTATAACTTCATATACATATAGGGCTATACACATATACATATATGTGAGTGTATCTCTGCCCTTAGTGGGGTTAGTGGCTGCTGACCTGATGGAGGTGATGGAGGGCTATGATGAAGGGAATGCATGCAAGGCCATTGGCCAATTTGGGTGGTGGCTTGGGCAAGATTATAGGTTATATACATATATTGCTGTATATATGCACAAAGTAACCAACAGCCTAGTTGGTAACTTTTTGGGACAAATTTACTTACCTTGGTAGGTCAAGGGTTCAATTCCCCTTGGCCTCTCAAGTGACCATTTTCTCCCATTTTTCTGGTTAAGGCCCTGTTTGGTTGTCGCAGAATTCTAGTTTCACTGTTTTGGCCTTAACTCCCAATCCGTAACTCCTTTTTCAGTGCGGTTTCTTTCTGTCACTTCCTACTCAGAATATCTTTCATTGACCAAGGTCCAATGTCAGTTTTTATTTCCTCGAGTTTCTCATAATTAGCAAATTCGAGTTTTATCACTATTAAAAATAGATATTAAATTAGTTAAACCCGACATTTCATTCCCAAAACAGTTTTCAATACACAAAACATGTCAGTCAAGAAATTGGGGTGTTACATAGAGAGTTGAAACTTAATCTTACGTTATGTTTGGTATAATGAAATTGACATTTCAAGAATGCTCATTTTAATTTTTTTTTATTTATTCTGTTTGTTTGGTATGAATGAGAATGCCTATTCGATAGAATAGACATTCTATTGAAAGGCATTCCAAGCATTCTTTAGCATAAATAAGTAATTTTTCTTTCATTCATTATTATTTTTATTTTATTTAATAAAATGACTATTTCATTTATACGTATCAAACATAACGTTAAAATCTATTTGGGAGAGTTTCAAATTGTAGAGTAATTTTAAAGAGTTGATTATTAAAGAATGAATTATGAAAAGTAATATTAAAAATAAAATATCATTATATTAAAAAAAATATTACAGTAATTAAAAGTAATATTAAAAATAAAATAACATTACATTAAAAAAATATTACATTAATTAAAAGTAACATTGAAAAAAAAATAACTTTGTATTGAAAAAAAAAACATCACATTAATTAAAAAAAATTTGAAAATAAAATAATATTACATTGAAAAAAATTAACATTACATTAATTAAAAATAACATTGAAAATAAAAATAACATTGCATTAAAAAAAAAAAAACATTACATCAAATTAATCTTGACCGTAGATCTCTTCCAATTGGATGGACTATCTCTATACAATACTAATGAGAAACCCTCTTCGGCATTGTTCATGCTCATTCTTCAAAGCATTGCTCCTTCCCTCTTGATCTGCGTTGCTCCTTCCCTCTCCTTCTGCGCGTGTTCCTGAGCTTCGTCCGTTGTTTTCTTCGATCATCGGAGACGAGACCGCAAGCGACAATAGGTGAGTATTGGTTTTTTTTTTTTTTTTTGATTTTCTGAAATTTTACATGAAATATTTTTTTGTTTTTGAATTTCTGTATTTTCTTTTTCAAGCAGGTCTGTTTGTTTTCTTCCCTCTGATCTACGGTTTCTTCATCTTTTTCGTCAATCTTCAGTGGTTTTGAAGCTGGTTCTCCAGATCTACGATTTCCAGGTTAGATTTTTTTGTTTTGTTTTTTTTTTTTTTTTTGTGGGTCATGGATGATGGATCCTCAGAACTGTGGGGAGATTTTTTTTTTTTTTTGCCGCACGATCTGGGTTCAGTTGCTGAGAAAGGGAAAGGGAAATAGTTTTAGATTTTTTTTTTGCCGCACGATCCTCAGAACTTTTAGATTTTTATGTTTTTTTTTTTTTTTTGGCTGCATAAATTATATAACTGTCAAATATGTAGAGCTTGTAAAGAATGGAAAGGGAAATACTTACAATTGGCTGAGAACCAATGGTCTGGCCAGTTGGTGAATACATTTCTTGGCCTCCATAGTAGATTGATGAGCTAAAATAGCATGGTTCTGTTGTTCCATTCTGATAAATTGAATGCATGTCCTTACAGGCTATGCCACTGCCTTCACCCTTGCTTCTTTGACTAGTATTATCTAAAAGACATGCAAATTGAGGTCATAAAATGTTTTAAATTTTGCAGAGGAATTAGACAATATACCCAACCATCCCATCGATTCTCTTCTTCACAGATTTGGGACTAACTACACATTTGACATAATAAATAAAAATAAATACAACCCCATATAAGACATACTAAAACTCATTAACTGTCCATAATGAAAGGCAAATTCATGTATACAATCATTGAAACATACAGTAAATCTTAACAATCTAAGCTAACCCATTAAAACCGTCTCCAATGACAATGCCATCTTAACCTGTCAAAGCCAAAAAAAAAATGGCGTAATGTTTTTTTTTTCCCCAAAGCTTTGCTATGTGGGAGAAGTTATTTCATGATCCTGTCACATGTGTGTGATGACTAAGGTTTACGGTTGGGCTTAATCGTGTTTGGATCAAAATCAGGTCAGACACAATTAAAAAATATATTAATTATTAACTAATATAATTATTAACTTTAACCATGAATATAAAAGTATAAGTATTAATATAAAAATAATAAAGATATAATAATTTAAAAATAAAATATACTTTTTTATTGAATTCATCTTTATCAATTTAATAATAAATTTAATGAGATCATATATATTACAACACAAATCATAATAAAATCCATCCCTAGTGATGACATCTGAAATCCACAGTAAGTTCCACGTGGATCTTACAAAATATTAAAATCATAAAAACTGTCATACCATGTGACAATTTCATCGAATAATGCCTTGCTATATGGGTCGCTAAAAAAATGACAACGCTTATCCCCTTGGCATTAGAGCATTTTTGATACTAAATAAACGAAATTTCATTTATGTCAAATTTATATTTTGACATTATTATAGTACAAAAATGGGAAAACAATTGGAAAAGTTGTGATAGTGATTTTATGAGATAGCTATGAGAAGTGAAAGGAAGGAAGTTTCTTTTCTACCAGAATAGATTATTACATATTTGTAATTTCTATTGATTGTAGTTGCGTAAAGAAGAAAAATGGTTTTCTTTTGTTTCAAAAAAATATCGTTTCAGTTTTCTGTGCATTCACTGCAAAGCAGGATAATTAGCTGTGGTTCTTTTGATTTTTCAATCCTTCCTCTCTCGTTTGGTTTATAGATTTAGCTAGGGGGGAAAAAAAGTTAAGGAAAAATGGGAGAAAAACCGATGTCTTTTATATTTTCTCTCCATCTTATATAAAATTCATTTTTTTTTTTTATAAAATAGTCAAACTTAGGAGAAATGAATGTGAAATGACATAAAAGATTATAAAGTTCTCTCTTACTTCCCCTCTTATATTACTTTTCTTCCCTATTTTCTTTAATTACCAAGGAAAAAAATTTGTACATTTTCTTTTCCTTTCCCTCACTTTTTATGTTTGAAACTGACTGGACATGACTAGGCTCTCGAGGAATTAAATGAGTTATTAGGTTAGAAGATCATTCACAAGAAATTATTATTCTTACTTTGTCTCATTTCATGGATATATATATATATATATATATATATATATTGACAAGGATAATATTATTCATTTGAAATAGCTTATTTATTGTTTGGATAAGAGAGTCGGATAAGATATTTTTTTTTATATTTTATATTTTGTGTCTTCAATTGGTTTGGAATATATTTTTTTTGAATCATTTATATTCTATTCGTGTATGATATACTTTACATTTTATTGTAAAGTAATAAGAGTTCTTGAGTCCTATAGATTGAGAGATCAACTAGATACACCTGACCTATTAAGTCAGTTAGTGGTTTTAGGTAGCAATTGACTTGCTTTTGTTGGTTAAGTTGTTGTTAATAGATAAAAATTGAAAGCTAGGTGCTTTTACTTGTTATCAACCAAGATCAATATGTTTTCTATTGGCATTTTCAATGCTATTGTTAATGGTTTTGTAAAGCAAAACTCTGTCTGACAATCAGAGTTTGCACTTACACTAATGAATTTTTTAATTGCATTCATGTAAGCCTAGCCCCATTCGGGAGTCATTTTCATCACATGTGAATCTTGTCGCGAAATTTATTCGCGATTGGGCTCGTGTGTATGAAAATCGATTCTTAAATTGTCCAGAGAGGACAGTTCGGGAATGCATAAATCTGCACTGCAATCAATAGCGCATATGCTTGAATATTTCACTATGATAAAATTTTAGCACGGTCTCCTATTGTTCTCTGGGTATATATTTAGGCGTGTTAACGTCTATCTCGTATACTTGGAGAACCCTGGGGAGATGCTGCTGGAATTTTGTCCGAGTGGAATCAAGCATTTGATTGCTGCTGATTGCATTGTAGATTGTGCATTCACGAATGGGATAGGACCACCTTACCCTTTAGAGAGAAGTTGGAGGTGATAGGATTCATGTTTCATATTTATAACGAGTATCATTTTTGACTTGTATTAGGTAGACGAAAATGGATAAGAGTTGGATGGACTTGAGGGGCAGGCATTTGCCAGGGTATGTGAAGGGGATCAAAGACTTTATTGAGTTTGCTCGTGCATCTGCAGATGGGAGAAATAGGATAAAATGTCCATGTAGGAGGTGCAGTAACAGGGATTATATGCACATAGATAAGGTCAAAGAGCACCTACTCAAACACGGGATGGACAAGCGGTATACGTGTTGGGAATTTCACGGGGAACGCCGTGACGTACGAGTGGTATTTGATGACGAAGAAGAAGACGACGATGTTGACTTTGGTGATAATGTTAGAGTTGGTTACGAAGGCTTGCCACAAATGCTGGCAGACTTGCAGGGGGCTACATCTGGGGCGAGTACTCACAGGAGTGACACGGGACCATCGACCACGTTTGAGTCGTTGTTGAGGGAAGCAAGACAGCCGTTATACCCGGGTTGTGATAAGTTTTCAAAATTGGACTTTCTCGTGAAACTCCTTCATCTTAAGACCATCAACCGTTGGAGTAACAAATCAGTTACTATGGCCATTGAATTGATTAAAGCAGTGCTTCCTACTGGGGAGACCCTTCCGAACTCATATTACGAGGCGAAAAGAATATTAAAAGATTTGGGCCTCGGGTATATTCCCATACATGCTTGCAAAAACGATTGCATGTTATTTTGGAAGGAGACTGAACAATTGAAGGAGTGTACGGTGTGCCACGAACCCAGGTACAAGCTGAATGAAGGAAAGAAGAAGACAATTCCGCACAAGGTGCTTAGATATTTTCCCTTAAAACCTAGGCTACAAAGGTTGTACATGTCTCAGAAGACGGCAGAAGATATGCGGTGGCATAAGGAGAAGCGTGTTACTGAGGAAAATGTATGTAGGCATCCGGCAGATTCACAAGCTTGGGCTGAGTTTGATACAAATCACGAATGGTTTGCAAATGAGCCGCGTAATGTACGACTTGGGCTGGCTAGCGACGGTTTCAACCCGTTCGGTGACATGAGTAATGCCTACAGCATGTGGCCGGTGTTGCTTGTGCCGTATAACTTGCCACCGTGAAAATGCATGAAAGAACCATTTATCTACATGTCGTTGTTTATTCCAGGGCCGAAGTCTCCTGGTAATGAAATTGATGTGTACTTGCGACCTTTAGTGGACGAGTTGAAGGAATTGTGGGAGGTGGGAGTGGAGGCATACGATGTCTCTAAGAATGAGACATTTCAATTACATGCCGCGTTACTTTGGACCATAAATGACTTTCCAGCATACGGGAACTTGTCTGGGTGGAGCACTAAGGGGTATCTGGCATGTCCAGTTTGTAATAAGGATGCATGTTCCCTACATTTGTCAAATGGGAGGAAGATATGTTACATGGGCCATCGTCGTTTTCTACCGCCATCGCATGGCTGGCAAAATCGGCAGAAGCATCTCTTTGATGGACAAATTGAGCGCAGATTGCCACCTCCATTGTTGTCTGGCAAAGACGTGTTAGCGCAATTGGCAGTCATCCAACCAGTGAAGTTTGGGAAGATACCGGGTAGTAAGAAGAGGAAGCGTACTGATGTGGACTTAAATTGGACGAAGAAGAGCATATTTTTTGATTTGCCGTACTGGGAGACTCTTAAGTTGAAGCACAATTTGGATGTGATGCACATCGAGAAAAACATATGTGATAATGTGCTAGGAACTGTAATGAACATTGAAGGGAAGACAAAAGATAGTGTTAAAGCCCGGTTGGACTTGCAGGAGCTGGGAATAAGGAAAGAGCTGCACTTAATACGTAGCGGTGATAAATATATCGTGCCTCCTGCACAGTATACGTTATCATCCGCAGAGAGAATGAGGATTTGCGAGTGGTTTAAATCGGTGAAGTTCCCAGATGGATACGCATCGAATATATCTCGGTGTGTAAATATTATAGATGGGAAAATATCCGGATTGAAGAGCCATGACTGCCATGTCCTTTTACAACGACTTCTTCCGGTTGCACTATGTGGGTATCTCACCGATCACATATCGACTACAATAACTGAGTTGGGTTGCTTCTTTAGAGAATTATGTGCGAAGACGTTGAATGTGGAAGTACTTGACAAGCTCGAAAGGGATGTTGTCGTGATCCTCTGCAAGTTGGAACAGATTTTTCCTCCAGCTTTCTTCGATATCATGGTCCACTTAGCGGTGCATTTGCCTCATGAGGCAAAAATTGGCGGACCTGTCCAATACCGTTGGATGTATCCAATAGAAAGGTACATTTAATTTTCTCAATTGTGTTATCTATCCATCCTAACTATTTTAATCTATAACTGATTATTTATCAAAACAGATATTTGCACACATTGAAGCAATATGTGCGTAACAGAGCACGACCGGAAGGTTCAATTGCTGAGGCTTACATTGATGCAGAATGTCTCACCTTCTGCTCTATGCATCTTGAAGATATTGAGACAAGGTTTAATCGTGAAGAGCGAAATGTTGATAGATGTCCAGGGCAACAACGAACTGGCCTTGCGGTGTTTAATCAAACTGTGCGGCCAATAGGTGCCCGTATATATGAATGGTGTCATCCTCACGACTTGGAAAGAGCCCACTACACCGTGCTCAACAACTGCGAGGAGACATTGCCATATTTTAAGTAAGTTTATCGAAATCATTGCAATACTACGTTAATATACAAATGTAAATTACATATAACATATCTCATCTTATGCAGTGAGCATACGCTCGAGCTTCAGAGAGAACATGTATCAAGTTCTGATCTGGAGCAAAGACAGAAAAATTTGTTTCCAAAGTGGTTCGGAGATCACGTAAGAATAGGTTTCAATTAATTGTAATTGTATTAGTGAATGCATTTGTATAAAAGTAATTTTGTACTTGTATTGAATTAATAGATGAAGCTATTACGCCACCAACAATCTCCTGAGGCGTACGATCAATTATATTCCTTGGCATGTGGTCCTGATCAAAGGATATCCCGCTATACCGGTTTAATTGTTGATGGTGTTCGATTTCACACGAGGGAACGTGAGGTCATCCGACGAACACAGAATAGCGGGGTCCTTGTTGAAGGAGATGGTGACGGAGGACAAATTGTAGAGTACTATGGTGTTTTAAAAGACATCATACAGTTGCATTATTGCTACGGTCATTCTGTGTATATTTTTAAATGTGATTGGTGAGATGTAACTAATAAGAAGACTGGAATGCAGATTGATAAGCACTTCATAAGTGTTAATACGTCACGTACGGCATTTAAAGATGATCCGTATGTTTTGGCATCAGTTGCAAAACAAGTTTTCTATTTGAAGGACACAAAAATAAGAGGTGATTGGCATGTTGTCCAAAAAATAAAAACTAGAAATGTTTATGATGTTGTAGAAGTTGGCGAGGGAGATGAAAAGTTGGAGAGGATTGAGGAGGCATTACAAGAAGAGTCTCAAACTGCCCACGATGGTGTTGTCTGGCATGAACAGGAAGATGTTAGTTCGTATCGGTTGAATAGAACTGATGTAGAACCAATTCATGTCGTAGCTTCCGACGTCACCAATACCACACAATTAGATCCGAGGGATGCAACGTTCATTAATGATGATGATGACGAGGAAAGTGATTTTGATGATGAGACATTGTTAGAGTATTGTACCGAGAATGAAGAAAATTCAAGTTCAGATGATGATACAAACTCAGATGAGTAATTGTAATAGGTGTTACATGTGGTAAGATCAAGTGTAATGGATATTCAATTTTATGCTGTAATGGATTTTAATTTATATGATGTAATGGAATTTACTTTTAAACTTTTGTTTTAGATATGGTTGGACCAGGATCACGTAGACGCGCAGCCCCGGTGGACCCATCGACCCCTTCCCCTTCCTCTGGAGGATCGACAGATCCTGCCATTGATGGTATGGATAGTTCCATTTTGTATTAATGCTTATATAAATATGGTACTAATTGTTTCTATTTTATTGTTTCTAAAGCTTCGGCCACCACCAGTGCTAGACGAGGGCGTGGTAGGTCGAAGAATCAGAGTTTGCAGACACAGATGGAGGCAGCAGGGGGTGCGCGACTCCGGATTGAGCTACCGGAGGGCTTGCTGAGGCCCGTTGGTGGGTGGGCACAGCATTTCATCACAGAGGTCGGCATCATTTGCCGACTACGCGCCCCACTCCATATTACTGACTGGAGTCACGTCACTCAGGAGGATCTACAGGCTATTCATGAGCAGATCCTGGTATGTCTTTTATTATTGGGTTGAACTAAATTTTAACATTTTTAATGCCGTAATGTTTTGACAATGACATGCTTTACAGGAGAAGTTTGACATCGATCTCCACCTACCTCACGTAGCGAGGGCTGTGGATCGTTACCTGGGAGTCCGTTTCAGGGACTATCGACACCGTCTGCACATGCACTACGAGGCGGAGGTGGCAGCCGGTAGAGAGCCCCGTGACAGACCCTACAGGGGGGTGACGGTGGAGGATTGGATGTTACTATGCGACCGGTTCGCTAGTGATACATTTCAGGTAAAAATTATTCAAATTACTTTTGTTGTCTGGTTTAAATCAGTATCATTTATACTAACCTTCTTTGTTTTGGCCAAGTGTAGGAACTAAGCAGGAAGAATAGCGAGAGTAGAAGCAAGCAGAAGGTGACCCACTGTGGTGGATCACGTTCTTTTGTACAGTATAGGCATGATATGGTAAGTTAATAAATGTATCAAGTTCTTATTGTATAATCTATTCATGAAATCACTTTTCATAAGCTACTATTTATTTGCTCCAGCGAGACGAGGACACCGGTGCACCACCCAGCCCCATTGATTTGTGGCACAGGACGCACTACAACCCCAATAAGGGTTGGGCTGGGCCTGAAGCACAGCGGCTTTATGTAAGTTTTTATTTAACTTGCTACAGTATTACTAATTTAATATTAATCTAAAGTTATAAAAGTAGTAACATATATTTATGTTTTTATAGGAGGAGATGGTCCGGCTGCGTGATCAGCCGACACCTGAGGGTCAGGATCCGCCGACCGATAACCAGATACGGGAGACTGTTCTGGGCAAGAGGCGTGGCTATGTGCGTGGCTTAGGGACTGGGATGGCACCGACGACATCGTCCTTTGATAGTGATGCTAGGGCACACTCAGCTACGGAGGCAGTTCAACAAGAGAATGTAGTGCTGCGCCAGAGACTAGATAGCCTCGAGGAGCGATATGCCGAGATACAGACTCTTTTGCAAACGATGATCAGCCAACAGCGTGACTCTTCACAACCTTGGTAAGTTTTTAAAATTATATACTTTCGTGGATTTTTTATTTATATAAAATGCACTGAAGACACATCACACACCTCAAAAATGATAAAATAGACTTCCACGAACTTACGACACTCGGTTCCGATGCCCGGTTTGAAACTTATGCAAGTTTCAGCCTCAAAAAGGCCCATTTTGGAGTTTTGACATACCAAAATGCCGGATATCGGCCTAACTGCACCAAAACCACCTCACACACCTCACAAATGATAAAATAGACTTGCACGAACTTACGACACTCGGTTCCGATGCCCGGTTTGAAACTTATGCAAGTTTCAGCCTCAAAAAGGCCCATTTTGGGGTTTTGACATACCAAAATGCCGGATATCAGCCTAACTGCACCGAAACCACCTCACACACCTCACACATGATAAAATAGACTTGCACGAACTTACGACACTCGGTTCCGATGCCCGGTTTGAAACTTATGCAAGTTTCAGCCTCAAAAAGGCCCATTTTGGGGTTTTGACATACCAAAATGCCGGATATTGGCCTAACTGCACCAAAATCACCTCACACACCTCAAAAATGATAAAATAGACTTGCACGAACTTACGACACTCAGTTCCGATGCCCGGTTTGAAACTTATGCAAGTTTCAGCCTCTAAAAAGCCCATTTTGGGGTTTTGACATACCAAAATGCCGGATATCAGCCTAACTGCACCGAAACCACCTCAAACACCTCACAAATGATAAAATAGACTTGCACGAACTTACGACACTCGGTTCCGATGCCCGGTTTGAAACTTATGCAAGTTTCAGCCTCAAAAAGGCCCATTTTGGGGTTTTGACATTTCAAAATGCCGGATATCGGCCTAACTGCACCGAAACCACCTCACACACCTCACAAATGATAAAATAGACTTGTACGAACTTACGACACTCGGTTCCGATGCCCGGTTTGAAACTTATGCAAGTTTCAGCCTCAAAAAGACCCATTTTGGGATTTTGACATACCAAAATGCCGGATATCGGCCTAACTGCACCGAAACCACCTCACACACCTCACAAATGATAAAATAGACTTGCACGAACTTACGACACTCGGTTCCGATGCCCGGTTTGAAACTTATGCAAGTTTCAGCCTCTAAAAGGCCCATTTTGGGGTTTTGACATACCAAAATGCCGGATATCGGCCTAACTGCACCAAAACCACCTCACACACCTCACAAATGATAAAATAGACTTGCACGAACTTACGACACTCGGTTCCGATGCCCGGTTTGAAACTTATGCAAGTTTCAGCCTCAAAAAGGCCCATTTTGGGGTTTTGACATACCAAAATGCCGGATATCGGCCTAACTGCACCGAAACCACCTCACACACCTCACACATGATAAAATAGACTTGCACGAACTTACGACACTCGGTTCCGATGCCCGGTTTGAAACTTATGCAAGTTTCAGCCTCAAAAAGGCCCATTTTGGGGTTTTGACATACCAAAATACCGGATATCGGCCTAACTGCACCGAAACCACCTCACACACCTCATAAATGATAAAATAGACTTGCACGAACTTACGACACTCGGTTCCGATGCCCGGTTTGAAACTTATGCAAGTTTCAGCCTCAAAAAGGCCCATTTTGGGGTTTTGACATACCAGAATGCCGGATATCGGCCTAACTGCATCGAAACCACCTCACACACCTCACAAATGATAAAATAGACTTATGCTACTTTATGTCGTTCTTACTATTTATGCATGCAAAAAATAAACAAAAAACTATTCACATTCTATGTTCATATATATTTAATAATTGTTCTAATATATGTCGTTTGATCTTTATTTCAGATTGATCGGGGATTATTGTCGCGGCGCCGTCTTTATTTTTTGCATCGAAACTTGTTATTTTTATTTTTTATTTTCATGGACATCTGTAGTAACATTTTGGAGACAATTTTTAATTTTTCTATTTAGTGATGAATGGTACATTTACAATTGTACATAATTAGTTTAATATATATATATATGAATGTATTTTTTTGCTTTAAAATACTCATTTCAGAATGCGTGAATTTTATTGTATATCAGGATGGATGATTGATACAGGTTTAAACAGGAACAAAATAATATTAAAACAAAGCAAATATGGTTGAGAAAAAAAAAAAAACACTTTTAGCGACGCACATCATAGCGTCGCTAAAAGTTTAAATTTAATTTAAAAATTCGCAAAAAATCACTTTTAGCGACGCACAGCGAGCGTCGCTAAAAGTCAGTATTGGCGACGCACGCACTGTGCGTCGCTAATAATCACTTTTAACGACGCTCTCTGTGCGTCGCTAAAAGTCTAAATTTAATTTAATAATTCGCAAAAAACCACTTTTAGCGACGCCCTGTGTGCGTCGCTAAAAGTACGCACTTGGTCATTATTAGCGACGCATGAATCCCATTATTAGTGACGCACTTTGAGCGTCGCTAATATGCACTTTTAGCGACACCGACGGTTTTGTGCATCGCTAATAGTATTAGCGACGCTACTTTTTGTGACGCCTTAGCGACGGACGTTTGTGCGTCGCTAAAGACCTTTAGCGACGCACAGTTGCACTATTAGCGACGCACGTGTGCGTCGCTAATAGTGCATTTTGTTGTAGTGACCCCTACCGAATAAATTGGGTATTTTTATCCAATGTATCAATACTGTTGCCTTTATGGGGGCTAATGATCACCTTATGGACTCGCTATCATGTGACACACGGCATCTATACTTGACAGCCCATCCCGTTGGCACTTTAAGTGGTGCAGCCGCTCATATCCACATGACGCTTAATGCATGGCTCTACGCTTCCATGAAGTATAAGAAAATAAAGTTGTGCCATCTACTTTTGGCATGATGGTAAGTGTTTGATCCTACAATTAGTATCAAATTGAGGTCACGGGTTTGAGTACCCCGGGTGTCGATGGGGGAGAGATTGTTGGCTTTATTGGGGCCAATAATCATCTTATGGACTCGTTGTCACATGACACATGGCATCGGAGACACAAAAGAGAAATTTCAAAGATATCATAAAAATAACAGGAGTCTATCATCAATCTCAAATATATAAATAGGTAATCATAGAGAGAAACTATCAAAACAAAAAAAATAAAAAGTACATGTACCTGATGAGCAAAAAAATACAAGTAAAAACCTGACTACAATATCACTCATAACTCATCACTCATGTAGCTAAATACAAGCTAAATCACTGATCATCTATAGGTGGAAGAGGAGGAAAGACATGAGCGAGAGCCTTTGTCAATCCCTGTAGAGCTCCTCGAAAATAGACAATCTCATCCATCATTGAGATGAAGTAGTCTAATCATACCCGAAGGTAATGCTACTCCAGCCTGTGATCAATATTAGCATGATCTGATCATGATGAAGTTGTAACTATTCCTCTAGGTCATCTTTGATAATTGGCTAACCGACAAAAGAAGAGGAGGCTCATGTTGACATATGAAAGTTTGCACCCAAAGGGGTATGAAACTACGGAGAAGCGTTGTCAACAAGGAAGTCCTCAACATGTATTTGCTCTCTGGAACTGTTGTTGTTATGACGATGGATGTGGTTACTACTGTGGAGCCTGTGCCAGTGGCTACTGCTGCTGCTTTGCTAGTTGTGCCTCCTAATGCTCATCATCAACATCGTCCTTATCATAAGGAGCGATGACATGTCCCCATGACTTGGCTAGAGTCTAACTGTGAAAATGGCCCAAGTGGGAGAACGAGCATATTAGCAGTGAAAAATAGAACCTGCTATGTAGCATAGATCTTTATGATCAGGCTACTGAATAGCAAAGACGCAGTGGGTCTAGTACCAGTGGTAGAGGAATTGGTGACTCGAAGAATATACGATGAAGCATCGATAGGAATGGAAGCATCGAGTGCATACAGAAGTGTAGCATGGGAGAGAGTCAACATGTTCATGTGGCTGACTAGATGCAACACACTGCACATGATGATGTTAAGGATACGATAACCCTCGTGCAAATATCCCTGCTCTAAAGTCGCACCACTCGTGGTGAAAACAGTCAAATTATCAATAAGGATGATGGAAGCAATAAGACTGATAGATGAAAGAACAGTACCCTAAGGGAATGAGAAACCAGGCTGCTCGACTCGAGGAAGACCAAGAGTCTTAGCAATCATGTCAGCGGTGAGATAGAAAGGAACACTGCATACTGTCACTAGGTAGGCTCCTTTGGGTATCACAAGAACTGAGGTTCAAGTAAAACTCTCACATTAAGGTTTCATTGGCCAGACCCGTGACTAACAAGAAACGTACCCAACCACGTGAGGTAAATAGCATGTAAGCTAGTGTCATCAATGATGTATACCCTTTCTACAAGGACTAATCATGACAAGGTAGACCATGCCTGAACCTGAACTACCTAGGTCAAAAAATGAACTAAAACCCTAGGTTTTATTCCCAAACATATGGCATATGAAAAATGACGATGCTCAATGGGAGCAGTCTTAGAAGACATGGTCACATAGTAGATATAAAACAAGAATAGGATGTAGAATAATCTTAAGATGTCACAATGTTTAGTGTATTGAACTATAGTCCACACTAATCCTAAGTCTAAATGAAAAATCAAATAAATCAAAGGAAAGTGGAAAAAAGTACTCGAGGACTTACTGCACCAACAAATGGATGGAATCGCAAAACGATTGGTGCAAATGAAGCCCTAGATGTGTAGAACACACTAACCAGAATGGAATCTAAGAGTGACGAACTCTGGGATCAAATTTTCGCAAGACTTGAGAGGGTTTTGAGAGAAAATGAGAGAAAACTACTAAATCTTGTGATTTGATCGCGGTTTCTCGTGTGTTTTGAACTGAACAAGGTTCATTCGAACGAGCTTCATTCGAACAAACACCCTAAGTTGTTCTTCTCTTAGAAAAATAGAGTGTTCTACTTTGTTAGAAAATCCTATACACATTTCAACTGTAAAATAGGGAAAAATTAGAGTTTTTCATGAAAAACACTATTTTTAGCTACAAACTCTAAAATGAACTCAATTGTTTTCAAAGCTAAAAATAATCCTAATGTTTTTTGTGAATTGAAATATGAATTTGAAAAACATTTTGAGTGAATTTGAGAGATGTAAATGTGTTCTAAAGAGTATCAATACATTCAAATGATCCTAGAACACTAAAATACATACAAGCTCACTCTCTACTCACTCAATCATAGTAACTAGACATATGCATTAATTTCAACCATAAAATGTTCTTTGTTTCAAGGATGACTTTCTATGGTGTTGATTGATTTTAACATTAACAAGAGCAAACAACCATAGTTAATCAACCTAGGAATTTTTTAATTTTCAATGAAAACTCTCTTTCAACTTAAAAGTAAAAATTTATAAATTGAATTTGCATTTGTCACACATTTTGCAAGGTGGCTTTTACACAGGTGGATGAATTCAACTTCAAAATCAAGAATCAAGTCAAACTCAAGCAAGTGGATGAATTCAAGCCCAATAAATCAAGTGAAGTGAAGTGAAGACCTTAACTTTTATGATTTTGAGTTTTTTAGTGCATTAAGATTGATTGATCAAAACATAATGCTTAAAATATTTAAGTGATCAACTAAAATTAGTCACAAAAATGATTTGTGAAAAAGAAATATTGATATCTCTCAATATTTAAAAAATCAAGTTAATTGAAGCTTAAAAAAAAACTTTAAAATGATCGATTGATCATGAACTTAAAGCCTTTAGTATTTAAGTAATCAATTAAAATCAATCACTAAGTGAATTTTCAAAGGGTTTCCTTGATATACCGTGAGCCTTGAAAAATTAAGTCATTTGAAAATCAAAACATTGGTCAGGTTCTACGAATGCTAGATAATTATCGAATGGGTTTAAACTGCTAAAGATAGAACCACATTGAAAATCGCCATTGTTGAAGGTTTGAATAAAGGTCTGAATTGACCTAAGTTAAACTAGATTTTTTTGCAAGGGATATAAACTAAAAGCCATTAGGATCTCAAAACATCAAACCTTTTTGAAAATAGACCCAAGATCAGAGAGAAATTTGAGGTTGCAGACCACGGGCAAAATGGTGCCAAAATTATCGAAATGTCCACTAATGGGCATGATAATCCTACTAGAGGCTGGACTTTAAAAGGAAGAGTCCTACTAGATACGGGATTCTAACGGGAAAAGTCCTACTAAAGGTCGGACTATAATGAAGAGTCCTACACGGTATAGGACTCTGACAGGAAGAGTCTTACTAGATGTGGGACTCTGACAATGTGGGACTCTTGGCACAATTACTGAAATACCCCTATCCAATCAAGGGTCACAAAATGAGGTATCTACAACTATAAAGTTTGTAATTCTTAACTTTATAAGAATATATCTTCTCAAATTTAATCTATGAACTTGTCATGTAAACTAATAATAGTATAAATATGATAAATAAAGTTGTCCTATTATTATTAAGATAAATAAGATTGTTTTGAACATAATATATCTAAAAAATTTCCAATCATTGGCTTTTAGGGCATACTACTAATAGCTGCTCGTTAATATTACAAATTTTATTGAAGCTACAATCAAGATATTCAGTTTTTGTCATACTTATCTTAAACCATTATGATTTTAGAGCTTTTCTCCATACCTCTAATTTATTATTCATCCCTCTTTTAATTTCATCAATTAAAATAATATCATCAGTAAAAAATATACACAATGAAACTTCATCCAGTATATGCTTCGTTAACTCATCCAGTACTAAAGTAAAATGAAAAAGCTTTAATGTTGACCCCTAATGTAGGCCTAGTATAATAAAAAAATTTACTTGTTTCTTCAATAGTTGTCCTTATGATAGTTACAATCCCATCACACATCTTTTATCATTTTGAAACTTCTTTCTTTTCTAAAACCTACCATATTAAATCTCGAGGGACCCTATCATAGACTTTCTTCAAATTGAGAAATATAATATGAAGATTTTTCATCTTTTCTCTATATTTCTCCATCAGTCTTTTTTAATAAGTAAATATCTTATATTGTTGATCTCCCTAGCATAAACCTGAATTGATTCTCCGATATAGTTGTCTCAAATCTTAATCGATATTCAATCACTCTTTCTTAAAGTTTCATAATCTAACTCATTAATTTAATATCACGATAATTTGTACAATTTTGGATATCCCCTTTATTTTTATATATAGGTATTAAAATAATTTTTCTCCACTCATCAGACATTTTTTTAGTTATTATGATCTTATTAGATAAATTTGTTAGCCAAGACATGCCTACCTCTTTTAAACACTTCCAAACTTTAATAGGAATACCATCTTATCCTAAAGTCCTAACAACTTTCATCTTTCTCAATACATTTTTTATATCTCGGATGCTCTAATCTTGCAAAAAATATATTTTCTCTATTACTCGTAGAATTTTTTACATTTAAATTTTTTATATGGTTTCCATTCATTAGATTCTCAAAATAGTTTTTTCAATTGTCTTTAATTTCATCATCGTGTATAAGAGCTTTTAAATCTTTATTCTTTTTGCATTTAATATTATTAAAATTGATTTTTTCATCCCTTAACAAATTTGTATATATTATTCTCTCTATCTTTTGTATTCAATTTGATATAGAAATCATCATATGTCCTATGTTTAGCATTTCTTATAACTTTCTTTACTTCATTCTTTTTCCAAATTTTATATGCTTCTCAACTTACTTTAATAATTACTTTTTAGAGTTCCCCACTTCATCACCAAATTTTCTTACATAGCAATCTTATTCTTAAAAATAAGAATTTAAAAATGTAAAAGATTTTTTTTTTATGATGATTATTATTCCAATATAATTTTTCATTAAATTAATAAAAATTAATTATTAAAAAATTCCTCAAAATAAGTGTGTATAACTTAGGGTTCAAGGACAAATATTTTAACTGGAAAAGTTTTTGTGTTTTTAAATTAATTGAATTTTGATCCAGAAGTGAGGATGTGATAATGTAATATTTTTATTAGTAACTAAATTACTCTCACTTTTCCTTTCGTATATTTTCCCAAATCATAGTCCATAGAATCTGCTTCACCAAAAGAGATCGGAAAACAGTACCACCACCAAGCCATGGCCTTGGACCACTACCGCCATCGCTAGTCTACACCAGATCTCACCTCTGTTGCGGCGACGCTGACAACTGGTTTTGTTGGAAATCATCTAATCGGAAATTCTCTGTCGCAGTCTCTCACCAAAGGAAAATCACATGTGCGATTCAGTGTCTGTCACCCTCAATCGGCCGAGAACCACCCCCACCGTCTCTCTCTATATTAGTCGAACCACTGTCGGTCACCGCTAATTTCACCGCTATGCCCCATGATCAACAACCACCATAACAGGGCTATAGTTTCGATCTCTGTTACGACGAAAAGCCTCGCCAAATGTGCAAAGTGAAGGCGATTTGGTACGATGTTGTAACAGGTAAAAACTTATTTTAATTTTCCACAAAAAAGAACAAGTGCTCCAAATTTGAAAGCCCATACAATCAGAACTCCAGTAAAGAGACCTCCCATTGAGTATAAATCATCAGAGAAACATTTAGAACCTCAGAGACTTCAGGTATGTGCCAATATCGTCAAATTCAATTAAGAGTCGACTTTATTTGCAGTGGAATGAACATTACCTTTTGAATTTGCATCTAGAATGCAGAGTTATGGATACTTCCGGTGGATAAGAAGCTGGAAATTCTTCCGGTGGATACTTTTTCTTTTCTTTTTTTAGGATTCAGTGTTTACGTTCATTTAGCAGGGGGTCACAAATAGGTTAGATTTCTTTTTGTGACATTTATATGAGCTTTTAATGTATACGAGTCCTAGTAACAGTGTTAACAATCTGATATGGTTTGGAAGACTAATTGATTTTAGCATTGAATATTGATAGTAAATAGGACCTCTTCTTGGATTACAAAATTGCAATATGGCATGATTTGGATTGGATCTTAACAAGCATTTTATTTGAGTGCATACATTCACATTCCGCTGTTATCATGGCATTAATGTTTGGAAGCATGGAATCTGCACATTGGAATTGGAATTGAAGACCATTTAGTTCAAACTTGACATGGATTCCCCGTTTTGAAACGCAACATATCATACTTACAACAGGTGAGAGGGGAATGGAGAATATTTTTTTTTGTGCATCTTCGAATTCTTCCCACAATGTAGGTCAATCTGTTCTTGTAAATTGCATGTTTGATATCATGATGAAGCTATGATGATATAATAAGCAAGTAAGGCATTTAAAGCTTGAACTGTTAGGGTTTTCCATCTTCATGACGTTGACATATTTGGAGTTATCAAACAAAGCCCAAAATGCTAGTTTATGTTGAAAATGCCCTCAAAATCTCACAATGATGCTAAGAAAGAGCTATTTTTTAGCAGAAGTCACAAAATCTTTTGCTTGATTGGTGCACTGCTCGATAAACAATTGAAACTAAAAAACACAAAGCATGTGCAAATAGGAATGGCATCTACAAGAGAGTATTGTTGAGTTTGAAGATTTACATATTTGAATTTGGCTTATATGTAGTAATCATAGAGCTTTTAAAATGATCCATACAAAAAAAGCTTAAAGAAATTGGTGATACTGATCCCTCCCTCCACCCCCAAGCCAAGAAAAAATATTGCAATCATCTAAACAATTCATTGTCTAGTAAAATGGGAACGCATTTCTCTACTTGGAATTTGTTTGTCTAGCATTTTCTTAAGAATGAGCTCATTAAAGAATAGAAAAACGGTAAAGACATTGCCTTCGTCATCGGCATTAGCTTCATATGAAAGCAGTGAAGCAGCAGAGTTTAAGGATCCTTGTGGTATCTGTTTAGAATTTGGAAAGAAAGATACTGGTCCATGTAAGCATTTATTTGCAACATTATTTTACCCGTAAAGCAGTGGAGTGTTTACAAGGTATTGTTACTTTTAGATGTGAATTTGTTGCTTTTAGAATTTTACCTTAATTTCTTTTATTTTCATATATATATATATATATATATATATATATATTGAAGATGTCAATTTCTAAAACAAATAGAGGAATTTTGTTGATAGAGAGTTTTTGGTTAGATAGATAATTTTCAGTTGGACATAGAATTTTCAGTTAGACAGAGAATTTTCATACAGTGAAAAAACACAAGTTTTTTTTTTTTTTGTCAAATTTCTTATGCAGTATGGATCTTGTTTGATAGATCAATATTTTTAGAGTCTAAATATATTGTTTTTATGAAAAATGACTTATATATTGCAAGTTATTTAATTTTAAAATTTATATAAAAGTTGGGTGATGATTTGGTAGGGGAGCGCGATAAGCTCTTGTTGGAGTTTTGTCTTTTTTGAAATTTTACGCTAAAGGGGTATTTTTGTCAACAAAAGTTTTAGAGACTTTTTGGATTAAAAATCTTGGAGTTAGACCTTATACTAATTAAACACTTTATGAAAAACCTATTACCCTGTCCCAATTAATAATTGAAAAATCTAAATCCAAGGAAGGCCTTGCAGTCAATTCACTAGCTAGCCTTAATGATTCTAAGTTAAGCTTAATCCCATGATCTTCTTGATGTTGTACCTCACTCAACTACGGATTTGGATTATTTCCATTACAAATCTCTTGAATTTTTTTCTCCAATTTCAACAGTCTTCCATCTGATTTTGTTAAGGTTCCCTAGTTAGGTATCACTTTTTCTTGCAAGTTTTTAACATAAGTATAATGGATAATTTTAGAATTGGTCGTGTCATAAATTCAAAGGTTTTGAATTCAATTCATTATGCTTACGCTTACGATTCAAGAAATTTTCGGACTACTTTATAGAAAAAAAGTGAATTAAATTAGCAAAGCTGGAATATCATTTCCTTTAGCAAAAAAGAATAAGATAATTTCAAAATTGAAACAACAAGTTGGATTCAACTTAATATAGTACATGTATTTGGTCATTTTTATTAGGTTTTTAAATTGTTTTTTTTTTTTGTACATGAATGACGAGTTTACTCAATTTTAAGTATATATTCTAGGAGTCTTGTCAATCAAAACATTTTAATTATTTTCTGTTATGTGAATTATAGCTTAATATAATTTAAAATGAATTAAAAAAAAAGGACTTTTTAATCACTTATTGTATACAAAAGTTAAAAAATAATTAGAAAATTTAATGGACAGATTCAAAGCTTCATACTAAAGTTGAGTCCACCAAATCTCCCAACGATTACCAAGTTCAAGTCTGGCATAGTATCCGTTATCACCATCTGGTCAAATACAGAAGCACACACTGTAATCACACATATATACACCCATACGAATGTGTATTGGATGTACGTGTGAATGAAATAATACAAATAAATGTCTTATTTTAGTTGTCCTAGTTTATAACGCACTCTTTTATAAAGGATGAGACTTATTTATTAGCTATGGATGATGACTTCCACTTTTATGAAAGGATGAGTTAAAGTATCTTCAACGCACATTCTTTATTTTTTTTCTTCATTTTGACATCTTCTTTAAATTTGATGGTGATAATTCTAACATTTTCATTCCAATCATCCTAATTTTTAAATTACTATTCACTCTACAAATCTAAATTTTAATAATATAATTTATGTATAAAATATAATTCTTCAATATATATATATATATATATATTTATCAAACATTTAATTATTTGTCACTTTTTTTTTATTAAAACTCCATGACATACTCAAGAAATTGCAAATTAATATAAAACAGAAAATAAATTAAAAAGATTAAAAAAACATTAATACACTAATAAAAATATAAAATACATCAAATATTTATTTAAATAATATAAAATTAATTAATTATTAGTTTGGAGTTACTATAAAAGTGAATAGTGATTTAAAAACTATTTTTAATTTTTTTAAAAAATTTTTAAATTTGAAGTTCATTTTTATCTCTTCAAATTAAAAAATGAAATGAAGATACGTTTGAATTTCTCTTTTTTCATCTTTAAATTTGAAATTTTAAAAATGAGTTGAAAATTTTTTTTAAATGTGGTGTGGGACGATTGAAGTGGGGTATCAATGGTGGTGAAGGAAAACAAGCCATCCCTTGCTTCATGGAATGCCACATGCAATGCCTTAGTCTAGGACAAATTACGCCACCTTGGACTTACCCATCTGGACAAAACCCCGACATCATAATTAATTACTTTGAAAGAATCCAAATCCCAGTCAGTACTCATACAGGCATTAGCAGCTTCATCAAATCAATGTGCACTCCAGAGGAGCACTGATCTAGGTTAATACTATACACAAACATGTTAAAATGAAAAGCAGAAGAAGGTAACGACATCGCTTCAGCTCAGCACAAAGACGAACCGTGTACATTGAGGTGCTCTGTTGATTCATCACCAAACTCGGGTTCTTGCCCTGACCCTTCCAAGGTAAGCTTCTCAAAGCTACATTGTTTACGTTTGTTACCTATTTCATTTCCACAACACACACACAAACGCGTGTTTTTCTTTTGGCTTCGGCTTTAAACTGCTTGAAGTCGGGTAGGATTTGGAATAGAAAAAATTAGAATAGCCCCTCTGTTTGACAAAGATGGATAGGATTTTTTATAGCATTAAAACTGGTACTGGTGATGGTGATGGTGCTGTCAAGCTTCAAACCTATTCACTGTAAAAACTTCGTCGATTTCCTTGCAATTTAATGCTTGATGGGATACAGTACTTGGCAGTACCTGACGACATTCACAAGTGTTCAAGTGGTCCAGATCCACACACTTCTAGATTACGGCTGAATGGTCATCTTTTGCATATGTAATTATGTATTTGTATATATAGATGTAGATATTGTATCAAAAAGTTATATTAGGGTTAATGTATATTAAAAAAATTCAACTTTGGGGACTTTGTGTGTCCTTCAATCATAGACAAAGCAGGAACAGCTAGACAATAACAAATCTATTGGTCTGTCTAAAATTGCATTCATTCAAGCACTCAAGTCTGATTTCCTCTAAATTAATAACCTTAACATGTGACAATCCGCTTTGCTTCAAATTTTTGTTTTTTCTGATAATTAACCACACTAGAATTAAACAATCCAGGAAGAAATGCTCCTAGATTTTCGCTGTAACTGAGAGGCATGAAGAAAAATTCTTTATCATCCCGCAATTCAGGTACATATACAAGCCCAGGAACACCTGATTACCGGGATAGCAATGTGGGAGGAATTCAAAAGGGGTGGAGTTCGGAACGAGTACCACTGCCATCAAATGGCAGCCGAAGGCATATCAGTGCTGCTGCCTTGATGCCGTTCAACAGCGGAAGGACGTTGCCTTCAAAGTGGGACGATGCTGAGAGATGGATTACTAGCCCGGTTTTGGGATATGGTGTTAACAAGACTTCACTTCTACAACCTGAAAGACGACCCAAGTCAAAGAGTGGCCCACTTGGGGCTCCACGGACTGTGTTCAATTCGAACTATTCACCTGCAATGCCAGTGCTGCAAAGAGGGAGTGTGAGAAATTCATTGGTGGGCTCACCATTTACAACTGGAGTACTAATAGCAGATGGTTTCTCCATTCATTACAGTTTTGGCAATGGTGTACAATCATATCCAGCTCACTCTGGGAATAATATGGCACGGGCAACTAGTCTACTTGGATGGACAGATTTGTTGAGCCAGCCTTCATTGCCCAGCTCCCAAGGTATAATGTTCTTCCCTTAATATTAAGGCTTTTTTCAGACAATCTCTTAGCTTGCAATCCGTAATCAATAGTTGGATGATCGTGCATTGTCATAATTAGAGAGGCTTTCATTAATGCAATATCCTCTAAATGACTCAAATGTTTGAAGCTCGTGGATACTAAAGCAAGAGATGCCAATACCACTTGAACTGTTTTATGAGCCTTCAGTTTCCTTCTTTTATTTTTTGATAAGCAAACCTTTAGTTTCATATTTAGCTAGGCATTAGCCAAGCTAGTTAGATTGCCATTAAGCAGGTTGTGTGAATCAAATATGTGGACTAAACGACCTTTAAGCTTCTCTGAAAACTAAGATTAGACTGGGCATATTGGAGACCTGTGGGATGTAGGATTAGGATTAATTGATCAGTTTTATCTCATTGTGGAGGTGCTTGCAATCAATGTTAGTCCAGCTTGATATAAGGACTGGAATAAAATAAAATGTGGAAAAATATTAGAATTCACCAAAGAAGAAACTAGAATTATATCTATAATAGAAAGGGCTAATTATGTTAGAAACTTAGAACCATAGTAGATGTGAGCAGTTAGATATGATAATCTGAGAAATTGCATAATGGATTATAGGACTATTTTAGTTCTGTGCCTGGCCAGTGTTTCTGCAACTTTTGCTAAAACTGGCTTTGAGTTGGTATTATGCAATTGTTGTTACCTCTGCAGAACGAAGAGTATGAACCACCAGCTGTTGACTTAAGTGGTATCTCCCACCACTTCCAAAGGGAGAAGTGCAAGGTTCAAGTACCGATTGGGACACAGGTGCATGTGTATTGCTTATATAAAAAAAGAAGAAGAGTCTGAACCGCTTCCCAACCATTTTTTATGCTTATAAATTGAAACTATTCCAGGACCACCAGAGACTCAGACAAAAACCCTTGAGTGATATAGATGTTGATATGTATAAATTTATTCTTGTGGAGACTAGAGTGGCAACCCTGTTGTATGAAGTCATTTCATTTTTCCTAGAACCAGTTTTCTGCTTCACCATTGTTGTCTTATTTGTTAAAAGAAATGAAAAAAGAATAGTATGGTGTTAATTTTGGACAATCTTCTAAAGGTGGAAAAAGCCTCTTTGCCTATGGGGGTGGGGAGTATTGATGTATTGTGCTTAAGGACAAATTGTTGTAGAAAACCAATCCACTACATGCAGAATAGTTATTAAAAATGAGCAAATCTCTTCATTTTTAACACAACCCTAAATGATAATCCTTCAATTTTATAAGAAAATAAGTTCTCAGTAATTGACGAAACCCCATAAGAAGGATGCATCCATGAACACAGGATGAACACAAAACAAAAATTGTATAAAAGGAATGAAGTTTACATTGTCATTTCTTCCAAAAACTATAGAGTAAATTACATTGACTTCTCATGATATTTATCGATATTACACACAGACCCCTGACCTTCTGGAAATTACACAAACCTCCCTTCGAATTAATGTTTCAATAATAGTTTCCCCCTTTTGTTGGTCAACGGTCAATTGACCTAACAGAAGTGGCTGACATCATTACAATATTTTTTGAAAAAGATAATTTTACCCTTAATAAACATTAAAAGAATAAAATAAAAAATTCAATTTATGTTTGCACCTCTTCATATATATATATATATATATATATTGATGTTGCACTTTTTGACTCGCAACACGTGTGGGCTCCGTGACCTGTAGAACACTCAGAGAGATGATCAGAGGACCACCGGATTGGCTCCGGCGGTAGCCGCTCCGATGCTTAAGTAAGTAAGAGAATTGAAAGACTGTATTGAAAGTCAAAGAATGAGCATGAAAGTAAAAGCGTACCTCTAGGGTTTAATATATAAGCCGTGGCTTTCCTAAGTTGATTAGGATTCGATGCCATGAATATAGGGATATGATCATCGGAGATTGCAGTTATCTTCTGGAGCCTTGAGTCGTAGATGGAGATAACAATAAATAGTAGTTTCCGCATTGAAGACCGTTTCCTTATTCCCCGCTTGACAGTTGTTAAGGAAACCATAAGGTTGGATCCATATGAAGTGTTGAATAAATATTGTCCAGAACGGAAGGTCTGGAAGATGTATACACGAGAATGTCTTGAAGGCTTCATCTACACTGTATGACCGAGTTTATCGGCTCTGAATGATATATAAATAAGAATGCCCTGAAGGCTTGTGGCTGCTCTGTATGATAGACATATATGAGAATACCCTGAAGGCTTGTGGCTGTTCTGTATGATCGAAATTGTCAGCTCTGTAGGATCGAGATTTGTTAACTCAGTGGGCACACGTGTCTCAAAGTGATTGGTGAGTCTGTTTGTGGTATATCATATATATATATATATATATATATATAAACCCATTGTAGGTTCAATTTCTTACTTGAATCAAAGAAGAGAGAAAATGAGCCACATGTTGTAGCAATTGAAGATGACGATGCAGCACGAACTACGAATGAATCCATGGCCATTGGATTTGAAGAACCTCTGTCTCACAAGCATTTGGTGATAGGGACGATGACTCCATCCATTGGATCTGAAGACCATGTCTCATTGAAGGGTTTTTGTAGAATACTTATATTTCTAATTTTGGGTTTGTTATCTTGTGAGATATGCCATGAAAAAGCCGCAAAGGGAATTGTTTGAGAACTCATGAGAGAAATGGATGAAACCTAGAGAGAAATGGAAAACAAAAAGAAAGAATTTTAGTGAGAGAAAATGAATTCTACTTTCTCTTTTATTTGCCAACTCGTCAGACACCAACAGATGCCAAGAAAGAAGAGATTTATTTCTTTTTGAGAATCAATCATGGCAACCCTTGAAGTTTTTGTAGAGAAACAAGATCTTCTATTGTTGCATTTTCTCACTAACCAAACAGATGCCATTTTCTCACTTGACAAGATATATAGGCAACCCTTTGGCAAGTTACTGTAACTCGGCGACGTCGATGGAGATGTACCCACAAAATGCATAAAACTCAAAACCCATGAAGGGATTGAACCTAGAAACGACTAGAATCAAGAGTTTAATGGGTTTATATATATATATATATATATATATATATATCTTGCGTTAGCTATTTGCCCAGATCTGAGAATAGCTCTCTCATTCATCACATAGTCAAAGAGAATATCCTTCCTCTATCTCAATAATAATCAAAGTAGATGTGCTGGGTTTTTTCTTCCCGGTGGAGTCTTTCAAAAAATGAAACTCCAGGATTGATTCATGGCTTCCAAAGCTTCCAGAATGGAGCTCAGCCACTTCTAAGAAATTGAAAAATTTCACGTAAAACTTGGGACATATTTTGATGTGTTGGGAGTTTGATTTTTAGAAAGAGAGAACAAAAATGATTTTTTTTTTCAATGATTTTGATTTTAAAATATTGTTATTTAAAATAGCAGGGTAATAAAGTAATTTTACTTTATTTGTTAACACTGTTAAGAGACAAACTTTGACAGGGGGGTCAGTGTAATTTCTAGAAGTTTGAGGGTCTATGTGTAATATCAATAAACTTCAAGAGAGGTCAGTGTAATTTATCCAAAACTCTAAAAAAGAATCAGTATACTTGAAAGAACTTCCTATGATCCAAAAAAACGAGAGCTCAATATATAGTGCTTAACCATCCAAACTTATCAAATAAATAAATAAATAATGTAGGAAAATTATACAATTTTGTGTTGGCAATTATTTTCTAAAGATGTATTTCTTTAGATAGTAATTATTGAGTCATGTGGATTATTGCTAGTCTTAAAGTGAAGACTCAAGAAACCTCACAAGTACAAACAAATTTAAAGAAGTGTCTAATTCAAGGTATGTGACTATGCATATCATGCATTACACTTAGGCACTTAACCTTAAAATTGATTTTAAGTTTAGATATGAGTTTTACAATGGTTAAAACGACCTTAAGTACGGTTTAATTTTGACTAGAGGGTAAGTCTACTTGTAAGAGTTACTAAAAAGTGTGTTTTTAAACTTATTTATATGTTATTTCGTTATTTTCCGAAAAAATCGTTAAAATTTTGTCGTAAAAACTTGAACTATTTTCCCAATAGCTTGTTCGTCCAAATGGAAGCATCTTCCAAATGGTGAGGCCTTCCCCGTCTAGTATGTTTCTATTTTTCTTCAAAAATAGTAGACAATGAAAAGTAAAAGTAGTGGAAATAAAATGTAGATCAATAATTTATTTTAATACCTATTTACTAATTATAATAGGTTTAAATTACTATCTTTTTACTTATTATATTATATGTAACTTGTGTCAAATTGTCTAATCCGTGGATATTACACAATATATATTTATTATTTTTTGATTTATAATAATTTTATATATTTTATAACAAATATATAATAAATTTATATTACATAAACAAATGAGCTTTATATCTGTTATACTAATTTTTAATAAGTAAGGAGTTATTTGGTATTAATGATTAATTTACATTTACATTTTTTTTTTAAATTTTGCCCTAGTATCTTCTTGTGTGGATGGATATGTACTCTAAAACATTTTTAATTAATTATAATATTTATCTTCACACATTTATATATTTTATTTTATGTTTTTAAGTGTTTCTATACATTTTAATTTTTTTCATCGTTTCTATTATATTTCTAAAATGTTTCTATTTTCTAGGTGACTGAAACAATACTACAAAACAAAATTTTGATCATTGTCCTCAATTTGTCTCAAGATTATCAGTGGTTAAAATCTTACCTAGAACAGGTATCCAACCCCCAAAAAAATTGCTTTTGGTGGGACTTTAGTGTACCATATAGCCTTCCATGGAATCTTTGATGACACCTTCCTCTCCAAACTCGAAGTATGATCTCACCTTAAACAAACCTCCAACTCCCCGCCTCACACACACAAAAAAAAAAAAAAAAAAAAAAGCCCCCAAAGAAACCCAATCCCATCTTTCTCGAGGAATCCTCTCTCTTCCAACTTCAAAACCCTGACTGCATAACACATAATAGAAAGCCCTCAATTTTGTTCATTAGTACTTTTAAATTCTACAGGGAATATTAAAAGTAATCTTTATGATTGGTCTTCACTAATTTCTCTGCAACACTAAGCTCTGACACGTTCCATTTTTAAATATCACCTTTTGCTGATATTGGTCTTTAGTGACACATCAGTGACCTTGTGGCACCATGACACGTGATACTTCCTTTAGATGCTGCCTGCTTGCCCATCATGGAAAGAAATGTGCCACTACACAATGACATTGCCTATTAATTGGAGTAAGGATTATCTCTTCTATTGTTTTTTTGGGAATGACTGGAATCATTTAAATTATGGAAATTAATAGGCTCACTGATGCTTTACGCATACTTGAGACAGGAAGGCAGGGTCCAGGGGACCCTCTTCTTGGGAGATGGTTCATTTAAACTATTCCTCCATGCGCTTGAACGACTGGACATCATTACGTTAAAAAACAAACTTGTTTCAATCAAACGAAGCTCCTACTATTTGAACAGGTATGCCTTGGAATGGCATGCTCGAATGGGCTTGATGCATGTTTGAAACTAGCAGCCTTTTGTGCTGATACTCGTTTCACATTATGAAATGAAAACACAAAAACTAAGTCCAAGAGAAATTTAGATGCATATGACCTAATTTTTGAACAACTAACTATTGCATATGTACAATGTGGAAGGGATGAGTTAATTTTAAATTGTGTTTAACATAATATTTAGATGCACAAGGTGGTAGTGTATGGGGACACATCACAATAGTCACTTAAAGTGCCCTTGTGGCAGAACAGAGATTTCGTTGAGTGGGGTCAATCAGCAACGAATTAATGACAGCAACTTTTAATTCTACAAAACCTTAATAAATTAAGTACAGTTCATCACCACAAAACACTGATAATAATAAAGGAAACAATTTACTAATAGAATTTCCAACAATAATTCTCATTCAGAATGATATGATGGTGGGATTTTTAGAAATATAATGGACATCAATAATTGATTCTTTATGTCATTTTGTATGTATTTCTAGTTATGAATTCTATTTTTATTGCACTACTCTAAACTATGAAATAATCCACTATAAAATATAAAAAAATATTTGATTTTATAAAGCCATTGCACTTTCTTTAATAATTAAAGAAGAAAAATATGAATGAAAACTCTCTTTAGGTATCTCCTCTCTCCTCTCCATTTTTAAATTTCAATGTTCGTGGATGTCAGAATCCTGTATGGTTACAGTGCAGTAACATTTATAACAAACACATCTGTTGATGTTTGACTTATTACTGTTGAATCAAATGTTCAGATGAGAAGCTTGATGGAACCGAGGCTTCAGAAACCATGGTTTCACGTGTTGTTTCACGACGGGATATGGCAACCCAAATGAGCCCTGAGGGTAGCACTCACGCATCTCCTAAAGGAAGGTTGTCATTCTCTACCTCTCCTCCCTCAATCCTTCCCCCTGTAAAGCCACACAGCAACCAATCTGCTAAATTGGAAGTCAGGGATGTGCAGGTTGACAAACGAGCCACTGTGATAAGGCATTCCAGAAAGAAACATTCATCAGATGTTGATGGTTTAACTTCATCTTGGGATATCGCGGAGTCAACAAAGAACACATCGAAGTAAGTTCTTAGTTGTTTGGCACCTAATTATTTTTTATATTTCTCCTGCCATAATTAGAATCAATAACTTCCTAGACATACCTCACCAGTGAAACCCTAGGAAAGACTTTAAGGGGAAACATAAACCATTTTTTTGTTAAGTAATAAATTTCATTAAGAAGCACCAAAGGGGTGCACCCGTGTGCAAAAATATATACACAACAATCTATGACTCAAAACTCGTGGAGCACAAAAAAGTTTCAAATTTGTCAATAGACATGGTTGAGCCCCCTAACAAATAAAGAATGCTCAACACAAAGCCTTTACAACCCATAAACGAGAGTCTACACCCTCGAAAAATCTATTGCCACCAAATAGTCCACTAAATGCAAAGAGGAGTCATTTGCTAAGCTCTCCTAACCCTTCTTGCCAAAGAATTTCCCCTCCATGTGGCTAAGACCTTTCATGTTGACTGCAGAATCACCCATTAAACTCCAAACACTCCACTCAAAATGATCCAGACTGCCCAAGTAATCGGACAATGAATGAGGAGAGTCACTCTCCTCATGAGTTTTGCAAAGAAAGCAATAGTTAACTAAACTTATTCCTCTTCTCCGCAAATTTTCCATTGTCAAAATCTTTCCCTAAGCCGCAATCCACACGGAAAAACCACTTTCAATGGAACTTTTGACTTACAAACAGCTCTCTAAGGAAACTATTGTCCCCTTTCCCCGTGCAAAATCCAGTAATATGACTTCACCATAAAATCTCCCCCTTTATACACCCAACAAAGAGCATCATCCCCTGTATCAATGAAAGTCTGCTTATACAACATGCTATAAAATTCATAACTTCTTCCATCTCCCAATCTTGAAGGGATCTGTTGAAATTAATGTCCCAGACCATAGCACTCTCCAATCTCTTTTGCCTTCGTTGGTACTCTTTCTCCTTTTTATGGGTGGAGTCATGGAGCTTGCATAAATTATGGCAGTTTATCATAGAGACATATTTTCTGTGGAGAAGGGTAGTTGTGAGTAAGTATGGGTGTGAGCAGGGTTGGTGGGTTTCAAGAGAGGTGGGGTCTTCTCATGGTGTGGGTGTTTAGAAGACTATTGGAAATGGTTGGCCTATGTTTGTTCGTCATATTGCTTTTGTGGTGGGGACAGTGGAGTGTATTAGTTTCTGGAGTCATCCTTAGTGTGGTGCTGATGTCCTTTGGTTTTGGTTTCTGGATTGTTTTCGGCTTGCAAGGAGTGTAGATGCTTTGGTTGCGGATTATTTGTGTATTTCAACTAAGGGTGTTGTTTGGAAACCTTCTTTTCGTCAAAAATTTCATTATCACGAATTGGATACGTTGTTAGCTTCTATGGGCTTGCTATCAGACTGTACTGTTCTGTTAGCTGAGGGGATTATGTTTGTTGGCGGCATTCTTCTACTGATGTGTTATATGTGCAGTCATTTTATGAAGTTCTCTCTAGCAGAGAAGGTGGGTGCTTCCCCTAATAAAGGTGGCCTTCTTTGCATGGTCCGTAGCTCTTGATGCTATTTTGGCGGTTGATAATTTGAAGAGATGTGGTTTTTATTTGGTTAATAGGTGTCGTATGCGTCATTCTTATAAGGAGACTGTTAGTCACTCGTTTTTGCATTGCAAAGCTGCTTGTGAGTTGTTGAAGTTGCCTTTTCCGTTATTTGGGGTTCAATAGGTTTTACTGGTGAAGGTTATGGATCTTTTGTTGCAGCAGCATGGTCGTTGGAAATATAGGATTAAGTAAACAGGTGTGGTTCATAGCTCCTTTTGTCTCATGTGGTGTGTGTGGAAGAGGAAAAATCAGAGAATTGTTTGTGGAGTGGACCAGTCTTTAACTGTGCTTAAGAGTTGGCTTTTCAATACCTTATGTTTTTTAATTGTACAAAATTCCACCTTTTTAGTTGAGTCCTTAGTAGACTTTTTGAGTGATACGAGGCTCATGTAATGATTAGGTTATGAGTTGGTATTTTTATTTTCTTGTGTACATTTTTCATGTACATGGGTGCATTCCCCTTTTGAATGTTGTTTGAATAAAATATTACTTATAAAAAAATTCTTAAAAGTCTTGAAAAAACTATGAAGAGGGCCTCGATCACACCAAGAATCTATCCAGGATATAATTTTGGAACCATCCCCCACCCTCCATCTAATATGCTTGGAAAACTCGTCCCATCCATGTCTAGTACTCCACACACTGGCACTGTAAGAGGATGTCATTTCCCTAGAACACCAATCCCCTTCTTCTACCCCATATTTCCTTTCTACCACCCTTCTCCAAAGCTATTTCTCTCCCCACCAAACTTCCATGGCTATTTCCCCAATAAAGCCTCATTACACAATTGAATCTTTTGAATGCCCAATCAAGTGAGAACATAAACCATTGAATTGGATGATCCCTAAAATGCTTTTCATTGGACCTAAAAATTCTCTCTGCCCATACATATAATTCGTACCATGTTTCATACGTTAAATCACAATGTTGTTGTATTTCTATCTCAACAGTTCAAACAAAAAAAAATATGACTGTCCCTTATGAAATTGTTGATAACCATGCTGTGATGTGTGTTTGTGTTTTTGTAACGAAGTGGATGGAATATTCCAAGAAATTGTCATATACTTAAACCACTCCTAAAAAATATAACTATTAATAGAGTCAAGGCCAAATCTGATGAGAAATATCCCTTGAATTATAATAAGCATGAATACCAAAAGGCCACCATGTCAATTGTTTTCGTCTACATGACATCACTCAACTATCCTATATAGACCATAGTGAGGTGTGGGCCACAGGTTGCACATAAGCCGCCGGGTTGCACAACAGAAGAACACCCAACTGGGACACTGCCACAAATGGGTCTTGGCTATTGTCCCCTTTCCCTTGACAGTCCTGCCTACAAGTGGTATGACAACCTCAGGCCCCTCGATGACCTTTGTTGAACGGAGAGCGAACAAAAAAGAAAACACTCAAAAGCATGTGTCCATTATTAGGTCAATCTTTTTAACTTCATTCAGCCATCGACTCCCAAGTCATCATAGGCACTACCCAAGACATTAACAACAGAAAGCGTACCCATAATGATCTATCAAGGACAAGAAAAAATATTTCACCAAGAATACACCAGAGCTTTTACACAACCCATCTTCCTAAATCGGTATCGACTGGACCCAATATCACACGATCAAACTATAAAAACACTTCAACAATCTCGATGAGTTCACTTCATAGTCCTGAAGGTTTCATTCAAATGTGGGCAGTTACACCAACACTTGCTCCTATCTGAAAAGATAACTACATGCAGGTCTCCTTGTCAACTGCTACGCTTGAAGAGCAACTGTAATAAAAATTGATCTACACTGAACATTTTTGTACCTTTTGATAGAAGATCCGCTTGTCATAACAAGTTTTGAAAGTTTGCATACATGTAGAGAATCATACTCTCCCGTTCTTTGTGATCCATAGTTTGCTTCAATGACTTTCCTCTGTAATCTCTCTTTTTTGTCGTGAACCTTCATAGCAATTTGCCCAACAAAGCAACACTCAAGCATCCAATAGTTCTGATTTCTGAACACTCATTTCTCCTGAGCTCACTTGCCTACTCCTAGTTGACCAAGTGGTACTTAAAATTCTTCACTTTTCCTTGCCCATAAAAAAAAATGCTGCAAATTTTATCCTGTGAGAACATGGAATTTGAAGTGCTGAAGAGCAAACTTATAGGTAAGGGAAAGAACTTATTCGGGTTAATTTTCCCCCTTTTGAATAACTAGCATAATTACCATGCAACTAAAAGGGCCAGCAGGGTCATCATGCATTTCTTTAGTTTGCTTTTGCTAGTGAACATAATGTATCGTTTGCAGAAGAGGTCATAGGTATATGAAGTTTTCATGGATTATGCAATCTCCAAAGAGAGGAAGCCAAGATAAATGTGTGGGAGAACCTGCAGAAGGCAAAAGCTGAGGCAGCAATTCAGAAACTTGAGGTTCATTTAACCCAACATGTTTTCTCTACTGTTATATTTATTCTGATATCCCTTGCATATCCATATTTTTCAGTGCAGGAAATGGTGATAACTAATTAAGTTTCTTTTCTTTTTTTCCCCCCTTCTTACACCTCTTTTTGTTGCTTTTGGTCTATTTTTATGAGATATCCTGCATATTTTTATCATAAAATGCCTCACAGGGTACCCAAGTTTGAGGCAGGAACATTTGATGCTATGGTCTTTACTAACAACAACTTCGGTTCAGATGAAACTGGAAAAAAAGAGATTGGCATCTATGGATAAGATCGTGAACAAGCTGAGAATTGCTCAGATGAAAGCCCCAGAGATGAGAAGCTCAATTTCAGACAGTCACGACTGTCAGGTTCCCAGGACTCCTGTATCCTTCCGCAACTATATCAAGATGGGTTCCCTAAGTGGTTGTTTCGTCTGCCATGCATCTTAATTCCTCCCATGTGCTCCTGATGTATTCTGACATGAGGTAGTTCCTAACCCTTTATAGTTTTATCTGTAAAATATTTGAATGAATCCCGTCAGTCTTTGGTTTCTTTTTACACTTGGTGATCTACATATCAGAAGCTTGACTTGTTTTATGCAAAACGATTATTAACATCAAATACAAGCTATATGTATTTAAGATACAATCTGAAAAATTTATGATTAGTGCTGATTAGCTTATATGTCACAAGAAATACTTATTTTTAACCATTACATATCTTCCAACTGGTGTATCAGGTGTTGATAATTATATAAAGAATCATTAATAATGGGAACCTCAAACATACAACCATCACATAGAATACAACCCTCGTATTAAATTGCAACCAGCTGATATCATTTTCCTCATGTCTATGCCAAGAATTATTATTATATTAACAGCCTCAAAATCAGTTCAGCAAATTAGGGAGTGGCACACTGCACTTCTGATTCTCATTCTCAACATAAGGAAATCGATGTCTGAAAAATGTTAGTGCTGTGATCTGATCTTGATATGCATTCATAACTGTTTCAGTGTATTTCTGATATATAACTTCTTAGTTTCAGCGTATGAATCTTTCCATTATGATTTGTTTGATTGTTATAAAGACAGGAATAGAAATAAACCCTCAAAAATTATGTGACAGGTTTGGGTTGGGAATGCTGTTGCATAGTTCCAAGTATTCTTCTCCTATGGTCGGCAATCACATGTAATTTGACAAGCATATTTATGCTGATAGAAGGCTTGATTTTCTTGGATAGATGGAGACAAACGCAACTTCATGCAACTTCTGAGATGAAATGTGAATGTGAAAGGCAGATGCTGTTCAAACAGTTGAGGCAAGTTTGAAATTATGTTCTATAGTAACTGGACATATAGCATGCTACTGTAAAAAATGGGAAATGCAAAATCTCATTGCGTCATTTGATTAGGGTAAAACTGTAGTGTACATGTAAGTATATATCTCACATATCAATGCAACGTATGATTTTCTGTCAATAGAAATTTCTTTGAGATGATTTCAAAATCTTATTTCAGTTTAGCAGTTTAAAAGAAGAAGAAAAAAGTGGCATCTGACTGCTAGTACAGTAGCAATTTAATCTGTCACATGAATAAGCTCTCACAAATGTAGTTTTTCCATACAGTGTCTAATGCTAGAGCTTCTTAAAATATTCCAAATACGTTAGTGACTATGGGAGATCAACAGCAGTGAGTGGAAAAGAGTGGTGCTAGCCCTTGGTCCACATATCTGGTGTCAAGAGTGATGGGCTGGGTGTGGTGTGGTGCACAAGGAACCCAATTGTCTTTTCACTTTTTTCCTTCTATTTTCTGGTTTCTGACTCTTTATTCGAGTGTGCTAATGTAGATTATTCCAGAAAGTTCCAAAATAGCTGTTAGTTGATCTGTTATGTAATCTAGTGAAGTAGTTAGCATGATTAAATGTTATTTACAAAGAGCTTGCTCTTATTCTTTATCGCATTCTTATTGTGTTTTCGCTCTCCATTCCACATTGTTTTTGTTTGGCAATCAAAATAGCAAGTTGAAGCTTGATCTGTGATTGCCCCCACACTCTGGAGTTCTACCATTTCATCTCCCATCTCCACAGGGTCAGTCATATATCTAGCTGGGATCTCCAAGATATTGACTTTTGTTCTACGCCTCTTTAAATCTGATAAGTCCTTTATTTGTGTGGTTTTTGTTTTGGACATTGTACTATTTATCGACAAGATTTACATATAACCTCATGTCCTCTCATTGCGGAGGCAGTTACATGGGGCCCCCTTTTCCCGCAAGATTTATTCAAAATAAGATTTACATGTAACCTCGTGTCTTTTCATTTTTTTAATTTAAATTATCATATCTAAATACATTTTTATAATTTTTAAGAAACTAATTACAAAATTTTTAGAAATATTTTTTAAAAAATTATATCTGAAACACTATCCAAACGTAACCTCAATAACTCAATTTATAAAAAATAAATCTAGATGCTCACATGCTCAACAAAAAAAAAAATAGGCTTGCTCAAATTCCAGCAAATAACTTGTGAAAAGAGCAGTACACAACACCAACACCTACCACAACTCAGCAGAAATTGCTTAATTCTTCTCGTTTGCAAACTAATATTTAATAATAATGCAATTTGGCTAAAAGGAAAACCCTAATAATCAATCTCCAGGTGGCAAATAAATTGTGCACAGCAACCCGTTTAGTGAGTTTGTAGTATCGGTTTCGATCCCAAAAGCAGGTGACCTTCATATTCTGGCATCCTCATCCCTCTATGCTCTCTTTCTTCTAAGGCCTTTGCTCAAACTATGAATAACAAATTTGAGTAGTAGGCTCAACGAACTTCCATCTGTTGCGCCTTTAGAATCCTCTTCACAAAGGGAATAGGTACCCCCCCGATCATCATCTTTGGAGACTCGTGGCAATTTTCATTAACACTGGCTAAAATAGTGATATGATTTTGATTGTGCCATACATCTCTGGGCATTTATGGGTTTCCTCATTTTCTGCCTCTCATAATCCATCCTCAACCACCAACTGTGATCTTAAATAGTTAATAATAAATCCTAATACAGCCTCGAGATTGGACTTAAACAGGGTTACAAGCCCTCTTTAGCTTCCAAGCAGCAAACCAATTGAACACTAACTACATGCCAACTAATATTTCTTTGTACGAAACTTCCAAAACTTGAAATTGTTCCATAAAAAGACGGAATAACAGTCGTTCTCAGTTTGGGATATTTTGAGCACCTCTGGGTGTCCCCACCCTCAGGCTCAGAAACCCTATCAGAGTGACAAAGAGGACACATTCCAAATACATCCAAGATTATTTTGGTAGAGATATATATGGCAGGCATTGAATGGTTCTCAACAACCATAACCGCAGGTCAGGTCCAAATGCCAACCAAATAATTTGGATTATTTTGGGATATTACTAATCATAATCACTAAACATGCAAGCGTGGTGGATCATAACCCTGCAGGCAAATATAGTACATTCATGCAACCACATAGTCCATAAAAAATATGAGTTAAATAACACGAATTTGATTCGTGAGGTCAAGAAGTTGCATAAAACATAGCATTAATGTTCAACATCCGACACTTGTCAAAATAGTTCAAGCAAACTTGATTGGCAAATGCAGCAACGATTACTTTCAAGGCCACCACTCCTATCCTCTAGTACGGCCTATACCTCAAATCTGCTCGGGAAGGTCTGCCACCACCCATGCCACTGCCACTGCCACTGCCACCGCCACCGCCACCGCCACCGCCCATGCCGTAACCCCACTGCAAAACAAAAGATGCATTGATATAATAACCCAAAAGTTAACAATGGCCTAGCAGAACCCTTAAAAGTTATGTCAATTCCTCCCAAAAAGACATACAAAGCAACATGTGCATATATACATGAATACCTCAATTCAGAGTTTGAACAGATGCTGAACATAAAGACCTCTTTCCAACAATACTAAACAAAAGGCAAATTAATAGAATTAAACAATTTTCTATACATGCATACCCTAAAATTCCTCTCATGAAAATATAAATTTAAAAAATGTACCAAGGCCCAATCAGGAAACAATTGGAGTATTTAAACATTTCGATGGAAATGAAATCTATCTTTGTCATATGATAATAACAATGACAAACAACAACAACAATAACAAGGATTATAAACCCCACAAAATGGTAACTTAGACCAAATCAACTATTGATGGAACAAAATAGAGAAAACAGGCCCACTTAAATGATAAAGCAATTACATTGACTCTCAAAGGGTGTCAGATATCAGTAATTAGAATTTAAGTCAAATAAATGGATGCACCAAGGCAGGAACACACTACTTCACAAGGACAAGAAATAGCAACACTTGTCCTTCCAGAGCTTCCAAAGTAAAAGGGGGGAAAACAAAATCAGACACTCTCATATGAAGTCTAGTCACTCAACCTGCCATCTTTAGTAAGAGCATTATGTGATTGATTTTAAATTATACTTACATCATCAAAATCCAAGCTTCCATACATCCTGCCATATGTACGCATAGGACCACCATAACCTCCAAAGGGTTCAGCATTATCCATCATAAAATTTCCACTGGCACCAGCATCATCAATAGGCGTAGCTGAATCTATTGCAACCTACAAACCAAGTTGGCATATGGAACATCAAATTTAGGCTTCATAATAAGATAACATTCAACAAAACTTTTTAAAAAAGATAACTTTCTCATTATCTTTCTTGCTTAAAAGCAACAAATGAAAAATAAAAGTGCATTCCATAACTATCTCTAAAAAGTAATTTGAATGGGTTTTCTTATAGGCCTATTAAGATTACTTTTTAAATGTAAAATAAATGTTAATTGAATAGATAAAAGTATATATAAATGTATATGTGCATATATGCATATATACACATGTACAGATAGTATTTTATGCATATATAGATATTTACGTGCAAGTATCATATCAGGAACATACTCATAAAAAAAAAAACATATAGGAACATATTAATTATATATAAAAATATATAAATATATTCTAGAGTTGACCAGTGCTATGCACAGGTGTTATAAAAATATAAATAAATATTTTAAATAAATTTATAATTAAATTAAAAGAATTTTATATTGAATTGGATTCTAATTATAAAAATAATTTCTTCTAACTAAAAAATTTTGGAAAAAAATTAGAGAAAATACAATTCAAATTAATCAAAACTCCCTTTACAATTAAAATAAAGTAAAACGGAATTAATATAATCTCTAATCAATTTTTATGTTATTAAATTTTTTTTATAAAAATGATGAAATCAGATAATGTAAATCCTGATTTTTAAATAATTTGTGCAAAAATATATGGTGATAAATCCTGCCTATTTCTAATTAATTTTGAAGTGAATCCTGATTTTTAGATAACCCTTGCTGGGAACACAAGGGAGAGAGGGTTCAGTCACCGGCAAAATGCATATGGCTAAGTTTTATTAAACTTTAAGGAGCAAACAAATGATTTATATTATTAAAATAACTCTTTATTAGGGTGACAATAAAAGCATTTAACAGAAATTACAAATTATATACCAAAAGAAACAGATACATAATATAATTAAGGAGCTCAAAATTGGGCTTGGTGTAAATCTTTTATTCTAAATAACCTGTGTTATTAATTGAAAAGAGTTTTTTCCTAAATTGAAGATTTCTCAATACTGAGTGTACCTCTCACGTATCCTATAGTGTTTCTATTATTCTCTCTTCACGATCTCTACTCTTTGAGAGTATTTGGTTGAAATTTTTGAGAAAATAGAGACATAAGCAAATTGTGTGTTATAGTGTATTATACGGTTGTTAAAAATTAAATTTGTATTTTTTATTCATTCTTAATTCGAGAGGCACGAATAAAATGTATAGACCAAGAGTGCTACGTTAGATTTTAAGTTGGATAAGAAAAAAGAGTGCCACGTCACCACTACCTTTGGGGTATTTAGTTGAAATTTTTTAGAAAATAGAGATATAGACAGGTAGTTAGATTACGTGTTTTATCGTGCATTATAGGGTATTTAAAAATTAAATTAGTATTTTTATTTATTCTTAATTCAAGAAACATAAGGAAAAAAAGATAAGAATAGAAACAATTTCAAGTTAATTAAAAATCCAATTAAAATATAATAAATTGACAAACTTAAGAAACTTAAAAGTCCATAACTAATAATTTTAACATTTAATAAAAAAAATTATCTCCATATTTAATAATCATAAGAGGGTCAACTTTATTCTAATAATCACCTCGGCTTCTAATTAGGATATTATAAAAGATTCCTAAATGGAATTAAATTTCTCATTTTAAAAAGCATATTAGGAGTTTCCCTTCCCACATTGTTTGGGGAATTAGTTTTTTTCTATTATGTGAAAAATCTAATAAATATGATAAATTTGAAAATAAAATTTAAAAGTTAAGTGATTATACCATAGTACAGTCCATCCTATGGGTCCCCATCCTTGATAAAAATTATAGTTGTTAGTACCTTACGATACGCAATATTCATCTTACTATAGGTTTCAATATAGACATAAAACGATATGTATCTTATAATTGTATCTTTTTGCACAGTATCACACTATACATGATAAGTTTTGATACGACGATACGTGCGATACACCGAATCAAGCTAAATGACATCGTTTTGACATTTTTTAGTTGTTTTATTATATACATGGAAACATTTTTTGTTTTATTTGATTTTATTTTACCTCTTTAATGCTTAGAGATCTTTTGTCAAACAAGAAAGACAGAAAGTAAATATTTTGAGAAGATGAGGAGTGAGCACATACAAGAACTTGAAGTGAAAAATTAATAACATCAGATGATCATAATGATATCGAGGCCATTGAAATTGGATATTAAGATTAAAATTGGCTGAATTATAAAAATGAATAATTTTCAATTTTGTCTTTAAATTTTGATATTTGAACTATGTTAAAAACTTGGATTATTAAATTTTAGTGTGAAACTCATAATATTTATAAATCTTGATAGTTGTATTATATGAAATTTAAGTTTTTTGAATAAGTTAAAATGTTATTTTTATCATTTCATATACATTTTATACACTAGATATATCTAACACTATATATAACATGATACAATATATTTGAAAACGAGACAACTATACTTCATACCACTTTGATTTTTTATTGTTGGATAAATAATAATAATTTTCATGACAAATGAATTGAAATATTCTTTATATCATTCTAAACATTATATATATAAATATATATATATGTAAATGTATTTTTTAAAAAATAACATCTATCTTACAATATACGATACAATAAGCATTTTTTTTAAAAACAATACGACTTCATATACATGTTTGACAACTAAGGGCAAAATATTATAGGACCATCAACAACCTTCTTGCGTCTAAAATGTGTCGATCTGAAAATCAATGACACGAGAGAATTATTCCAACCGCACAACTCCAATCTCTAGATTGGCATTATATATATATAACCATTGGTTTCCTACCTTTAAAAACCCAAATTTATTTGTCAAATAAAAATAAAAAAACTTGTCACATTCAAAACCAACATAACTTTAACAAAAGTAAACACTAATTCATATATACATACATATATATATATATAAACATTGGTTTCCAACCTTTAAAAACCCAAATTTATTTGTCAAATAAAAAAAATTTGTCACATTCAAAACCAACATAACTTTCACAAAAGTAAATACTAATTCAAATATACATATATATATATATATAAAAACTCGTGGCACTAGTAGATATATATTTGGATTAATTGTTTTATTATTTATTTTTGTGCACAGGTCAAATTATTTTTTAGTTGATTTAATATTATTCTCTAATTAAGTTATTTTTGTGCATGTATCGTGTCTTTTTGTTTGGGGTTAAGTGTGCAGGTGAACTAAATTATTTTCTAATTAACTATATATCTATATATATTTATGCGCTGTATTGAGTTTAGAATTGATGTGTGTTTCCTTGGTTTCGGTAACATTGGTTTCCAACCTTAAAAACCTACGTGACGTGGGGATCACCTTCCTCCATTTATAGACCCAAAGCAATTTTGTTAGATTAGGGCAATTGACTTTTTATATGACTTTATGAGAAGAAAGTCTAGAATGAAGGAAAATAGAGGAAAATAGATCAGGGCAGTTTTGACTTTTTATATGACTTTATGAGAAGAAAAAAAGAAGAGGAAAATAGGAAATAAGAAAATCTAAAGTGACACCTTATCACTACATCACTATAATATATAGTGATAGATAGGTGTATGGTTGTCGATCTCGTACGATATGTCACGATACAAAGGAAAAACGATGCGTAGCATTTATTTGTATCGTTTTGCACCGTATAATACGATACAATACGTATCACATGATAGGTGCACCTACTTAAATGATGCAATTTCATCCTCTGTTTTTTTGACTTTTGCCTTAGGAAAACGATGTCATGTCGAGATGTTATAAATCCTATTTTCGTTTTAGACAAGCGTGATCTCCAATCTCCTGTAATTATTTGTAATGGACGCAACCCTAAGCCCCAAATCATCTTTCTTCCCAATCTCTTGACGAACCCTAATCAACAATCGCACTTCGAGAACCCTTCCCTTGATTGCATCCATCGATGATAGCATCTCGATCTCATCGACGAACCCTAATCGCACCTCTCTGTTGATTGCATCAATCGATGACAACAGCTCGGTCTCTTCTCTATGTCGTAACTGTGCAAGGACCACTGAAAATCTTCATTCTTTGTCGCTACTGTGTGACAACAGCTTCCCTTGAATGTTCAAGACAATCGCAATTGTGGACTTTGTTCTTATTTTTCTTTTTCATGACAGTGGTGACTGGTGACATCTTTGAGGTATTTCTATAATTTTATTCAAATTATACCTTTTTTTGTTTTTTCCTGTTGGGTTTCTCATAGGTCGTAGCTTTGATTGCATTTTTTGTAACATGAGAATACATGTTGTTTTTCAAAACCACTACCCATGTTTGCATTGTCTTTGTATTGTGCATGCATACTTTGTTCTTCTCTTGGTGTTGTCTGCTCCCCGGTTTGTTGGTTTGTTGTTGCTATCTGTTGTTCAATTTGTAGCCCCTATCCAAAAACTTAAAATTTTTTATTGTTGCTATCTGTGTTGGAGATTGAGATGGAATTTGAATGGACTATGGATTGTTAAACTTTGTTTTGGAGGTTTTAAAGTTCTTGTATTTATAATTCCTTCTTGTTTCTTGTGTTATATGGACTATGGATTATGAGATTAAGGTGAATTTTTGTTTTATAAGTAGTTGAAATGTTATTTTTATCATTTTTAAGAATGTATACATAAATATATATACATAATTTTATATGTATTTATGATTCTATTAATATATTTAAAAAAAATGACAAGTATACAATACACGATACGTATTTTTTAAAAAATAATACGCCTTATAATACACGTTTTGACAACCTTTGATAGGTACAAATAAAGGAAATTATAAGTATATAACAGTAGTACTTTTTTGTGTTAGCCAAACACTACATGTATTTGTCTTCTTACTAGAGCAAAAAAGTATTTTAGGCAAAGTGTTATCAAACAGTACCTCAGTTTTCCTATATCCCATAGAAACTAGAATACATGTAGAACACAACAGTTTAATGATTGAAACATCTACGGAGAATTAAAAAAAAAAAACTCCATGTGATAGTAATTGTGATGTAAAATCATCCTTCCAGCTAAAATCTAGGAAAATCTCAAAGAGTCGTTGAACAACCTCCAACCATGTACCAAAAGGGAAAAATCTAACTTAGCCATGAAAAAGCCATTTTTTAAGGTTCCCTAGAATAAGGATATTTCCATGCATTTGCTAATATCCCTAGAATCAAATGAGAAAACCAGCTTTTATAAACAATCCCACATTTAAGAACATGAGACTTACCAAATAAATAAATAATACAGAAAAAGAGTCATTCACAAGTTCCAACATGGCTGTGGAATGCATGGTATACCTGATTCTTATACCATGACATTTAGGTGAGGCTCAAGAAAAGCACTTTGAATCACAAGAAATAAGAACTTCAGGGCCATATCGAAAGGTGTTTTATAAACCAGCTTGCAAAAGGAGTGTAACACAATAAGACATTCTCTCTATCAGAGATTGATTCTACCCCTATACTCCGGTATAACTCCCCAGTATTCTCTGCACTTTCAAAATGGGATAATATTTAAGGGTTCTATGGAAAATCGCTAGACCCAATGGCATTGTCCCTTCAGCATATCTGACATATTATGAATCTTTTCACGAGTCTGAAAATTTCAAATCGTTTAAAAGGAGCACGCATGAGGGAAATTGAAAAGAAGGAAAAAAACACCATCAAGAAAACAAACAAAAAAATTGTATGTGACGGTTGAAGAAGGATCAATTCCATTAAAAAGAAAAAAATTTCAAAACCCTCCTCCCCCCATCTTTTTCTTGAAAACAAATACAAAACAACAAAAATGAAAAATTACAAGAAAACAGATTTAGACAAAATATGCAGAGAAAAAATCCTTCCTGTAAAACCTTCCAAGTAATTTTAATATCAACACCATATGATGGCTAGACAGGTAAAATAAAAGGACAATTGACCTATTCAATACCTGCTGTCCACAAATCTCATGAGACCTTCGAGAGACGCGATCTGCAACACCATCTTCAGCAAAGGTCACAAAACCAAAACCCCTGTGACCAGTTCTCTTGGGATCCTATGTCAAATAAACATAAGAATGACTGCTTTTTGAATTATCAAGAAAAAAAATCTGTCTTTGTTAACCAAAAAAAAAAAAAAAACTATTACCTTAGGGACATAAACATCTAATATACGGCCAAATCTACCAAAATACTGGCGAAGATCTTCAGCACTCGCCTCTTGAGGAAGCCTGCCAACAAAAATCTTTTTGCCCATTCCTCGAGTGGATTCACCTCCTAAACCAAAAAGATAAACATGACTCGTGCCCAAATGCTACCATGAAAAATGCACATTTGCGTGCTCACAAATGAACTTACTTCCGTAAATAGAGCCTGGATGGTCATATAAGGTAGGAGCACCTAGTGCTGCATATCTAGTTGCTGCAGTAATATAAGCATTATATGCACCATATCCACCCTGTTGCATTCTGCTTATTGGTCTGAAGTCATCATCCTGAGAATATATATTGTGCAGCAAAAAAATCAACAGCAAAGTAGCAGCAAAAAAAATCAACAGAGAAGTAACTATATATAATAAAACTAAAAACTTTTAACAAAAATATGTTTTTTGGAAATGTATTCACAAAGTACCCATCATCTGGGGTGAATTACATCATATTCTAGGTTTAGCAATAGAGAATCAAATTTCAACCTAAGAGGGTAACAAGTTTTCTATAGGCAAATGAAACAAAATATAATCAAAAGTAAATAAAAAAAGCTAATGATGCCATAGATTGCCTTGGGTGTTGCTCGGTCAACAACTACAGTAGAACCTCCCAGTTCATGAGTTTCGGCCATCAGATTGTCCACAGATTCTGCAACAAAACCATAAAAAAAAAAAATATGACTCAAGATTCAAGCAAATAATAGTATGAAACAATAATAGCTTGTAGCTCGTAACACACCCCCAGACACACACTTCTTCCATTTGGCCCATCACATATCCTCAAATTTTCTATCCCTTTTAGTTGTTACCACCATGCTATGCAGTTACATAAACTATGAATATCAACGTGACATGCACATTTAAGAAAAAACCACCGAGTGTTTTCTTGATATTATTTGCACCAAAAAGAGAAAGAAAGTCCTAACAAACAAAATCCATAGGATTACGAGATCTTAGAAAACATCTCAACAAACCCACAATCAATGAAAGAGAAAAGGAATCGGCTACAAATATTATGAATTTTTTTTCTGTTTTTTTTTTTTCCAAGCATGGATGTCATGAAAGTTTGAAAGTACCATGTATTATGAAAAACATTGAACTAGTTAAAATAAGTAAGAACTAGAAATGTAAGAACAAATCTAAGACTAATAAATCATAAATTGAAATTAAAAAAAAAATACTTGTATATATATTAAAGGTGTACAAAACAAGTGTCTATAAGGTAAGGTCCAAGCTAAAATAGTTTAAACCCAAAAGTTTATTGGAAATCAGGTCCAAAGTAGTTGACGTGGCATTAAATTTTATTTTTTTAAGACAATTTTGCCCCTGGAGTGAAAAACCAAAACACGGTGATCATTCATGGCAGGGACAACTTCTTCTCCAACCCAATCCACCGACCTTGCAAATTAGTCCCACCTTCATACATCTACCAGAGCTCCGCTACGGCATCGCACCACCAGTGTATGGGCATCTCTCTTCTGTCTCACACTACTATGATGAAACAAAGGTGATGAAGCCCAAAATCCTACTTGCAAGCTACCTCACAGAGAATAAATTATCAATCTATCATATTTGTTTATTCATTTCCTTGCCCCTAGGTCTAAGCCTCAAAGTCGTAGCCATTTAGAACACTCGCAATGATTTTTCTTTAGTTAGTAGCATCCTTTTGAACCATCAATGCTCAACCTTTTGTCAAGTCGAGGTTTAAAGTAAAGGTTTAATTGACTTAAATATTAGCTTGGCACTGATTTCCTCATGTAAAGTCAAGGTTCAAATCTTGTGGGGCAACTCGTTGGGTGTAACAAATCATGAAGTGTTGTGGTACTTATTTCCACCAAAACCCATTTGTAAATAATCCCAAAGATTTGTCTGGGCCGGTGTCATAAATTCTATCACAAGTTCTTAATTCAGAATTTGGCACCACACCCATGACATTCAAAATTATAGTTGCAGATTTGATAAACAGTCCATTCACTATTGCAGGAAACATAATTTTCTCAGTTCCCTGAATTCAACAGTTTTAGTTTCATTGTGGAAATTTGACAGAAATTTCACCGTTTCCTGAATTCAACTTTGATTCTCCTTTTGCTTTAGTTGATGCTTCCTCCATTGAATAAGCAAAAAATTTAGAGACCTTTTCATGTTAGTTAGTAGTTTGGAAGTGGCTTGGACTGAAATTTCAGAGTCTTTTGGAGATCTTTCATCTATTAAGACCTTATAGTATCTTGATAAACAAAGTGAACCTGGTTCTCCATTATCTGAAAATAAAACTATAATATTGAAAAGAGAAACCAGTTTATTATACTCACCAAAAATTCTAAATGGTGTCATTTTTATATATTGTTGACTATCTTCTACCATCCTTTGAATACAGAATAAAGAAATATCTTACTATCCAGACAATGAATTTTTTGATTAGGCAGCAAAATTTCTGTTTGAACAATTTCACAACAGGTTTAGGGAAAACAGTGAAATTTCTGTTGTAGGCGGTGCTAATTTCATCAAACAGTTCAATTTAAACATTACAATTCAGATTTCGAAAAAACTGTGAAATATCACTATTTTGCAGAGCGAAACTTCACTGTTTACAGAACGAAAGTTTTTTCACATAATTTCATATGCAATATGAATCTTGTTTTGGAATCCAATTATATAAATTTTATAGAAACAAATTTATATATTGGAAGTTATTGAATTTTAAAATCAGAAAAAAAAAAAAATAAGAAGTGTAGGTGATGTGTCAGTGAAGCTTATTCTCAGCATGAGATTTTCACTGTAGAGAGGTATTTTTGTTACAAAATACTGAGTGGTTTTTTAGGTTAATAAGATTAGGGTTAGACCATAGGTTAAAAGGGAACATATTAAGGGATCTTTGGGGCTTTGGCTGAAGGCCCAAAAAAAAAAAAAAACTGTATTGGTAGAATGGCAATTCAACTAAATTAGCAACATTACTATATAATTATTAAGTCCAATACCGTATTACAACATTAGAAATTATAAATTTAACTTCACACTTCATTGAGTCATGACTATAGTCACTACATTGAGTTGAGAATTTGATGATAGGAAAACATTGGTCAGTGATCACACTATGATTATTGAATGTTGACTAGTGGGCCTAAATCCAAATAACATCAGCACCAAAATATATATATATATATATATATTGTTAAAAGTGGCAAAATATTCAAAAATAAATAAATAAATGTGATGATTTATTTAAAAGAGTTATGTCTTCTACCAAAATTGAAAGAAGGAAAAAAAAGACACTGCTCATGATACCTACACCTATGATGCTAGAACCCAAAAAAAAAAAAAAAAGAGGAGGAAAAAAAAAGGCAAAAACAAGGGGAAAAAAGTTCTAAATTTAGAAAATTATTGTTAAACCCAATGTTATTACTAAACAAAGCTTAAATTATGAACCAAATACGATTCTTGTATTTCCAAGAACAATCAACTACATCCAACAATAGAAGAAATGGTCCACAATCATACCTCATATATGAGATATCCATTATGACATCTAATTTTGGGTACTTTCTGAAATCTATCTAGAAACTTGAACTTACATACTTATATGTCGATCTCTAAAGGTGCAAATCTAATATAGAACTTGAACTTCTTAGTTTTCAAATGGTAGGTGAAAAAAATGTGAAGAATGAGGTTAATAAGTATTTTTAGTGTTGTTACTTCCATGTGCTGTGTAACAGGCTGTAATGACTGCAATGGCCCTGAATTTTATTCTTATCAATATATCAATTTACAACATTATTTCCCTACTACCCTAATTTTATGTATTTATAGTTGAGGAGTTGAATCTCATTGTACTTATAACACTTTCATATCACAGTGAAACTGCAGCAGCCATGGATGTAGCCCTACTCTAGGATGAACCACGTAAATCTTTATGTTCTTGTGTCTGCGTGTGATTTTAGATTTGTTTTCATGTTTGCTTTTGTATCTCACCAATCTTGATTAGGTGATTATATTTCTAACAATTGGTATCAGAGCGTTAGGTTTGAGTGGGAGTGATAGCTGCAGACGAAAGAAAAGTAAGAATCAATAATTTCAATGGTACAAATTTTGGGTTCTAGAAGATGTAGATTAAAGATTATTTGTATCTGAAGAAGCTGTATTAGGCTCTTACAGAACAAAAATCAGAAAAGATGAAAGACGCAAAGTGGAAACTCCTTGACAGACAAGCGTTGGGAGTTGTTCGTTTAACGTTGGCTCGTAACGTTGCATTCAACATCGCGAAAGAGACGACAACAAGTCTTATGAAAGCTCTTGCGAATATGTATGAAAAACCATCAGTCTTGAATAAGGTATATCTTATGTGTAGAGTATTTAATCTTAAGATGACAGAAGGTGAGTCTATAGCGAATCTGAACAAGTTCAACACAATCACAACTCAATTGAGTTCTGTAGAGATTGAGTTTGATGACAAGGTCGAGACTTTGATTCTTCTATCCAATTTGCCAAAAAGCTAGAATGATATTGTAACGGCAGTGAGAAAACTCTTCAAGTAAATCAAAACAAAATTATAATGATATTTATGACCTAATTTTAAGTGAAGAAATTCGTAAAACAGAATTAGGAGAAACGACTAGGTCTACTCTTAATACAAAAAACCAAGGAAAAATCAGTCAACAAAAACTCAAATCGTAACATATCAGCATCTAAGCACAGAAGTAAGTCAACATCTGGAGAGGGAGCAGGAGAGGAACGAAATTGCTGGAATTGTGAACATAAAGTTCACTTGAAGGCAGATTATTCGGCACCAAAGAAGAAACAAGGTGATTAGAATAAGAAGTTTGTGAATGCTGCAACAAAAGATATTTGTGATGCCTTGATCTTGAGCGTTGACATTCCTCTTGAGTCTTGGATTTCAAATTCTGAGGCGTCTTTCCATTCATCCTCACATAGGAAAATCATTGACAACTATGTAAGTGGTGATTTCGGGAATGTTTACTTGACTAATGATGAATCTTTAAATATTGTAGGTAAAGGGTATGTGAAAATAAGGCTGCCAAACGGGTCTGCATGAAAAATACAGAATGCCAGACATGTGCCTGGATTAAAAAGGAATTTGATTTCTGTGAGACAGCTTGATGATGAAGGTCATGTAGTAACCTTCACGGGTAGGCTGTAGAAAATCTTTAGAGGAGCTATGGTTGTTGCTTGTGGTATGAATATTGACACTCTTTATATGACAACAAACAAGAAGAATGTAGTAGCAGTTGCTGATGAAAAGGAAGATTCACACTTGTGACACCGTAGGCTTGGGCATACGAGCAAGAAAGAGATGAAGGTACTTCTGTCAAAAGAGAAACTATCAGGTTTGAAATCAATTAATCTTGATTTGTGCAAAGACTATATTTTTGGAAAGCAAAAAAGGATCAATTGTTTGAAAGATGGAAGGAAATCAAAAACAGAAAAATTGTAGTTGATTCAGACTGATGTATGGGGGGCCTTCTCTAGTTGCATCTCTTGGGAGATCATATTATTATGTCACTTTTATCGATGATTTGACTAGAAAGATATAGGTTTATTTTCTAAGAATAAATCTGATGTTTTTGCTATCTTTAAAAAGTGGAAAGCTTAGGTAGAGAATGAAACAGATTTGAAAATCAAGTTTTTGAGATCAAATACTGGAGGGGAGCATGGAGACAGTGAGTTCAAATATTTTTTTGCTAATAATGAGATAAAAATGCAAAAGACAGTTCGAAAAACACCCCAGCAAAATAGCGTTGCAGAGCGCATGAACATAACTTCAAATGAACATGCTAGAGCTATGAGGATACACGTTGGATTGCCAAAAATGTTCTGGGCAAATGCAGTCAATACTACAGCATATCTGATAAATCATGGTCCATATGTTTCCTTGGATGGAGGATTTCCAGTGGAGGCCTGGAGCAGAAAAAAGGTAAATCTTTCACTATGTTTTATATGTGCATATAGACTCTACTGATAGAAGCAAGCTTGATCCTAAATCTACTAAATATACTTTTATTAAGTATGACATTGATGAATTTGGTTATCGGTTTTGGGATGATGAAAAACGAAAAATAATTAGAAGTAAAGATGTCATATTTAATGAGAAAGTAATCTATAAGTACCAAGTCTGTAGTGGAATATGATAATTGTGATATTGAGTTAGAAGAGATCACTGAAAGTGATGTGAATAATAGGTTCACGATAATCTTGAAAATATTATTCTGCAAGTGGAACTACATACTCCTGTTTCGACAAAAAAATCCACTAGAGAATTTAGGCCTACACAACATTATGCTCCTTCATTATATTATTTGTTGTTATCTGACAGTGTGAGCTTGAGAATTATGACGAGACTTTGCAGGTTGATGATTCAACCAAATGATGTAGGATGAGATAAATTCTCTCATGACAAATCAGATATGAGAGTTGACTGGACTGTCAAAGGACAAGAAAGTTTTGCATAACAAATAGGTTTGCAAAGTCAAAGAGGAACATGATGGAAGTAAGCAGTTCAAGGCTAGACTGGTTGTGAAAAGGTTTCAGCAAAAGGAAGGTGTCAACTACACTAAAATTTTCTCTCTAGTTGTGAAATTGACAACAATTAGACTTGTGTTGGAAATTATGGCTACTGAAGATTTGCATCTAAAGCAAATCACTGCTTTTATTTCAAGAAGTTTGATAACAATTATATTATTTTACTTTTGTATGTTGATGATATGTTAATTACAGGTTCTAGCATTCAAGAGATACATAAGTTAAAGAAGTTGTCTAATCAATTTGCAATGAAATATCTTGGAGCTGCTAATCAAATTCTTAGTACGAGGATTCACAGTGATATGGTGAATGGTGTTTTGAAGTTGTCACAAACTGAATATGTTGAGAAGGTTCTAAACAAGTTTAGCCTAGATGAAGCATAACCAATAGGCACCCCACTTGCTAGTCCCTTTAAACTTACCCAGGAATAGTCACCAAATACTGAACAGGAGCGAACATATATGGAGCGTGTTCCAAAAGCTTCAGCCATCGGTAACCTTATGTATGCCATTGTTTGTCCTAGGCCAGACATAGCACATGTAAGGGAGTCACGAGCAGGTAGATGAGTGATCCAAGCAAGCAGCATTAGGAGGCAGTAAAGTGGATCCTCAGCTACTTGAGTGGTGCTATAGATGTGGCACTTTGTTTCAAACAGACAAATATGGCATTATATGGTTATGTTGATGCAGATTTAACTAGTGATGTGGATAACAGAAGAAATACTACTGGTAATGTTTACACATTAGGTGGTACAACAGTTAGTTGGGTTTCTCAGTTGTAGAAGATTGTAGCTCTCTCTACAACAGAAAATGAGTATGTTGCTATTACTGAAGCTGGTAAAGAGATGACTTGGCTGAAGAGCTAGGTAAGAAGTGAGAGGACAGTGTTTTATACAGTGACAGTCAAAGTGTTATTCATTTGCAAAGAATCTAACATTTCATTATAGGATGAAGCACATTCAGTTGCAGTATCATTTCATTTATTCTCCTGTAGATGATAGAGCATTGTCTCTTGAGAAAATTCATGACATTGAGAATCCAACAAATATATTAACTAAGGTAGTCACCATTGAGAAACTGAAGTTATGTGTAACTTTAGTTGGTCTTCAAGTTTAAGGAAGGAAGACAGTTGTTGCAGTGTTCTTCTACGTGATAAAGGGATATTGAACTTGTGTATACCAGATTCCAAGTGAGAGATAGTTGGGTAGTATAAATTTTGATAAGTACTGAACACTAGGCCCTCCTTAGCGGATATAACTTTACTGGTAAGTTGGCCAGGGGGTTGTAGGAGGGCAGGAGCCCCCTTGTCCAAAGGTGGGGGTTCGGGGGCATGCTAGAGGCAAATTTTTATGAAGGTATTTTTGGTATTTCACATTATTTCCATGTTTTCCTAATTCTATGTATTTATAGTTGAAGAGTCGCATCTCATTGTACTCGTAAGACTTTCAGATCATAGTGAAACTGCAGCAGTTATAAACGTAGCCCTATTCTAGGGTGAACCACGTAAATCTTTGATTTCTTGCATGTGCATGTGATTTTAGATTCGTTATCTTGTTTGTTTTCGTGTTTCACCGATCCTAGTTAAATGATTATATTCCTAACATTTAGGCCATAGTAGCACTCCTTGTAAGACAATAGGAAGTGGGAAGTGAAACCAACTTGAATTCCTTTGTATAAACTACAACAAAAATTTTTTTACAACATTTATATAAACTTGTCCCAAAAATAAAAAGGTTAAATTCATCTATTATCCCTTAATAATGACTCTCCTAAGACTCCCTACCCCGTTCGCTAGATCACCGTATGCTCTTTTCCCTATACATCCTCCTTGAACAGAATATTCTTGAAAGCCCAAGATAAAATACCAAAGTGTAATTTATCAAAGAAATGAACACAAGAAATTGTCAGATAAGCCAACTATAGCTAGCAAAACAAGAAAGATACAGGCAAAATTTAAGATGGCCTGACCAGCACTTGCAAATGTTATAAACCCAATTCCACGATGCCCTTTGGTATTTGGATCCTGCAAAATAGAAGCATTAATTATATTAAATAACACTACATTTCAAGAATATATATTGTCATTTCATTGCACAGGAACTAAAAATCCATGCTTGCATTAATAATTGAATACAAATGCGTAAATATGTCGTTTGCTTGTCATTTTGTTTGTGCGAGCACGCACATGCAAGAGAGATAGAGAGAGAGATGAATTAACCTTTGGCATGTATAAATCTGTTATTTCACCATAATTCTCAAAATAACTGCAAAAAAGGAAAGAAAAGTATATAAACAAATTAATAAACCATACATCACCATCTTCAAGCCTTATTATGGCCCACAAATAATATTCAGACACTATAGATCTAGGAACTAAACAGAGTTTTGCTACTATCTAAACAAAGAAACAATTACCTTCGGAAGGCCGCTTCGGTCACAGATGGCGGGATCCTGGCCACAAATATCCTGGTGACTTTCTTTGACGGTGCTCTCATCTCCTCCTGCCAAAAGGCAAAAGCAAACACTGCTTATCAAAACAAAAAAACACACCCAATGCTTAAATACACAAACACACACACACCACCAACTATCTAGTAATATCATTACAGAGATTTGAATGACGAGTATAATATAAAATGGATCAGCAACATGAAGAAATTACTATAAAGAATGCCAAACTCGTCTGTAATTAAAGAACACAACCTTTGGTGTTGCTATTTTTACTTCCAGCATCCTATTACCAAGAAAGTGCTCACTTGATAATGCATTCTGTAGCACACAAAGAAAAGAAAAAATGAGGGCATGAGATAGCATCATATAGAAAGCAAGAATTTGAAATCATATTCAATACTAAATCCTCAAAAATAAGAAAGGGAAAAGGGGTCCATATACCAAGAGGAGAAAAACTCACATGGAAGAGCCACCGATACACAAGAGAAAAAAGAAGAAATATATGATACCAGAAACAAAGAAAAATATATTAATGAACTTGGAGTTACCTTAGCATCCTCAACCATTGCAAATGTTACATATCCAAAACCACGAGAACGACCACTGGATCGCTCCTGAAATCACAGAAAAAAAATATGATTAACAAAAAAGATTATGTTTTTTAAGTAGTGCCCTTTCAGAAATGCAATCATCAAAATGAGCACTCATGATACAGATAAGACAACAGTAAGCTAGGGGCAAAGAAAAGGATTGTATATTACAAGGAGTATGTTAAGAAGCTAACAAAACATCCTATCTTGGGTCCCTCCCCATATGGAGAAAAGGAAGAGATCCAATGTGATGAGGAGTACATGTACCTCATATGCTACCCTTCTAATGAAGGGAGAAAAAAAAATCCTAGCTTATGGAATTCAACTATACACAACTTCTGGAAAAAATATAATAGAGAATGACAAAGGGATTTTTCGTATAGAAGTGTCTCAGTGTGGTTGGGTATGTGTGTGCATAGCATATATCAATATGTATAAGATGAGTCAAAACCCTAATGAGGCATCACGGATTTAGAGAAAACAGAATCAATAAAAAAAAATGAAATGCACATTAATCCATCTGTTTCAAAGGAGAAACACAAAAGAACATCATATTGTATTATCAACTAAACATAGGAAATGAGGTCCATTAATATCTGGAAAATATGTATTGGGAAATCCTTCAATTACCTGTTGTCACATAGGCGTAATATCTATACCAATATAATAAATTCTCTTCAGTTAATGAAAAGGAAGATTCAATTTGATTTTCATTTTCATTTTCATCGTAATTTCCCATCAATCTCACAAACACGTTTTTCATACAAATAAATAAAATACCAAAAAATAAAATAAAACATTGTTGGAGTAGTAGTAGAATATTAAAGAAGACTAACCTTCATCACAATACAATCCTCCAATTCCCCAAACTTGCTCATATAATCTCTCAAACCATCCGTGTCAACATCCCACGGGATACCCAAAACCTACCATATATACAAAGACAAGTGTCAAATTAGCCAATCAAACATATAGAACAAGAGATTGCTGTATACATATCATGATTACGAGATTTGAAAGGGTAAGACTTACCACAAGCTTTCTCTCCGACATCGTCAACAAGGTGGCGCGAAACCGATTTAGGAAATTGATAGGGAGTGAGATAACAGGTAGCTTTCCGCACAAGACACACTCAATTTCTCTCTCCTCCTCGCTCTTTTGCTCTCGATCTCACCTCTCAATATATATCTCTCACACTCGACTCCTGCACACAATAGAGACACCTCTTTCTCACACAAAAACATCATCGTCATCATATACCAAAACAAACTCACCATTTCCTCCATTTTTTTGGCGAACAAATACCTAGAAAATCATAAAATAAAAATTAAGAGAAAACGCGCTCACTGACCTTTGATTGTTTTAGGATTTTCAAAACACGCAGATCTCTCTTTCTCTCTCTACTCTATCTCTCTCTTCCTCGCGCCGCTCAGCCCCTTACACGCAGGTAAACCCTAGCCTCTCCGTGCCGCCCCTTCTACATGCATAAAATGGATATACACACACCAACAATATATCTCTATATGTATTAGACAAATTTTTATTTTATGGTTTTTATTTGCTAGCTAAGATCTGATCCGATGCGCTTATAATGGGAACATTGCATTAGCCAGTAGCAAATATCCAAGTCACAATCTAAAACCGGATTAAGTAGTTTGACGGAGCAATAAAAAGACCAAAACACCCTTACAAAAAACGTGGCATTATTTTGATACGATTAAGAATAATCAAGACATGTGGGAAGCAGCACAAAACAATCCCATCTCTTTCTTTGATTGTTGTTTGGTTGGACAGAGAGAGAGAAGCTCAAACCCTAATTCCGGACCCATATTCGAAGTAGCAGGTGACACAAAGTTAGCCAGTTGAATTTTTCAAAACTCAGAATAATACACAAGTTGACTCCAATTAGGGCTCGTTTGTTTTGAAACAGATTCTAATGTCATGAACATGTGCCAACCATAAACCTCCCTTCTTTTGTCGTTCAAGGTAATCTCAAAATGGATTAAATCATTGGCATTTGGTTACAGCATTTTAACCAATTCAAAATTAGGTTGCATTTCCAAATGATGAATCAGGCCAGTAATAGTTTGATAATCCAAATTACACTTGTCCCTCCCATCCCAGTATTGTAGAGATCAACACTACTATGTTTAGATGAAAGAAATCAGAAAAAAGAGAAAGAAAAAGAGAAGGAAAGAAAGCTTATATCATGTTTGTTTTAAAAATTAGAAAAAAAAAAAAGAGAAAAGGGAGGGATAGCTTAACCCTCATTTAAACAATTTTGTTACCTCTCCAAAAATAAGAGGAAATGGAAGAAAATGAAACAATGATTTAATAAATTTTTAATAATACTAATATTATACTTAAAATTATAAAGGCCAAAATAAAAATGTCACCTCTAACCTAAGGCATTCAAAAGGTATAATAATAAAATAATATAAAATTTTTTTTTTCCTTTCCCTCCTTTATGATTCCCAAACAAGATGAAAGACTTCTCTCTCATTTTCTTTCATTAGTTATCTAAACATAAAGAATGGATTACTCTCTCCTTTCTTTTTCCCTCATAACTAATACTCTTATTTCTTTTCCTTTCCCTCCTGCCTATCCAAACGTGCTGCAAATGTTAGATGTCACTATTAGTTATGACTGATCAAAAGGTCTTCGATATCCATGCTGATTGAATTTATTAGATAATGTGGTTCACACTTACATTTCATAATCTGACACTTGACATTTGACTCATCCATCAATCTTAAGATAGATAAACACTTCTCCGCTAACCACAAATGGTTTAACCAAGTATGAATGTTTTCAAACATTTGGTTGCAGATATTCTTATAAAACTTTCTCAATGCCTCTTCCTTGTCCCATTGATTCAATTCAAATTATAAGATTCAATGGCTGCTCTCATCAAATCACACTAACATTTAGTACTTGGTTTAATAAATAAGATCCACTAGGTGATAGATCTGATCTCTGTCACGAACACATATTCTTCCTGGTGGATGTAGCCAACCTTCATCTCGAACAAAGTACTGAGAAAATAAATTAATTTCATGAAATTTGGTATAAGAAAACACACAAATGCACAATTAACTGGTTCAATTTCCATGGGACCTCCAGAGTCCAATGACCTCAACATTATCTAATATTTGAACTTTATAATACCTTTCTGAACAGAATTCACACGCCACAAGTATAATGGAACAGAGCTGTCTCCTGCCAAATTAAACAAATTTGAATAATACATGACAACCCAGTTCTCAATTTTGTGTTCTACTCAAACTTGACACACTTTATCAATATGTTTGCTCTTGGTGATAATGAAATATATCAGGGGATCCCAATCGGGTCGCATTAATATAATCTTGGAGACTATGAGCTGCAAAACCATGGAAATATGATTCCAAATGCTCTAAGCATTTGGAGAAGCAAACCTTCTTTGTAGTCTGACCCATTTGTGTAGGCAATGATAACACTTCTTACCAGCTCCCACAAAGCATCTAGTCTCTTTGGAATAAATGACACAAGGGAGAAGTAGTTCTTGTATGGTTCTTCTGGAACTATCTGCATTCAAAAGAATGGAGAATGTGCATGAGAAAGCTTGTTCAATTGCCAATTTCTTTCAGCTAGCAAGTACAAGATTCTATTACATGTAAGGAATTTATTCACTGTGAAACATCCTAGATTATGTCATTAGCTAGGTTTGAGGGATTGACTGGCGGGGCAGCTGATACAGAGTGATTGCACTATAGTGTGTATCAATGGAGTATATAAATGCAGTATTGCTCATTTAAAAAATAATAATTCAAATATCTCTATGTCCTGTATCTAGAGTCATAGAATATGAGGCTTCTTCTGCGGCCTAGTTTCAGTGGGCCGCTTACCAGTTAGTCTCCTTGAACCATGATCAACCAAATAATAAAATCCCCGGTGTATCATCAGAAGAGAAGTTGCAGCTCCGAAGCTGAAACTCTTTCGTGTCAAACATGTTTTTTTCAAAGAAGATTTGCCCATATGGAGAAAAGACACTTTAGATGGTGAGGAATAATCATTTTGGTGCCACAATGTGTGGGATTTTATCAATCAGTTGATTATACTTGAAATGGAGTTACCATCAAGTAGCCAACTATAAGAAATTACAAATTTTTATACCATTTTTTTGGGAGGGGGATCTGGGGTATAATTCAAGTAAATTACAAAGTGTAAGGATCATGGGAGGACAAGGGGCTCACCTTTCCTTCATAGATGCTATTATAGTAGAGACACGTCCCAAAATGCTTAAACATAACTGTGGAGTTATCATAAGGCAGTCTAGGCACGATATCATGGCTGTAAACAAACCTGTAATAACTAATACCATACTTTCTAAATTGCTCTTTCATGAACTCCACCAATTTCTTGTCTCCAACTCTGGGCTGGCCAAATGTATAGACTGCCTCCAACCTCTCCAAAATACTTGCCTCATTGTGCAATGCCAGAACTGCTGGAAACAGAACTGATAGAGCCCCACCCAAGCTGTGACCGGTCAATATAAACTTTGCTCGATTGTTCATCTGAAAATTTTCTCTCAGCCTTTCTCTAATGGCATAGTAAGCTAGCAGGCGGTCATTGTTTTGCTCAACTTTTGGAGGCCAATGTTGGTCATTCTGTAGCCCTAGAGCTTTTATAAAACCACTATGGACCTTTCCCACACCTTGGAATTTATGCCAGGAGAGATCAAAGTCAGTACACCATGCATCCTGCATCAAAGATTTCAGTGCCTCTAAAGGCCACAACAATCATATCAGGGTCAACATTTTTGTCATGAAACATGAAGGCCTGTGTTGTACTTTTCTGTTGATACCCTGCCAAACAAAGAACTATTTATTTAGCTATTTGTTCATTTATGAAATATGAAGGCTTGATGCTTAAATTAGTATGTTCCTCAAGAACAAGAACTTGGTCATTGTGGGTTTTAGGATCATCATGATCTTACTCTTATGAAGATTGCTAGATTAGATTATGTTCTTTCTTACCATTCCAAAAATCGTATGCCCCCAATAGCTCCATCTGCACAAAATTTCATACCATTTATTGCAATATATATATATATATATATATATAAACAGTAACCATTTAAAAAAAAAATAATACTAATAATAAGGCAGATGAGGAATGACCCTGTCTACCAAACCAAGTTTACTAACATTAAAGTCATTGTACCTTCCAGTGATCTTCAACTATAGTTTTGATGAAGGCTTTGTTTTCATAGGCTATTTTGGAAGCCATTGCAGAGAGTGCCCCATAATATCTACCATCTCCAGGTTTGATGCTTCTGTCTAACTCCACTCTCTTGTCTAGATAACCGACTACCGACAAAAAGGTGGCTGATTCTCTGTCTGGCATGATCATCTTACCTATAAGACATTCATTTATTATTTAGTCTTCAACATAGGGAATATCTATCTGTCTGTCTATATATATATATATATATATATATATTGTTATACACTTCATCCATGAAGTGGAAGATTAATCATGAAGTTATCCACTTCCTGTATAACTTCATGGATGATGTTTATAACAATATATATATATATATATATGTGTGTGTGTGTGTGTGTGTGTGGAATTCTAAATGTTAGGTTATGTTGTATTGATATCATCACAATCATTTGGAAGTTTCTGCTCATCCCTATAGCTTGTTTTGCTGCGATCCATAAAATAACCAATCATCTTAATGGGACAAGGCCAATCCTCTTTGCTTAGATGACCAGGTGGCTGGTGAAGATAGATTTACAATGTATATTCCTTGATCAAACACCAATATATTTTAAATTATCTATTATAATTGCAAATAAAATATTATGTTAACATGACTGTCTGAATTAAAAAAAAAAAAAAAGAGTTTTTAAGTAAATTCTTCTCAATAAATTTCTAGAGCAAACTCATGTTAATGTGCAGATAATCCTTTATTTCATGGTGTCACTGTGAAAAAACGAAGTAGAAAGATCTTCTATATATAGACATGTTGTAGGAAACTGTCAATCACAATAGCAGCAACAACAAAAACAACATAATCATAACTGTCTTGAGTATGCCGGTATAATACCAGTTTGCTGGTGAGCTTTGTATCTAATACTGGGCATCATTGAATGCATGTCATCATGTGTAAATTAAATGATGTTAATAAAGAAGATCACTAACATTGTACTAAATTTAACAAGAGCACACCAAAGTTGTTGTTACTTGACACAAGGTTCAGCCACAGCTCAAATTTTGATCCAAACCATGACATTGGCTTTGCTGTGAATTGCAGGACCTTTTGCACGACCACTGAGAAAAAGATGATCCCTCTGCGTTCAAGAAATTTCTCCTTCACTTTGAGGCACTTCACAAATTTTCTGCTTTCTATCTCACCTGAAAATAGGATGTGAAAAAGGTCCAGAAGACTCGCTTCCTCTGGTTTCAATACAAGATATTTTCTGCTAGTTTGATCACTGGAAGCCATTGCCCCAGGAAGCAAAAGGAAGAAGAAGGCACAGTGAGATTTTGTTATTGTCCCAAATCAACTGTAGAACAATATGAATGGAACTGAGTATTTATAAAATAATTGAGAGCGAAAGTTGATCAGCTGGGTTGTCTTTTTTTTTTTTGACTTTAAAGCACCTATATTGGCGTGTTCAAATCAAAAAGTTCATGAACTCAAATGGGTCTCTTTGGCCTTTGCCACTATTTAATTAAAAGAATAGTTTCCAAGTACACAAGTGTTTTGTATTCTCAAGAACTGTCAAGATCTATTGATTTAAGTCCGTCAGTCTCAATCTAACCAATGGTGTCAACATTTGAAATGCCCAAAAGTATGCGATGCTCATTAGAAATTTTTTAAACTTCTATCAAATTGGAACCATTTTACAGACAATAGATATGCATATGCATCCTCCATTTCTTGGCGTGGCAAAAGTCCATTTTCAGTATCTCTAAAAGCCCACAAATGTGAATCAAATACACTTATTTCCAACATATAAAAATGGCTAATAAATTACTTTTATATCATCACTCTTAATTGATATAATAGATAATAAATTTTAAAGGATGCGTCTCAATTTAAAATAAATTTCAGTCACTTCCCTCGTTTTTTTTTCCTGGTAATAAGTACCCTCCTTTTAGGTTTACCATATAGTATCATAGAAGTACATAAATATATATATATATATATTATTGATATGTATAATTTCCTTGATTTATTTGTCAATGAAATCATCTCACATCCTTCTATATATATGAGGCCGGCTCGAAAGAATTTGAGATGTAAAATTGACAAATTTAAATAAGATTTTTTTTATATTATAATATGTATTAATATAATTTTTTATTCAAACTTTATTTTTCTTACTTTATTATATGAAAAAATATTAATTAAGTTTTTGTACACAGAATTTTGTTTTGTTTTGTTTGTTTTTGTATTCAACTTTTGTAATATATGAATTATTTTTATTTTATTTTATTTTATTCATTGTATATTTTTTAGACTGCAAAATTTATAAATTAAGTAATATAAAAGTATTACATTATCAAAAAATAAAAACTATATGATATAATTGGTCAGTTTTATAATTTTCTTTTTCTTTAATTTTAGACTTTTATAAAATTTAGACCCCAAATTAGTTTATTCTATAGAATTGTACAAAAGTTGAGCCTTTTTTTATAAGTAGTTTTAGATTTTTATGTACTTTAGACTTCTAATTAATTTATATTATAGAGTTGTAAACTAATTAAGGCATTCTTTACAAATGAAACCTAAAGGGATTGCTTATCTTACTTATTGATTGAGCGGATACTGCTATATATAGAGGGATATTTTGCTATTTGATGAAGGCTGCAAAGTCCAGCAGGAAGCCACCAACTAAGTGTTAATTAATGGGTAATACCAAGGGGGATCAATTGGTTGAAGTGTTTGTTTTGTGAGAAGTCACTCGTTTTGGTAAGGTTACTTATGTTAAGAGAGCAAGATGAATAATCGTTCAAAGAGTTAGATACTTGCAACACAAAAGAAAAAAAAAAAGTGTTAATTAGTAGGTTGTAAAATGGAAACTATACATGTGACGGCCTGTGTTTTTCCAGCAATTATGGGTTAGATTATATTAGAGGCGTGCAAGAAACTTGAAAAGATAGGAAGACCAAAGAAGAAGAAGAGGATTAATTCATTATCAAGGCTTGTCCCTAATACAACTGGCAATTGCTTTGACCTTTAGCCTTCAGAGATTCCAGCAGACTCTTTCTTGTTTTCTTTGAACGTGAACAAAATTCTCAATTGTATTAGGATGGGCTCCTCCCCACTTGAGAAGATCCCTAGAGTAACCCTGGGGAAACCTACCTGTAATTGCTTACCACAAATTTGAAGACAATTTCATTATCTTCCTACTACAATCTTCACACACATTTCTAAGCAACAAAAGAAGTCACATGAATATTTCTTGTGGAAGGACTAGGTGGGTGTTTCAAGTTTTTTTTTTTGGTTGTTGTTGTTGTTGTTACAAATTTGAAGACAATTTCATATCTTCCTACTACAATCTTCACACACATTTCTAAGCAACAAAAGAAGTCAAATGAATATTTCTTGTGGAAAGGACTAGGTGGGTGTTTCAAGCTTTTTTTTTTCTTTGATTGTTGTTATTGTTGTTATAATGACGGGAGAGGATGAAGACTTGACCTAAGAGTAGGGGTGTTAGTTCATGTTATCATGTCGTGTTCAAGTCATGCGAAGATATACATATTCGAAAATATAAGTCAACCTTAACCCGACACTATTACTTATTCGTGTCAAATTTCAAAACCCAAACCTAATCTATTTATTAAACATGTAACTAGTGTCCACACACTTAATTTGTTTATTTTAATTTTTTATTTTTTAAATAAAAAAGTTACTTATCTTTTTAATATGTATAGATAATTTTCAAGTTTAATAAACTTTGCATACATGCTAAATCAAAATAGAAACATTTTTTATAAGTGAAAAATCTTCAAATCTTAATAAACTTTCGATGTGAGACAAATTATCTTAACTTATTATATTTTTTATCAATGATGGAACTAGGAAAAAAAATTTAAGAAGGGTTAGAAATTTTTTAGAGAAAAATGATAGGATTAAGATATAAAGATTAGATTGGACCAAAATTTTGGGTGAGAGATGATGAGTAAAATTAGACTGAGAAATGAGAAAAATGATGAATAAAATTAAACAAAGCCAAAATTTTGAGGTGGGCTATATTGGAATATGTTAAAATTTTATCAGTATAATTTTTTTTTTATAATTTGGGTTGGGCTCTAGCCCGGCATAGCCTATTAAAGGTTCCATCCTTATTTTTTATAAATAAATATGTTAAGTTGTGTTAAATAAATGGACATTAATAAAACTTAAATACGACATATTTATTAATTGTGTTATACGTGTCAATTTTTGTATGACATAAATTCATTTAAGTTCAATCTAGACTCGTTAACTTTGTGTAGTGACACTGCTACCTAAGAGGGTGTGGAGACTGTGCTTGGCTCGATAGCTTATTGTGTGGGGAAGACTGAACAGGCCTCTTGCCATCTTGATAGAACCGTTGTTTTGATCAGTGTTTCGAGTTACTTCTCCTAACGCACAAGTATGCATTTAGAAGAAAGAAAACAAAAGCAATACAAAAGTTGTTTTAAAATTTTGGTGATCAAGTGGCCTAGTGCATTTTTCATGACAGTTTTTATAAGCACAAGCATAAAAGTGGGGTAGTGAAAACAGGCCCCAAGGAATACTAAATTGGGTAGCTGGGATTAGCTTACTCCAATATTAATTAATCTCAATTTCTTTAAATTTATATTATGTCAATATGAATAAAAATCAAAATATGATAGGTAATGGACTATGCTTCATCCGTGCTGTTTTCCTTTTTAATGAAGCGAATGAAATTGGAGAGGGTGTTACTGCCCGTCATGCTTATATTATTTAATTTTGGGTAGGCAATTGGCAACGCTAATTGTTATGACATGGAAAATTTTTTTTTTTATTATTATTATTCTTGGTTATTAAATTTTTATTTATTATTATTATTATTATTTTTCATTATTATTATTATTAAAAATTGATAAATGTATGTATGTGATGTGCATAATCTATATATATACATGGACATATATATATATTTATTTAATTGTTCAATGTGTGCATGTATATGAGCATGGTGTATGTATGTGTGGCATGTATGTGCGTGGAAGGTGATATGTATGTGTACATGTGTGAAGTGGTGTATGTACAAGTGTATATAGATATGTATATGTATGTATATATATATATATATATGGCAGTGGGTGTGGGTGCATCAGACCGTGAGAGAGTGTGTGGGAGGTGTCGGCTGAGTGTGTGTGTTTAGTGTGTGTCTAGTGTGTGATGAGTGATATATATATATATATATATATAGGCTAGTGTATGACAGCTTTGCATTAAATGCAAAGCTGCATGGGGGGAAGGAATGCAAGGTGGCTGAGCAGAGTGATAGAGGTCAAGAAAATGGGCTGTGGTGTGAGAGACGTTTGAGAGTTGGTGATTGGTGCATAAGGGTTGGTCTCAGGTTGGGAAGAAAAGAGAAGGAAAGAAAAGCTGAGAGCAAGGGAGAGAGAAAGTTCTGAAGGGCAGAAATGGATCAAGAGGAACAGAAGTGAGAGGAGAAACCTGCACAAGGGGAGAAATAGAAATTTTAGGTAAGTGGAATTGTTTCTGTTTTTATGATTTAAAGCATGGCGATTGATTTTATGCATATGATCTTAGAGAGCATGTTGTAGGATTTATTTTGCAAAAAGAATGAGATAAAATGGTTGAAAGATGAGGGAGAAATGGGGAGTTGCAGGTCTCGGCCATGGAGGTTGGACCTTGTCATTTTATGTGTAGAACTCCATTTAAATGATAGGGAAATAACCCCCTCAAGTACAGAAAACTAAATGAAAAAGAATGGATGAAAAACAGTAAGAAAATGAGCATGAAATCAACAATTTACAATTGGCCGGAGAATTGGCCATGGGCCTTTGAGCTCTATTTCGAGGAGATTGGGAAGGTTTTGAGGGAAATGGAGGATGGATGTGAGGTCTACGTGAAAAACCAAAGAGAATGGCATTTTTAAAACTTGAAAATCTCGCCGGAGATTCGTCGCCGGCGCCAGAGATTGGTCGCCGGCGCCGGAGAAGGCGCTGGAATCCTACTGCTACGTCGCCGGAAAGTCGGGGAAGAAGGGAGGTGACCGGGTCGGGTTTCGGGTCCGGTTCGGGCGGGGCTGAACCGTCCCTGCCACGTGTCGCTCCCCTGTTTTAAATTAAAAACCCAATTGAGGCTGTTTGGTTGTAGGTTTAGGAAATTAAGAAATTGAAATTAAATTGAAACAGGGATATCCTATCCTTGTTCTCGGATTGGCCCCTGTTTGGTTAACCTAATTGAGAATAATAAATTTAACTAATTACAATTTGACCTTGAACTTTTTAGAAATTGAACCTTGACCCAGAACTTTCAAAAATTACAAATTGACCCCCCCAACTGTTGGTTATTATACTTTGACCCACCTGATTAAATTATTAATAAAATATTAATTAAATTAATTAATTAATTAATTAAATATTCTAAAATAATCCGGAGTCCAAATGAGACAAGTCATTAGTGTATTTTGACTATCTCGACCATTCTGAGACCAATGGTGAGGTCCGTTTTATGAGATGGAGTCCCAAAAAATAAAAGACCCGTAGTAATCTTTAAAATTACCGAAATGCCCCTGAATTGAAGTACAGTCAAACGAACTCCGAATTAGGTAAACGAATAGTGAAACTTTATTATCTCGAACATTCCGGACTCAACCGTGGAGTCCAATTTGTGAAAAAAGATCACGAAATGTAAGGACCCGTGAAAAGTGTAAAATGACTGTTTTGCCCTTTTGAACCCCGGTGTCCGAATTGAGTTCTACGAGAGCCTAAATTTATTTTATTCAACGTCCTAGAACCAATGGTAGAGTTTAATTTAGCAGAATAGAAACCTATGAATTAAAGACATAAAATTTGATGAATAGCATAAATTCAAATGACAATAGACTGAGTTGCAATTTATGCTTTTAGGGACACTGACAAGACGGGAGAGGGCGATCTGATCTCCTGCATTTTCATTTACCGGTTCAGTTACATATAGTGCAGGATCTTCTAGGGTTGATACCAACCCATCAGGTATGGTGTTTTGCTAATGTTAGAAATGAAGTTAAGTTAGGAATATTTGTGAATGACTGGAATGCTTTATGTGTTTATTTGTAATGTGTTTATTTGATAACTTGGAATTGGTTGTTCACATGTTTATGTGTTACTTGCAAGTTTAGTAAAGTGAAGAACATGAATTATGATGTATGAACACATGAGATATGCATGTATATGAAGTTGACTGATGATTTATTTGTTATTGTCCGAGTATGCTATATTATTGAGATCCATGTTTCATTGACATCGCATTGGCATATTGGCATATGATGAATCCTTTGAGAACATGGCAGTGGGTAAGCACGTGGTGCTTTGCATTATGAGGGTGTAGATCCTGTGGTGAAAAACTCAAAATTGACCATTACATTGGTACTCTATGCCCATCGGGGAGTACCAGTAAATGAGACATGGGTGTGACATAGAGTTGTGCATGGGTGTGTCACGTATACCATTCATATATATATATATATATATATTACTGCGATGCTTGAATGTCATTTAGAAATAAATGTACACTTTGCACATGCCACGCCTTAGCTTTATTTCTTGCATTAGCACTTCATCATACCAGCAGTTGAGCTGACCCATTCGTGGCCAACATTTTTCAAATGAGGACCCTCCAGCTACTTGAGACCTAGTGATGCTTTGATAGGGGGAAATACTTGTTATATTTTTGGTCCGTGGGACCTATGTTTTATAATGTAAGGGCTTAAGCCCGAACGACCTATGAACGATGTATTTATGTTATCTTATGTATTGATGGGAATGGACTCGTGTTTAGTGGATTTATTTACCTTGTCCTTTTATTTATTTTATTTTCTGTCTCGTCAGTCGAGCCTCGGGTTTGCCGAAATTCGGGGCGTGACACTAATCCACCAACCCTTCTCAAACTTATTAATTGTGCGGTCTCATTCTTGAAAAGGGTGTTACTAGGCATGTCATGCTTACATTATTAATTTTGGATAGACAATTGGCAACGCCAATCCACCTAACCCTCCTCAAACTTATTAATTGTGTTTTCTCATTCTTTTTTCCTTTTTTTTCTTATGATACGAAGAGAAAAAATTGAACTCATGTCAACTGCGTAAAAACGAGCATCTTCACCACTCAAATAGGACCTCTATCCTTGCTTCCTCATTCTTTCTGTTCCATTAATATCTTTTACTATTTGATGAATTTTTAAATTTTGCAATATTACAAAATTTTTTTAACTAAAATCACATGTGGGTTGACCCAAAATCAAATGGTGCTGACCATAAATTTAGGTTGAGGTTAGGCTAAGCCTTTTCTGAACTTTGCATTATGTTTTTTTTTTTTTTCACCAAGAAACTTTTTTGAACTTTGCATTATATTTAATCACACACTAACACGAAAGGCTTGAACTACGTATGGGAAATAGGAATCGTGTCCTAGAATGTGATGTAGAACAAGTGATGGGTCAATTGTCAACAAAAGAGAAATAGGAATGGTATACTATGAAATGCCTATATTTGACATGCACTACCCTATTTTCCAGTTAAATCTCATTTCTTAGAAATTTTTTATTTGCTTTTAATTTTGTATAAGAATGTTCATTTTTTATGCCCTTTGTATTTAAGTTGCATGTTTTAGGATCTTTTAATTTTCAAATTTGAGTTTAACTCAAATTTCTCAGTTTTGGCATTTTTTTTATTTCTCTATTACATTTTCCTCTCTCTCTCTCTCTCTCTCTATATATATATATATATATATATATATATATATATATATATATATGGTTGTAATCAACAAGGTAGATTTTTGGGATATTGATAGGATTGTATCCTTTTCACTGCTATGTAGATTGTAGAGTGGCTTGATTTTATTATGTATTAGTATTTGTAACGTGATCTCTTCTATTAAAGAGAAATTATTATGTGAGATTGACATATCACGTTATTTGTGGTAGCTTTTTGTAAAATAAATATAATTAAGGCTTAAATTAAAAAGAGATTTATATTCACAAAACATTAAAAAAAAAAATACTATATTTTTATAAGAGACCAGCACACGATAATGTGATGCGACGGTTTCACTGAATAATTACTCCTATTAAAGAGAGGAACTATAATACAAATGTATATGTATTATAGTTTACTAATGTCATTAACACATCATTTTGAAAGGAGTTTCCTATTATAATTTTGTTTGAAAATCATGTTTCTTTTAATTTATATTGAATAATGTGGCAAAACAATGTTCAAAAGAACAAGGAAACATAAATAGCTCTTAAATGATTTACAAAAAAGGAAATGCTAGAATACGCAATTTTTTCATACAAAATTTTATTTTAATAATATTTCTGAATTTTTTGGGCAATGGAAGGAGTCTTACAAGCACAAGAGTCTCCTAATTTTAGACTTTCAAAAATTCCAATAAATCATTTAACTATGCAATAATTATAGAAATAAAGATATATAATTTAAAGTTAGAAAAAAGAAATAAATATCTTTATATCCTTAGTAGAGAGAATGAGAATTGAACAGATAACTTTACCAAATTACCAATCTAGCTAATCCCATTCGGCTAGTAATATTTTTAAATCATAAGGTATGTTGTTGAATTTTTTTTTTTTTTTATTTTAAAACAATACTAGTAGAATAAGTTCCATCATTTTGTACGAAAATTATATTATTAATAATTAGGACAATGCTCGGTTAATAATATTATTGTAAAACAGACTTCAAACAGTCACAACAATGGCCTTAACAATTAATCAAATGATGAAAGCACACATTATTACTTTAGACAATTGGACTCTAATGATCAGAAGAACATTCTTGACTAACTACTGCCCTTGGCAAGATGTAAGCAAGTTTCAATTCTTCATTCTTGATGTGTTTTGTCATGATCATCAGCAGCTGGTAGATATACATCTGGGGATCCCAAACGGGTAGCATTCACGTAATCTTGGGGCGAATGGGCTGGTATGCCTGCCACTACCAATCCGACTATCCGAAGCACTCGAAGAACATTCCCTTCTTCATAATCTGCTCCCTCTATGTATCTAATCGTGAAGCTTCTTATCAGCTCCCAAATCGCATTTATGATCTTTGGTATCACTGACAATGGCGAATAATAGTTCTTGTTTGGTTCTTCTTCAACAATCTGCATCAAGAAAAGATAAGATTTGGTATATATATATATATATATATATATTTATTATTGATATTATATATTGCAAGAGAGGGAGAGCTAGAGGAGAGAGAAATTAAGGGAAATGCTCACCTTTCCTTTGTAGAAGCTATTATAGTATATGCAAGTCCCAAAATGCTTAAACATAAGCGTGGTGTCATCATAAGGCAGCCTAGGCACAATATCATTACTGTAAACAAACCTGTAATAGGGAATGCTATACTTTCTCAACTGCTCTTTCATGAACTGCCCAAATTTCTCATCTCCAACCCTTGGTTGTCCAAATGTATACACACCATCCAACCTCTCCAACAACCATGCCTCCTCATGCAATGCCAAAATTGCTGGGAATAGAATTGCCAGTGCTCCGCCCAAGCTGTGACCTGTCACTATAAATTTTGCTTCGTTGTTTCTTTGCAGAAGTTCTCTCAGCATTTCCCTAATGGCATAGTAAGCCAGTGTTGAATGCTTATCAATTTCCTTAGGCCAACCTTGGTTCTCTTTTGGTAAGCCTAAAGCTTTCATAAAACCGCCGTGCATCTTTCCCATGCCGGGGAATTCATACCAAGAGATATCAAAGTCGGAGCACCAAGCATCAGCGTCGAAGGTTTCAGTGCCTCTGAAGGCCACAACGATGAGTTCAGGGTCAACATTTTTATCTCGAAGCAAGAATGCTTGTGTCGTGTTTTTCTCTTGATAATCTGCCAGACATATGATTTAATTAAAATTAATTAGTTCTAATTTAGGAAAAATAACATGAAAACACAAAGGAAGTTCAAAGAAGTTGATTTAATTTCTCAGTTCTCACCATTCCAAAAGTCATAGGACCCCAAGAACTCCATCTGCACATATATACAAAAAAAGAATTATTAATACAGGATGGACACTCTGCAATAATTGTACAATTAATTTCCAGGAGACTCAAACTTACTGTTTGATCATATAACAGATTGCCTAATATTACCATGTTCACAGAGGTCATGATCAGTATATGAAACCCATAATGGGAGAATATATATATATATATATATATATATATATGAACAGCAAAAAGATATATATTAATTAGTTGTATGTACCTTCCAGTGATCCCTGACTGTAGTTTCAATAAAAGCTTTGTTCTCATATGATACTTTAGCAGCCATGACAGACAGTGCCCCATAGTATCTGCTATCACCATGTTTGATGCTTTTGTCCAGCTCCACTCGCCTGTCTAAATTTCCGATAAATGACAAGAAAGTTGGTGATTTTTCATCTGGCATTACCACTTTCCCTACAAAACAATAAGGATAATCCATCCCGCGTTAGGTTTTGGTTTGAGAGATGATATAGATTAATTGAAACTCATATTTTCAACCATCTACCTTGGATTAATTGACAGTATAATAGCTAGCAATTTAATTAACGTGATACAAGTTGAATAATTAATTAATTAATTGCAGCACCAACTCCAAGAGTCCTAATTAAATATTCCTCGGTGGGAGAATAATTAATGCTCCTAATAATGGATGCCTTCGAGCTGCAAGGATAAGTGATATAAGGAGGGGATGTCCTACAAATTGCAGCACTGGGGTCCCATTATCACATTGTCATATATAATATAATTGGTGGTTCCTCTTTGTCCATATCAGTTTGATAGCACTGTTCGGAATCATTCAAGACCTATTTGCATAGACATACCTAAAATCCTGAGGTTTGTATTAATAAACAGCATGGCAGTTTTATTAATCTATTAGACGAGTTCATATTCTATGTAGTGTTGGTGCACCATTACTTTAAGACTAACGTAAGATGAACAAGCAAGTGCACCATTTGACACTTCTTTCCATGGCACCCTCTGTTATGCAAGTCATGGTCTCTCTCTCTCTCTCTCTCTCTCTCTCTCGCACACATGTAGTCACAAACACATGAGAAATTATAAGGTGGGACGGTCACTCTACATTCATTTCCATTGTGATATGATTATTTCTCACAAAATTTAATATTTTTTTACGTCCGTGAAAAAGTTTGAAATTTTGTAAAATGCCGTGGAATGACTATTCCACAAGATAGCTTCCCCCACATGCACAGGGAAGGAAGCATATGTTGCGATCTTCTGGGCTGCTAAAATGTAAAATGTTAATTAATCATGAAATTAATGTACTCTTATAGACAAAAAAAAAAAAAAAAAAAGAATATAGAGAAGGAAATAAACTAACCTCGTAAGCAATTCACGAGGAGCGTGCCAAAGTTGCAGTTACATGACAAAAGGTTGAGCCACCACTCGAGCTTAGATCCAAACCATGCCAAGGGTTTTGACAAAGATTGCAGCATCTTTTGCACAAGGATGGACACAAATATTAGCCATCTATGTTCGAAACTTTCATGTTTGGCTTCGCCTTCGCCTTCAGGGCAGTCTCCAAATTTTCTTTTCTCTAAGTTACGGTGAAATAAGACGCGAATGAGATCAAATAGACGGACTTCCTCTGGTTTCAGCAACATATAGTTGCTGGAGAAACCCTTGTTGCAACCGCAAGCCATGGCCTCAGATTCAGAATGAATGATGATGGGTTATGAGAATAATTCTGATTTCCTTGCCCCTACTTTAGAAGTATATATAAATGGTGATGCTTAGCTAGCCATGTTACCTACCGATTAAAAAAAGTATAGTTAATAAAGACACATTCAGCTATGATGGCTTGACTGTGAATATTTGAAAAGTATAGTTTGGGAACGCGCTTAAGTCAAAGTCTCAGTAGCTCAAGTGGGGTCTCTTTTGCTTAGTCCTCCTTTCAGAAATTGCAAGGCAATTTTCACGTGTTTACTTTACCCATTTAATTATTCGCTTCTTTTGTTTTGTTATTTTGTTTGCTTATTTTATTTTATTTTTATTTTTTTAGAATGAAAGAAGAAAATAACATCTCTTTGTGAAAGGGTTCTCCTGAGTCCTCACCATATCATTTTCATGATTAGGACCCTATCAACAAGAGGAATTTATTTTAATATTGATCAATCAAAAATTTTAAAATTAAACAAGTATAAAAATCTAATAATGATTTATAATCTTTTTTGTTAAGTAATTAAAATTTAAAAAAAAGTGTGAAAAAACTTTAAACTCAACGAAGGCAAAAATATAAAATAAAAGAGTATATTTGAGATTATTTGAATTAAGGGAGGCAGCAGCCCCCTGGGCTAGCTTATACCATCGATCTACACAAAATAGATGCAGTGTTCTGATACAAAAGTTTATGTGAGCCTGCAGTGCCATAAAATCATTGTAGAGGTTGAATTAGGAGTATAATAGTGTAACGTTACTGTAAGTATAAGCTGGAATGAATATGAAATAGAGTATTTTACGTTACTAAATTTTTATTTATTTAAATTATTTTATTTTTAATTTTTAAGACACTTAATAATTAAAACTCAAATTTATAGTAACACTATCTATAATAATTTCGTGCCTAAACTACTGAGATGATGCATAATCAAGTCAAGTACAAACCGTGTTTTTGCCGTCATGGTCCATGCATGTATATTAAATTTCTCAATAATGCCCTACCTGATCTCTCATTTTTACCCTGGTTACAACTTACAGTTGATTATGGAAAAAAAAATCTGCATATAATTTTAATGAAGTTTTATTATCGAAATTGCTAGATGTCTCAATTTTTTTTTTTTTGGTACCATCTTGCGTGCCACCCTAGTATAAAGCTGGGGCTCAATGATGGGTTTAATGGGTAGTGAGTCCATTTTTTCTAAGAGGATGATATACAAGTTGATACAAAAGAGGTGTGATAAGTATTATTATTCGTTTTACTATAAGGTTCATTTGGATGAGAGGTGAAAAGTACAATTTGAAAAATTCTCTTCCAATACCATAACAAAAACGTAGGTTTTAAACCAATTGCAAGTCTTGAAAAGTATAATTTATAAATTAAACTAAACAACTAATTTATAAAATAAAAATTCGTTTTAAAATCCATTAAATTGAATCAAATGCAACCTCAACATTGCATTAAAGCCCGCCTTCAATTGTGTCCTAATAGTTATAAAAACAAAAATAACAATTTTTTTTTTTTTATCTATCGTGTTTTATCTTTGGAAATATTGTGCAATAAGTGGTTAACATTTTTATTCTTTTATTGAACATCCAAACATCTACCAATTCCTTATTTTGTTGCATGTGTTGGAGGATATTTATTTGAATAAGATGAAAAATGCAGGCATGAATTAGTGAGAAACATCAACACTAGGAGGATAAAAATGAATATACATTAAATGTTGAGGGCAAAAATGAGGTTTGCCCTTGAAACAAAAAAAAATCACAAAGCTTCCAACAAAGTGGAACAGAGTTTTCATTGGGTACTGAGTTGTCCACAAGGGTGCGGATTTTTGACTGAAATGAAAGAATTAAGAATTGACTCAAATGAAAGAACTAAGAAGCCCAACCAAACAGAAACTTGGTAGGAAAATGAGTAGAAAAGATAGAAATATGTATCCAGCTAGCACGGTGTAACTTCCTTAATTTCCATTAGTTTGATTCAAATAGATAGTGGATGATGCTCGATTCTAAATCAAATAAGAGGAATCTCTTTTTATTTATGTAAGTATTTTAATTACAATTTTTCACGTATGCAATTTACATATGCTATTTAATATTACTTAATTTTAATTTTTTTTAGTTAAAACTAATAGTCACATGATATACATATGATTGCATATGTGACTGATTATGATTGTGACACGTACGTGGATAAAAAGATGTTACTCCTACCTTGTTTGGAGCAAATTATTATCTATATTTATAGATAGTTGTTGTTTAATGAAGGAAAACTATTGTACAGTTGTTGATTTTCACTTGAGTTTTGGTATTTATGAAAGTTAGTTTTTGGGTTTTGGATCAACCCATATGTGATAAGATCCGTCCACTAAGGAATGGGTCTTGACTTATTTAAGTGGTTGATAGGATAAGTTCCTATCCTTATTCAAATACGTCTCTATCATGTGTTGATAGAGATCAATATTTTGAATCCTAACAAAATTCTTTATGTATCTAAAATAAATATGCAGATATGTGGTCTATGTAGTGTGGTTGTGAGATATAGTACACCTTTTTTCTCTAGTCTTTCCTCTCTGGTGGGTTTGGAATATGAAGATTGAAGAGGTAACTCTAGTAGCCAGCCCTAAGTAACTTCACAAAATTTTGGGGACAAACACGAAAGCTAGAATTCAACGTTTGGCTCGTAACAACAAGCAATATACGATCTATGAGTATCTTTTGCAGTCAGGTATGACTTAACCCGTATACATGCTATGTGCATTGAGTGTTTACATTGGTATAAAACTATAGGCATGTGTTCGTTGATATATGTCACGACCCAAGACCCACCCTATGCGGATCTCGCATCGCGAATGCCTCGGCTTGACCCTGGGTGCCGAACTGAGACGTCTCAACTTGCTACACAATCAGTGCTACTAACATGCAACTACTAAAATGTGGAATAAATAATTAAAAGCTGCATGTGATACATATAATGTTTACAAAATACGGAATACAAAATTTCTTAATACAACTGCTCATCCCCAAGACGTGGATAACATGGGAGAGCTATAAGACTATCTGTACTAATTATTACACTGCAACTTCAAAAGTAAATGTCCACCTCCTAGCTATCAGGCTCTAGGGTCTGTTCTCAAAATCTGTGCCTGCAAAAAGTTGTGTAGTATCTGATGAGCTATGAAAACTCAGTAAGTAGTCCTTTACTCTGCCATGTGTACAAGGGTATAAAAGAATGTTAGCCAGTCAATGAATATATAACTCAATATCAATAGAAGTCAAATGATAAGGAAATGGAACTGCTATGCCAACAATGTCATACTGTTACAATCATGAGCTATATCAAGTATGAAATGTAAGCACTGTATTAAAAGTTGTAAAATCTCATGATCATTCAATAACAATATAACATGATCAAGTTATGAATATCAACAATAAAGGATAGTGATATCAACTAAAACTGAGATGCACTAGTGGGGATCCGGATATCTCCCTGAGCTAGTATCCAGATCCACTCGGGTTGTATGAATACTACTCTATGCACACTGTAACTCTACGTCCCATGCCTCACATAGCAACGTAGTAGATGTCCCACTCGAAACCTAGACCCGAAGGTCATAAATAGCATCAGAATGGACATGTGACTGAGCACAAATCCGGCACTAATAATATATCGGGATCATGCTATCTTCCACGAAGAGTATAGTGGAATCATAACTGATTCTAAGCAATCTGACATAACAATAGTTTTCGAGGCTATGGTTACTAGACTACTTAGAATAAATCTGTCTGGCCCTTGCGACCCTAGGTACAAGTGTACAAAAAGGAATCTGTGCACAAGTGTACAATTCATGATCAAGATATATATAGAAATCAATAACTGGTTCCCACATGATAGGACAATATCGATGTGGCTAAATAAATACTGGTATATATAGAATACAAATAACAATATGCATAAGGAACTAATGACATGGCTGGAAGTGTAACACATGCAAAGATCAGATTTTACTTACCTCTTACTGTTTATGAAATAGAAGGATTTAGGCTGCCTTCTCTTTGCCCTTCCGTGTTCCTAAAATCATGAAACACGTCTCAGTCTATCGCTACTTGGATTATGCTATTCATCAAATTTTATGCCTCTATGCTATAAGTTTCTCTTTTACTAAAATGGACTTCACCATTGAATCTAGAATGTCGAAGAAAGTCGGTTTAGGCTTTCACGGAACTCAATTTGGACATTTGTGTTAAAAAGGGCAAAATGGTCATTTTGCACTTTTATGGGTCTTTTATTTTTTGGGACCTTGTCTCATGACACGTATCTCACCATTGGTCTCAGAAGGTCCAAGATAGTCAAAATACACCAATAGCTTGTCTAATTTGGACTCCGGGCTATTTTGATATATTTAAATTAATCTAATTAATTAAATATTATAATTATAATATATATATATATATATATATATATATATTTTGGTGGAACAAGTAACACGGGTGGTACCTGTCCAACTGGTTTGGTCTTGAGCTCTCTTCAATTTGGTCCTGTGTTCGAAACTTAGGGGCTGCGCCCTTTTTTTTTTTTTTTTTTTCCTTTTTCTATTTTTCATTTCTAACATATATATATTGGGCCAAAATATGAGCACAGGCTTTCCTATCTCAGTGGTTTGGGCTTGGGCTTATGTCCGATCGGTCTTGAGTTCGATCCGCAAGGGCTACGCCCCTACGTATTTTTTTTTCTAATTGTTTTGAAACCAAACACTAGACAAGGACCCAAAATCGGAATAGTGTATCCCCATCCTGATTTAATCCCTGTTTTAATTTCCGAAACCCGTAGCCAAACAGTTCCATTTTTAAACTTAAATTTGAAACAGGTTTAACCCTCAAAATGATGCCACTTCAGGGAGACACTGTTCATCGTATCCCTGACTTTCCGGTAGGGCTTTTCTAGGTTTCCGTCGCCATCTCCAGCGACGGCGACCTAACTTCGGTCAAATTTGAATGGTTTTTAAATGCTATCTTTTCCCTTTTTCTTGTAGATCTCATTTCCAAACTTGGTTTTCATTTTCATCTACTAGAGCTTCACGAAATGGCCAAGAACCGTAACTCCGGCCGACTGAGAATTTTCATTTTTATGTCGATTTCTCCACTGTTTGTACTCGTTTCTTTTTCTATTTGTTTCATGTACTTTATAGGGTTGTTTCTAGGCCATTTAAACAAAGCTTCATGCATAAAATATTGAGAAACTCGAAACTATGATAACAATTGCAACTACCTTATTCTCCTTCATTTTTGACTCATTTTAATTGATTCTTTTTGCTACTTGATCTATATTTCATGCTTATCAAGGCCCAAAAGTCCAAACTAACTATCATGCTATTTACAAATTTAAAATAGAAGCAAGCATGCCTTACCTATTTCCGTTTTCTTGGTGTAGTTCCCCCCTTTTTCCTTCTATTTCGACTTTGGTTCCTCTCTAAATCCCCCACTGCTTCTCTACTTCTAACTTAGCCTCTCAAATCAGCCTCTTCTCTCTATTTCCTTCTCTTACGCAACACCCATATATATACACATATTTTACTCACACACACACTCCACCGCCTAGTCTTTTTTCCCTTTTTCTCTCTCGGTTCTCCCCAATTTTCTGACTTCTTTTCTGTTTCCTTTCTTTTCTTTCTGCTTCCATTAAATGGTTGCTTGTAATTTATGTTATATATATATATGTATATTATATTACACACACCAACACACACACACACAATACACTAACCGACTTGCACACACAATCTATCTAGACCTCCCATCACTCAATCCATCCTTCAATCAGCCCACTTGCTGCTATCTTTATATGTATATTCATACATACATACATATATATATATACACATTCTTATGTACATGCATAAATACACATAACTATACATACACTTACACACTGCATGCTCTTTCTTTTATTTCTTGTTTTATAATACATATATGTACATATATACCATTGTGTATATATATATATACACATATATGAATATGTACTTTATACGTATGTGTATACTCATATATACACGTATGTATTAGCTTCTGACCACACGTGTATACACTAATATTAAATCGACTACGCGTGTGAGTATACACATACATGCATGGGGATGCGTGAGTGCACGCATTACGAGGCATATTTCTGGCTGCTCAGGCATTGCCCGTCACTGGCTGTATAACTGACACCGTTTACATTCTAAAATCGTACAATACATGTGATATCAAAATATATAGCTTAAACAGCTCGGGTTACAACCGATAGTACACTCTTCGACCTAGTTTACCTCAGGTATACTGTGCTAACCCAGGTCAGGGTATTACAATATATGTGTTGTATGCATAAGTATTTATTAAAAAAAAAATCATATATTTAACCCACACATTTAATTTTTAAAAGATTATTACAAAAATACATTTGAACGATCCACCACGGTGGATGTGTTCTTTGTAAATCTAGTATGTAGCTCGCAAAATTTCATGACGATCCACCATCGGATCTGTGAGAGATCTGAGTTTAAAGTTCTAGTTTTTCAAGAAAATATAACTTTAATATGAATTTTTGGGTTTTAATACTGATCTGTAAAACCTTGATTATTATGGATGAAATTTATATCGAATTGTTCCTTGTTGTGAGAGCTTTCCAACGATATATGGTATATAATTTTTCGTTGAAAAATGAGTGAGATATAAGGTTTTAAAGTTTGACAATATTCATGGCTAAACCTTGTTTTTAGAAAAGATGAATTGCAGAGAATGCAACCCTCACCCTCGACAGGGCGTGTTGGAGCTTGTATATCATCTTCCGAGGTCTATTTTTTGACACCTCCAAAGAGTGAGCCTCTCTCATCCACTGTAGGTCCTAAAAATGTATTTTGTATAATTATTAGACTAATGGAGGTATTTTAAAATTAATTTACAGTTCAAATAAATATTGCGCATGTTGGCGCGTGAGGCATGTTTTGGCCTATATTTTTTCGACACCTCTAGAGAGCCCTAAATATATTTTTTATGAAACTTTTAAGCTTCTGAAATTATTTTAAAATTAATATTTGATCCAAAAAGGTGTTAAAAACATGATTAAATAATTATTTAAAAATTCTAGTGAGTTATATTATTGTTCAAAATTATAAAATAGTGTTATGTACACTAGTTATGGGCCTAAAATAATTTTGGGTGAATTTTTGACCTATTTTTGATAATTTTTAGGCTTTAAAAAAAAAATTTTAAGCCAAAATTGAACTAAAAATTATAGAAAAATTAGTTTTAATTCTGAAAAATTCATGTGAAAGGTCTGGACATGAGGAATAAATATTTTAATGTATGGATCATTTATTGGGTTTGTGTGCTGTGAATTTGTTTTATTAGCATACCTTAAGTATTAGGTTTTGTGACCTATGGCTGACTATCTAAAGTGGTAAGTTGAACCCATTCATCCTTTATTTAATTACCCTTATATGTGAGCATGATTGGATGAATTTTAAATTGAAAATTTTGAATGAGCTTATGTTTACTTGTTTTATTGTTAAGGTTGTCTTTATGTATATGTGCAAACAGACATCCCCATTTTGGCTTATAGTAGATCAAGTGTATAGGATTCCTTTCATATGATGTACTGTAAGGAGAGAGTTTTTTAAAACCACCATGTAAGGGGATGAATTTCTTGTTTGCACAATAATACATAAGAATTACCTTAGCATAGGATTTAGAATTGTCAATTGAGATCCATTTGGGAGCCCCTACGCATTTTGTTGTATGGCACAATATTTATTTATGTAATAAATATAAAGGCTAATTACACTTACCTCTCTCAAGATTCCTGACAATTGCAGAAACCTTCCCTATAGTTTCTGAAATAACACTGTCCCCCTTGTCAGAATACACGAAGTAACGGCCTTAACGGCGAAGCTTAAGTTACCAAAATACCCATGAGAGGAGAAAACCATATTATATTCAAAATATCTTTTCAGGTAAAAAGATAAATTTGCCCTTGTGTATTTTAGATCGTTTTAGAAGATCTACCGTCATTTCGGTGAGGTGCAAGGTTGAGTTTAGAGAGAGAGAGAGAGAGAGACACCCTTTTACCGAAACCCTACTCGATCGATCAAGAATTTTTGGTTGTTTAAACTAAAAACAAAGCCAAACATCTAATACTACAACAAGATCAAACAACTTTTACCGATTGGGATCATTGAAATAGGATTGTTGGTTGGACTTCTTCAACCTCGGGTATCATTTTTTGTCTCTGTTTCAGTTCCCTTTTCTTCTTCGATGTCGTTTGAGGTCGTTCTCCTTTTTTGTCGTGAGCAAATAGAATAGATGGTGACGGTTTTAACTTCAAAAATCAAAGAAGGGTTTATGTTTTGGGGTCATTTTTTGTCTCTGTTTCAGTTCTCTTTTCTTCTTCGATGTCGTTTGAGGTTGTTCTCCTTTTTTTTTTGTGAGCAAATAGAAAAAATGGTGACGGTTTAGGTTTTGGGGAAAAAGTTTCGGTAGACATTTTGTTTGTTTGGGTTTGTCGTTTGAGAAATAGATGAAGGTTAGGGTTTTTAGTGTATGGATTAATGTGTTTTTGGATTAAAAGGGTTTTTTTTCTTCTTATTTTTGGGTTTTTGTTAACTATTCTATTTTCGTACTATAATTTATTCTGTAAATTTTTCTTTTGCTTGTTGAATGATTCTTCGTATGGATTTTTTTTGTTACTGTGGGGGATTTTCTTGCAATTTGATTGGAGGGATGTTCTTGAAATAAGAACTTGGGTTGCCTAATTAGGAGGTAGAGTCATAATATTCCCACTGATTTGTGTATATGTTGCGTCTGGATGATTGTGTTTTTGGGTTGAAAATGTTGGGTATTTGTGTCGGTAATATATATATATATATATGTATATATTTTTGGGTGTTTGTTCACTATTCTATTTCTCTACTCTGTTGCATTTACTAATTCTTTTATTGGTTCTTCTTATAGATTTTTTTTTGTTATCCATTTGTTAATGATAAAATGTTACAATGTTCACGTATGTTCAAATCAGAGACGTGTTTGTGTTTTTTTTTTTTCCTGTGTGTGTGGAATTGAGACTCCTTCATGCCACAATTCTATTTCTCCACTCTGTTGCATTTACCAATTTTTTTATTGGTTCTTCCTATGAATTTTTTTTGTTATCCATTTGTTAATGATAAAATGTTACAATGTTCATGTATGTTCAAATCAGAGACGTTTTTTTTCTTCCTCTGTTTGTGGAATTGAGACTCCTTCATGCCATAATTCTATTTCTCCACTCTGTTGAATTTACCATTTTTTTTATTGGTTCTTCCTATGAATTTTTTTTGTTATTCATTTGTTAATGATAAAATGTTACAATGTTCATGTATGTTCAAATTAGAGACGTGTTTTTTTTTTTCCTCTGTGTGTGGAATTGAGACTCTTTCATGCCACAATTCTATTTCTCTACTCTGTTGCATTTACCAAATTTTTTATTGGTTCTTCCTATGGATTTTTTTGTTATCCATTTGTAATTGATAAAATGTTACCATAAAATCTACTTTTTTCTATTCCTGCAAGTATTACACGCTTTATGTTTTGTTTATTTTCTGTATTTTTCAGCAATGGTGTGTTCTAGATATGATATCATTGTGCACTATAGACAAATGGTGAATACAATATCGAATGTAGACCCAGATAAATATTCTTATATAGAACTGCTTCAAGATATAGGTGAATTATCATTATCTCATGTGTCTGCAGTTATTGGGTTTGCAATTAATTTGCATTGTGATATTCCTGGTTCTAATGACAGAATGATTGTTTCAAGTGATTTGGATGTTTTAAAAATGTTTGAAATCCATAACAATAGGGAAATCAATATTTATGTTATCACAACGAGTGCAGTTCCATGTCATACTATAGATGTTAGTGAGATTGTCACAGTTAGTAGTCAGAGCAGTGAAGATGAAATCAATATCAGTGACACTGATGATGTTTATGGGTTAACATCTGAAGATGAAGCACTTGTGCCTTCAGTTGGTAAGAACTTAAGGAAGTCCACATTTAACACTGCTGTCAGCCCTAATGTGAATGTTGAAGTACATGGTGAAAATGATTTGTCAGATTTTGATTCTAATGATGATGCTGAATATAATCCTAGTTTAGATGACAACAGTACTGATGAGGGTGAGAGTGAGGGTAAAGGTAAGGGCAAGTCTACGAGTAGGGTATTTGAGTATAATTTATATGGGGAGGAATATCATGCTATTGAGGGTGATAAAATTGTGTTGAAATCAGGGCAATTATTTGAAAATGTGGATAAGTTCAGAGAATTACTGAGGGATTATACTATTCAACAGGGTTGTAGTATCATTAGAACAAGGTTGTGCCTTCAGTTGGTGAGAACTTAAGGAAGTCTACATTTAACACTGCTGCCAGCCCTAGTGTGAATGTTGAAGTACATGGTGGAGATGGTTTGTCAGATTTTGATTCTAATGATGATGTTGAATATAATCCTAGTTTAGACGACAACAGTACTGATGAGGGCTGAGGGTGAGGGTGAGGGTGAGGGGAAGGGCAAATCTACAAGTAGGGTATTTAAGTATAATTTATATGGGGAGGAATATCATGCTAGGGAGGGTGATAAAATAGTGTTAAAATCAAGGCAATTATTTGAAAATGTGGATAAGTTTAGAGAAGTGCTGAGGGATTATACTATTCAACAGGGTTGTAGTATCATTAGAGAGAAGAATGAGAAAGTCAGGGTTACTGCACATTGTACATATTCTAGTTGCATATGGAGAATACATGCTTCCCCTTTGCCAGATGGTGTGACTTATATGATTAAGACATATAAGGGTGAGCATACATGTGTGGGGTTACAATCTAACTCCAATGCAAACTTAAGTTGGATTGCCAAAAAATTAGGGGAAGTTATCAAGACAAATCCCGACATTAAGGTTGATGCAATGCAAACATACCTCCAAAAGACGTATGGGATTGAGGTTAGCAGGATGCAATTGTATAGGGCAAAGAGGAGGGCATTAGATGAAATAGAAGGAAAACATTTGAGTTCCTATACAATGCTGTCTATGTATACTAGTGAAATTAGGAGAACCAATCCCGACAGCTTAGTGAAGATAAAGTGTTAGAGACCTTCATTGTTAATGAATCCTTTATTCAAGAGGATATTTATTGCTTTTGAGGCATTGTTTAAGGGGTTCAAAGCTGGTTGTAGGCCCTTCATAAGGATTGATGGATGCCATTTGAAAGGTCCCTATGGTAGTGTTCTTTTAACTACAGTGTTTCTAGATGGAAACAATGGGCTTTTTCCAGTTGTTGTAGGAGTCGTTGAAAGTGAAAATAAGGACAGCTGGGGGTTTTTCCTTCAAAACCTGAATACAATCATTGGGGCACATTCAAGTGAGGTGCCTTGGACCTTTATGAGTGATCAACAGAAGGTATTGAATTTAAATACTTTTAATTATCTAGTTTATCAATTATTTAACATTGTTTTATGCTTCAACCTGTTTTTAACATTGCTGCATTTTCAATAAAATAGGGTCTTGATCAAGTTATAGCTGAGACGTTTCTAGAAGCTACTCACCGTCGGTGTTGTCGACATTTATGTGCTAACATGAGTAGTAAGTTTCTTGAGATGTTGATAAGAAATACTTTTGGAGGGCAGCTAGATCATATAATGAGGTTGACTTTAGGGAAACAGTGGACTATTTGGGGGAGGGGTATTAGTTGATGCACACACTTGGTTAATGAAAATACCTGTTGCTTCATGGTCAAGGCATGCCTTTGACACTAGATTGAAGAACGACCATGTCACCAATAACTTAACTGAATCCTTTAATAATTGGGTGGGTAGTTTGAGGGGTAAGCCAATTTTGACTATGTTGGAGGGTGTTAGGTAAAAAATTATGTGTAGGATAAGAGAAATGTTTGAAAATGGTTGTAATTGAGAGGGAATAGTAATTGAAAATATCAAGAAGAAGTTGGTGAAAATTGTTACAGCATCCAGGCAATGCATTATTTTCTTTGCAAGGGGGAATGAGTTTGAGGTGAAGGATGGAGAGGGTGTTAGTTATGTGGTGAACCTTGCCTCTAGGAAATGTGTCTGTAATTCATGGGAAATCTCTAGTTTGCGTTGTAAGCAAGCAGCAGCTGAAGTTTCTTAAATGAGAGGGAACATAGAGGAGTATTAGTGATCTTGCATTTACCAATGAGAGGTACATAGGAGCCCATCGAAATATTTTGCATCCCTATAAATGATCCAAAAATGTGGAAAAAGATGGTGTTCTCGGTGACCCAATACAACCTCCACCTCTAAAACGTTTGCCTGGTAAGTCGAGGAAGAATAAAAGAAGAGAGCCCGATGAGGATGTTGGGGGTATTAGACAAGTAAGAAAAGCACACAGTCTTAGGTGCAAAACCTGTCAAAAATGGGGACATAATAGGAGAACTTATCAAAGAGCCCTTGTGAGAGGTAGAGGATATGGTAGAGGAGCAAAAATAGTAATGGTAAGCCATCTTTACTAATTTAATTACACATTTATGCAACAGTTTTAAGATTCTAATACACTTTTAATTGCTTTACCAGCCACCAACTTCAGCTGGAGGTTCTCTTCATGGGTCTTAGGCTACTGGATCTCAGTGTTTCACACAAGAGGTAAATAATTTCATATAAATAATTTCAGTGTTTCACAGCAGTTATAATACAATTTAATTGGTTTTTTCTCAATCACTAGTTGGGCATGAGATGGAAAATAGAGCTGAAAAGGAAAAAGGAAAAGCTATAAGGAGGGAAAAGCTATAACAATTATAATTTCAATTGTTTGGTTGCTGCTGCGATACCATGTCAGGTAGTTCCTATACAATTACTATCTTTTTTTTTTTTTTTTTTCAATCTATGATATTTTTCCTATTAGAATCACTAACACCATTTATTTTGTATGTCAATTTTTTGGTTGTTGCTGCGTTGGTTGCTATTGCGATACCATGTTAGGTAGTTCCTATACAATTACTATATTTTCTTTTCAAATCTCTGATCTTTTTCCTACCAGAATCACTAACACTATTTATTTTGTATGTCAATTTTTTTGGTTGTTGTTGCGATACCATGCCAGGTAGTTCCTATACAATTGCTATATTTTTTTTTTTCCAATCTCTGATATTTTTCCTACCAGAATCACTAACACCATTTATTTTGTATGTCAATTTTTTTGGTTGCTGCTGCATTGGTTACTGCTGCGTTGGTTACTACTGCGACACCATGTCAGGTGCTACTTATCCTTTCTCAGTATCAAATTTTTTTTTGACTATATTTGAGGTTTTTTTGTGTAGCAGGTGCTACAGTTTCTATCACAGTTGCTGCCATTTTAGTTTTGTTTTTTTTTTGTTGGCTGCTAGATATTAGGTGTATATGGTTTGATCTAATTGGGTTGCTGCCATTTTGTTATTATTATTTTTTTTTTTTGTAAAAGAAGAAATTATGATAATTGTAAATCTGTACAGCCATTTGGGTTGCTGCCAGTTTGTTCTTTTTTGTAAAATTGGATACTAGATGTTATTATGAACCTTGGATTGTTAGGTTGCTGCCACTTTGTTGTTTTTTTTTGTAATAGTGGTTGCTGGATGTTCATATTAGGTGATATACCATAAAAGAACAGGCCAATCCACACTTGACACGTGTAACCACAGTCCGACCTATGCTCAGCCAACATGATTCTTATTCAGCCAATGATGAAAAGCTCAAGCATCCAGATCATCATACAAGGTCAGAAGTGGCCGAACATATATATCCAGAACAGATCACAAGGTCCAGACCAACACTCCAGAACTCGTCACCGCCTTAGCGGATGCCGAGCAGGGAATAAGGAAGCAATCTTCAACAAGGAAGCGGTCTTCAACAAGGAAACTACCATCTATGGTTATCTCTATGCAAGGTAGCTGCAATCTCCGGTAATTAAATCCCTATATTCATGGCATCTATGGTTATCTCTATGCAAGGTAACTGCAATCTCCGGTGATCAAATCCTTATATTCATGGCTTCGAATCCTAATCAACTTAGGAAAGCCACGGCTTATAAATTAAACCCTAAAGGTACGCCTTATTTCTTATGCTCATTCTTTGGCTTTCAATACAGTCTTTTCAATTCTTTTACTTACTTAAGCATCGGAGCGGCTACCGCCGGAGCCAATCCGGTGGTCCTCTGATCATCTTTCTGAGTGTTCTACAGGTCACGGAGTCCATACTTATTGCGAGCCGAAAAGTGCAGCATCATTAGGTGTATATGGTTGATCTAGTTGGGTTGCTTGTTGGATGTTCATGTTAGGTGAATTTTTTTTGATTTAGTTGGATTGCTGCCACTTTGTTATTTCTTTTTGTAAAAGAAACAGTTAGTATGAAAATTGTAAATGACTGATTATATATATATATATATATATAAGATTTCACAGTTTTATGTTTTTCAATTGTTTATTCATGTGATTTATCACTTATGCATTATATAATGGACATGAAATAATGTTGTTAATATGTGTTGTTAATATGTCACTTGGTTCCATTACATATTAAGGATTAGTACAAATTATCTCATCACCTTAGAAGTACACCCCCTGCAGCTACCAAGAAAGCAATAGTTGACATTACAAAACTTGCGATCACTAGCACTTTTAGCATTCCTTATCCAAGCTCAACCATTTGTAATTTTGTAGATATACTCTTCACTTCAGTCTTTACCTCACACAATTCATCTGCCGATTGAGCATCATTATTTCCAATAGAAGTATATTGCTCTACCAATGCTCCCAAAGGCACACACCATTTCCCAAAATTTACATGCTTTAGCTTCACATGAGTAGTACAACCTACCTTTGTTTCCCTTTCCATCATTTCGTGTAATTTTTATAGCCGCTTTTTTGCCACAATTGCATAGCTTGTTTGTAAATTTCAATCCCTTGTAGGAACTTTGTGCAGAACTTGAACTAGTCATCTGGAAAAACAAAATAACTAATTAATTAAGAATATAAAAAATGCAGTAATCCATTTTATTATTGTCACACTTACCTCTGTTCAATAGCAAGCAATTGCTCATGTGAGTGAGGGAAAAGGGGCAAAGTGGCAAGTTTTCTGCGAGTGAGGGAAAAGGGGAAAAGTGGCAAGCAGAAGCTGAAGCTAGGACAGTAGAGAATATATAAGAGTGCAAAAAATTCCAAGGGGCAAATTTGTACAATTCTAAGGGGCATATTTGTCTTTTTCAAAATATAAATTTTGGATAAGGTTTTAGGCTTAATAAATTACAAGGGGCAAGTTGGACATATAACATTACTTTTTGGCTTACATCAGCATACATCATCATTTAACGCCAGTGTTAGACACAGACGTTGAGGGGAGGGGGGAATCTGTTATAGATCAGTAAACCAAAAGGGGGACAATGTTATTTCAGAAACTATAGGGGAGGTTTCTGCACAAGGGAGGTCAGTATAATTTACCCTAAACATAATCATGTGGATTAAATTGAAAGTGGATTATGGTCCTCCCAATATAAAATTTGTATAAGAATCAATTGAAAAATATATTCCTGAATTATAATGATAGGATTTGATTGCAAGCAATAGCGGACTTTTGGTTCCAAAGTTATGGTAGAGAATAATATTTTTAAGAAAACACAAGAGGCTAGTGTTATAAAAAAAAAAAACAAAAAAATGCACAATTAACTGCTTCACTTTCCATGGGACCTCTAGAGTCCAATGACCTCAACATTATCTAATATTAGAACTTTATAATACCTTTCTGAATAGAATTCACACGCCACAAGTATAATGGAACAGAGTTCTCAATTTTGTGTTCGACTCAAACTTGACACACTTTGTCAATATGTTTACTCTTTGTGATAATGAAATATATCAGGGGATCCCAATCGGGTCGCATTAATATAATCCTAGAGACTATGAGCTGCAAAACCTGGAAATATGATTCCAAATGCTCTAAGCATTTGGAGAAGCAAACCTTCTGTGTAGTCTGGCCCATTTGTGTAGGCAATGATAACACTTCTTACCAGCTCCCAAAAAACATCTAGTCACTTTGGAATAAATGACACAAGGGAGAAGTAGTTTTTGTATGGTTCTTTTAGAACAATCTGTATTCAAAAGAATGGAGAATGTGCATAAGAAAACTTGTTCAATTGCCAATTTCTTTCAATTAGCAAGTACAAGATTTTATTAAATGTAAGGAATTTATTCACTGTGAAACATCCTAGATTATTTCATTAGTTAGGTTTACGGGATTGACTGGCAGGGCAGCTGATACAGAGTGATTGCACTATAGTGTGTATCAATGGAGTATATAAATGCAGTATTGCTCGTTTAAAAAATAATAATTCAAATATCTATATGTCCTGTATCCAGAGTCATAGAATATGAGGCTTCTTCCACGGCCTAGTTTCCGTGGGCCGCTTACCAGTTAGTCTCCTTAAACCATGATCAACCAAATAATAAAATTCCCGGTGTAAGTATCATTCGAAGAGGAGTTGCAGCTCCGAAGCTGAAACTCTTTTGTGTCAAACATTTTTTTTTCAAAGAAGATTTACCCATATGGTGAAAAGACACTTTAGATGGTGAGGAATAATCATTTTGGTGCCAAAATGTGTGGGATTTTATCAATCAGTTGATTATACTTGAAATGGAGTTACCATCAAGTAGCCAACTTGTAACACCCCGACCCAACAAAGTCTAATAATGAATATGGTTTCGAACCCTAATATGGAAATTTCCAATAAAAGTCTAGGAAACCCAGGGTGATCGCACATCACTTTCATTGCAATCACCAACATGGGTCGGTTGATTTCATTGAAAGTGTATATTTTCACTCCGACCGCTAACTGGTGATTTGAAAGTGAGACATGAAAAACAAATGCTACGAACAATAATACTACGATTAAAATTAAATCAATGAATCAATAGTAATAATCATATTCTTATAAGAGAATAAATAAAACAACCTGTAGAAAATATACATAAGAGTATAACTACATATGTATTTATATACTAAAGTGAATGATGTACATAAATACTTAACCTATGTATATAAGATAACATATATAGCTATATTTATATACGGCTGCCTCATATGTATATGCATATCAGTACATGTATATATATATATAGATATAAATGAGGGAAAGAGAGAGAGTTAGTGGAAGATACAGCCTTGCAGCTGTTTTCCACTTGAGGGGCGTTGGTCGGCAGCCATGTGAGGTGTATGCCATGCAACATAGCAACCCTGGCAGGTGGCAAGACTTTGTTTTCAAACTGCTGCATGCAACATACGTGTTGCTCAAACCCACAACACATATAAACTTAAGCTTCTCTAAACATCAGAATTAGTAAAGAGATAGAGGGAGAAAGCAGCCGAGGAGCTGGTCTCGGGAGAAAAGTTGGAGAAACTGCGATCGAACTTGAACAGGTATAATCTTACCTGAATTGTATAAATTTCTATTTTAAATTAGAAGCATGCAATATCAGAGTCGTTATATACATGAATTGAGCTTTAACTTGCAAGAAAAATGACAAAATATTATGAAGAATCGACTGAGAAAGATTACAGCAGGTCTGAAATTAGTTAAACCAAACCTAGATTGATGGATAGAGGCTTCAACTAGACCTCATTAGGGTTCCTAAACCACTAACCTGCGACCTTGAAACCTAAGAAATGAACCCTAAATATCGAGTTGCAGGTTTCGGTCGTGAAACCCAATTCTTGTTTGACACTCCTAAGCTCGATTTTGAGAATAGGAAAGGAACCCCCATACCTTAAGGATCACACAGAACCCAACCCCATTACAAACGATTGCAAGATGAGGATTTATTGCCAAAATTATCATGTTCGGCTATCATGTCTTGGACCGAGCATTTGGGTTAGCTATATGACCTCAAATGAATGCCAAGATGATCTCTATGATGACAGAAACACTTTAGGTTGAAAATAGTAGAAAATGATCGAACCAAAATCCACGAAATTAAAGAAAAACGGAACCCAGAATTAGGGCAACAGTGTTTAATTTGGTGAAGGAGACAACCGAGTTGACTCTCAGTTGAATCGAGTCACCCGAGCTAACTCGGGACATGCGTCAAGCGATGGGATAAGCCACTGCATTAGTGGAACAACGACGTTTTGGTTCAGTTTTAAAATTAAAACGTTAGGGCTGACATCATCATGACGTCAACATTACACAATAAACCGTGTAAACTGGACCGGTTCAGTTGAAATGAAATTGAACCCTTTGGTTCAGTCCGAAAGTTTGAGAAATTGCATTTCGACCCCAGAACTCCTAGAAATTATACTGTGGCCCAACCTAAAATTAAATTAATATTAAATTAATAATATTTAAATACAGAAATTATGAAAATGCCCTTGGATCTAAAACAAGTTGAATGGAGTCCAAATACAGTAAACGAATAGTGCATTTTAGCTATTTTGGACATTCTGGACTCAATGGTGGGGTCCGTTTTATGCAACGGGACTCCAAAAAAGTAGGACACGTTAAAGTACAAATTACTAAATTGCCCCTAACATGTCCAAAGCCAAATTAAAAGCCGAGAATGTCTAAATTGACTTTCTTCGACGTTCCGGATTCAACGGTGAGGTCCGTGTTATGAAATGAAGTAAAAAAAAAATATGACACATAAATGCTTAAAGTATAGAATTTAACTTTAAAATTTATGAAAGCTACCAGAAGAGAATACATTAAGTAGCTTAAGATAAAAGTTATGTTCTTAACATAAAATAAGGACATCAGTAGGAGATATTTGAAGTACTTCTGAAGTTAATAGATTATTTATGTATGGTTTAGGAACTTCGAAGGAGAAAGGAAAGGCCGGACAGTATTAGCATCAACTTTAAAGATTAAGGTGAGTAACCCTGCATTTGAAGTGGAGATTTAACTCCACGGAAGATGTTTTAAACTTCAAAATATCTGAAGCATTGAATGTTAAATTCCATATTTCATGATTCCTGTGTTGAAATATTCCGCTCTTATAATTCTCTTGTGACATGTTCAGTGAATAATCTTTGTTACAGTTCTCTTTGAAAGTATTTAACATGTTGACCATGTTCTGAAATTGTATTCCAACTATTTGAAGATTCTATCATGAAATCTTGAACATCATATTTTAAATGCTCATAAAACGCATTTCTTGAAGAAGTCATATTTAAATACTCATAAAAAGTATTTCTTGAAGAAGCTAAAGTTTTGAGAGATAATGATGCATAAGCATCACAAATTATTAAGCACCCTTCGGGTTCTCAATTCAGAAGAATGCTCGGTAGTAGGATCTAATCCCCCAGGCAACGAGATCTCCCTGAAGTAAAACTAAGGTCTGGTTCGAAATGGATCCTCCTAATCAAAGCGAAAAGATGACAAATGATTTTCGAAAATGGAAGCAGGTTTTCACCCCCATTTTCACTGTGCATGTTTATTTGTTTTGAAATGCATAACTCTATTTGAAGAAATATATATTTAGCTTGAATACTTTTAATATTTCAAAGCTATCTGTTATGAAGAATGCATATCCTCTATGTTCAAATGTACGAACAATTAGTAGTGTGTATTTTATAAACTCTCATGTGCGAAACCACTGCCAATTGAAAACCCATGATAGATGCAGGAATTACTCACTGAGCTTCTCGAAGCTAACCCCATTCCCTAACATTTTTTTCAGGTATTGATGATGAATAGGAGTCTTGCCCTTTTTGAGGATTGACGTTTGACAGCTCCATTGGGATCAGGGTTGATGTACTAGGACCCGTAGTTGATCAACAACTCTATTTTGATCGAGGACTGTTAGAAATACTAGGACCCGTGGTGGTCAAATTTTGATATAATAGATTTTGGAAAGTATGTACTTAAGCTGAGAGGCAACTGCATATGTAATGTAAATAAAACTTTAAATTTTAGTATGCTCTGATTTTATTATCATATGTACCGCTATGAAGAGCGGCAGTACCGGGCGGATGTGCGACAGATTTTAAAAAGAAAAGAAAATTTTTTTCATGCTTCTGTAACCAAAGGTCGCACTGCTGTTCGATACTGTTGCTTATGTTCGCCTCGCCCAAAGGCTCCCGGGCTTGAAGGCGGCGGTCGCGATCCGAGATCCGCATAGGGTGGGTTTCGGGTCGTGACACAACTATAAAAAAATTACAAATTTTTATACCATTTTTTTGGGAAGGGGATCTAGGGTATAATTCAAGTAAATTACAAAGTGAAAGGATCATGGGAGGACAAGGGGCTCACCTTTCCTTCATAGATGCTATTATAGTAGAGACACGTCCCAAAATGCTTAAACATAACTGTGGAGTTATCATAAGGCAGTCTAGGCACGATATCATGGTTGTAAACAAACCTATAATACCTAATACCATACTTCTAAATTGCTCTTTTATGAACTCCCCCAATTTCTTGTCTCCAACTCTAGGCTGGCCAAATGTATAGACTACCTCCAACCTCTCCAAAATGCTTGCCTCATTGTGCAATGCCAGAACTGCTGGCAACAGAACTAATAGAGCCCCACCCAAGTTGTGACCGGTCAATATAAACTTTGCTCGATTATTGATCTGAAAATTTTCTCTTCGCCTTTCTCTAATGACATAGTAAGCTAGCGGGCGATCATTGTTTTGCTAAACTTTTAGAGGCCAATGTTGGTCATTCTGTAGCCCTACAGCTTTTATAAAATCACTATGGACCTTTCCCACACCTTGGAATTTATGCCAGGAGGGATCAAAGTTAGTACACCATGCATTTGCATCAAAGATTTCAGTGCCTTTAAAGGCCACAACAATCATATCAGGGTCAACATTTTTTTCATGAAACATGAAGGCCTGTGTTGTACTTTTCTATTAATACCCTGCCAAATAAAGAACTATTTATTTAGCTATTTGTTCAATTATGAAATATGAAGGCTTGATGCTTAAATTAGTATGTTCCTCAAGAACAAGAACTTGGTCATTGTGGGTTTTAGGATCATCATGATCTTACCCTTATGAAGATTGCTAGATTAGATTATATTCTTTCTTACCATTCCAAAAATTATATGCCCCCAATAGCTCCATCTGCACAAAATTTCATACAATTTATTGCAATATATATATATATATATAAATAGTAACCATTTAAAAAAAATACTAATAATAAGGTAGATCAGTAATGACCCTGTCCACCAAACCAAGTTTACTAACATTAAAGTCATTGTACTTTCTAGTGATCTTCAACTACAATTTTGATAAAGTCTTTGTTTTCATAGGCTATTTCGGAAGCCATTGCAGAGAGTGCCCCATAATATCTACTATCTCCAGGTTTGATGCTTCTGTTTAACTCCACTCTCTTGCCTAGATAACAGACTACCGACAAAAAGGTGGCTGAGTCTCTATCTGGCATGATCATCTTACCTATAAGACATTCATTTATTATTTAGTCTTCAACATAGGGAATATCTATCTATCTGTCTATATATATATATTTATACACTTCATCCATGAAGTGGAAGATTAATAATGAAGTTATCCACTTCCTTTATAACTTCATGGATGATGTTTATAACAATATATATATATGTGTGTGTGTGTGTGTGTGTGTGTGTTTGTGGAATTCTAAGTGTTAGGTTATGTTTTATTGATATCATCACTATCATTTGGAAATTTCTGCTCAACCTTATAGCTTGTTTTGCTGCAATCCATAAAATAACCAATCATGTTAATGTGGCAAGGCCAATCCTCTTTGCTTAGATGACCAGGTGGTTGGTGAAGATAGATTTACAATGTATATTCCTAGATCAAACACCAATATATTTTAAATTATCTATTATAATTGCAAATAAAATATTATGTTAACATAACTGTCTGAATTAAAAAAAAAAAGAGTTTTTAAGTAAATTCTTCTTAATAAATTTCTAAAGCAAACTCGTGTTAATGTGCAGATAATCCTTAATTTCATGGTGTCACTATGAAATGGCTAAGCAGAAAGATCTTCTATATATAGACATATAGGAAACTATCAATCACAATAGCAGCAACAACAAAAATAACATAATCATCACTGTCTTGAGTGTTGATGTTGCACTTTTCCGATCAATGGGCTCCAATCTCCTACGCCTGTTGAACACTCAAAGAAAAGGGATCAGAGGGCTACTGGGTTGGCTCCAGTGGTAGCCGCTCCGATGATAAAGTCAATAAACTGAATTGAAAGACTATAATTGAAAGTAAATTGAATCAGCCCCCCGTAACAACGTACCTTATGGTTTTATTTATAGGCTATGGATTCCCTTAGTTGATTAGGATTTGGAGTCGTGAAGATAGGGGTTTGATCATCGGAGAATGGTAGTTACCAAGTTGAACATTGCGTTCCATGAATAGTAGTTTTCTTGTTGAATGCTATTTCCTTATCCTTAACTCGGTAGGATGTCTGAGGCGGCAATGAGCTTGGAACCCTCTTGTGTATGACTTCTGATCTGAAGATGGGTTTGAGGATTGTGTGGGCTTCCGATCTTTTAGCTCTAGAGGCTTTGTGTTTACACCTGTTCTGAATGGCTGAGCTTTAGCAACTCTGTAGTCGCACGTGTCATATGGAGACTGGTCTCTCACTTTGTGGTATATTAGCTACTCCCCCCCGAGCCTTAGTTTAGCAATACGCGTAACTTGGGTTTAGGGCTTCCATGATTCCATGCGTCTCCTCTTTTCACTTCTCCAAACGACCGTTAATGTGGCATTTATTGCGCAGCCCATCGTTTGGGCTTTCGCGGCCATCATTACCTTCAATTGCCATGACGGTTTGGCTAACTGGACCTTCTCTTTTGCAAAACTATATAAAGGAGGAAAAGGCATGCGTACACCTTTCTTTCCTTACCATTTTCATTGCTTTGAGAGAGAAATGCTGCCTTTGTCGAATCAAAGTAAACAAAGAACTCAAAGGGATCAACGTTGCTTTAGAGCTTTCTCATTTGTTCGTGTTTTTCAGGTTCAATTTACTTCTTGTTCTTTTTCCTTTGATTTCTCTTCTCCTCCTTCATCATTTTGCAATGTTGGTTTCCACCGGGTCTTTTGGCACAGGAAATTCTTCGAAGACTTCTATGTCATCTCAAACTCAAACTATAGGTAGTAGTTCCTCTAGGAACAGGTTAGTAAGATCCCCCTCTAGTTCTGGGATTAGAATTTTAGATGCCTTCATAGAGCCTGGGAACAAAACGGGGAATCTTCTAACTGGACTTCCCATAAAGAAGAAGGGCAAAGTGCTGTGACTCAGGCCATGTTAGATAGTTTGAAGTCTTCTTTTAACTTCCCTAAGAACGTAACTTGTAGGGCTCCTAGTCCCCTGGACCATCCTTCTAATGTCCAAGAAGGTGAAATTTATGTTTACTAAGGCTCCTACTTCCTGATCTAGTCAGGCAGTTTTTTACTTGGTTCAACCTTTGCCCTACCAACCTGAACCTTAACAGTTGGCGGCACTTATTAGGGTTTATAGCTCTATGTCATCTAAACGATGTAGAGGTAACCCTAGACTGATCCGTAGCAATATGGATCTTAAGTAGATGAGGTCGAAAGGCCTCTGTTACATGTCCTTCGATAAGGGGTTCAGACCTCTTTCCTTTGTGCCAACTTCCAACAAGACTTGGAAGAAGTGGTATTTCTTTATAAAAGGAGGATGGGAGATGGAAGATTTTGAGGGCCAGATTTCAATATTCCCCCGGAGTATGGGGTTTAAGGGTGAGCCCCTCTTCCGTTTACTATAGTTATGTTTTGGCTATATTTCTACTTCTGAATGACTGGTCTGACCGCTATGTTCATGTCTTCTGTGTAGATAAAAGTTCTTGAAAGAGGTCGGTCTTCACGGTGGACCTCTAGAACAAATATCGCAGGCTCTTTTAGACCAGCAACTGAGATTACAGAGTTATCATCACGCAAGAAAATTTGATGGGAGCTGATCAAAACAAGGGCCGGGTAGATAACTTGAAAAAGTCTTTATTGAACAAATGGGCTCTAGTAAAGTAGAAGGTGAGGGAAGCTTCTTCCTCAGTAGGTTATCCTCAAACTAAGAAGAGGAGGCTTCAATCCAAGTCCTCTACCTAGGTTCCTCCCAAAAAGGGCATCATTATAGTTGAGCCTGCCCTTGTCCCTGCTCCTATTCCTGAAGTCCAAAAGAAGGGGAAGGGAAGTTGGCTGTTGATATTGGCCAGCTGCTTGATGGCTACAAAGCCGTGAAACAGGCTTTTGACCAGTTCTGGATGGAAGACCCTAAGAATACCAAGGGTAGAGGGCTACAAAAACCATAACTGAGCTAATGAGCGTCCAGATGAAGGTGACTCCTGTATTATTTTCCTTTCTCTTTTTTTTTTTTTTTATGTTCTATCTCCTGCTTCTAACTTGTTTGTTCGATGTTTTGCAAACCATGCATGGCTTTGTTGCCCTTATAGAGTCTATGTTGGATCCCACAATGGTGGAAAGGCTTCAGGACGATCTGGACGATGCCTGACTTTAGCTCGGTATTGCTAACTCGAACGTTTCTACTGTAGAGGAGAGGTTTAGGGAGGCAAACAACTCCCTCTCTTTCATAGAGTCTGAAAGGGATTCATTAGTTCGATAACTGGAGGAGCTAAAGAAGGAGAAAGATGAGCTCCAAGCCTCCACTGCTCAAAAGATCAAGGAAGCCATCGAATCTGCTAAGGCTGAGGCTGAAGCAGAGATGAAGGCGGAGGTCGAAGGGATGGGCGAAGAGCTCATGCAACATGTGTATAATTCCTTCAAGTCCAAACTCCTTTCGAAGTAGCCTAACTTCGATTTGTTTGGGATTGAGGATGAGGATGCCCTAGCCTGCCCTGCAGCTTAGGAGTTGCATTTTGTACTCTTTTTTTTTTTTTAACTAATGTACTCCTAACATTTATCAATGAAAATCATCTTTTTCCAGAACTTGTGTGCTTTTATTCTTCTGAACAACAATACTTGCAAATTTTTTGAACTGATGCCAAGTAGAATCAGTATTGTTCCATCCTATCACTGCTCTGAAGTGTAAATTTGGGTTTCAGCCTATCAAGCTTTAACTTTTTAAAGAGAGTGTTTAAGAATTAATATACATCAGATCTACCCATCAAACTTTTAACTCGGAGTGTACTGAACAAGATCTTCTAAACAGAAAAAGTTGTGTAAATAATCAATCACCGTAACTGAACAAATCCTCGCAATCAAAATTTCGGTCATCAGGATTGATAATAACTAAATAGGAAGATCTGTATAGATATCTGAGCCAGAACTTGATCTGATAATAGGGGTAATCGAACCATATCTGGTGCTGAATAACTTGAGCAGGGAGACTTCCAATGATGCTTGAGCACATCCATCATAATCTGTTCAGAAGACTTGTAATGATATTTAGATATATCCTCCATAACTTGAGCCTGTGTCCACTAGGACTAATAATAGCTGGATAAGAAAATTTTGAACAAATCCTTCATGATCCGAGCTTCTATTATCAGAACTGATACGAAGCTTTGTAATAGTTTATCAATAATTGGTATTGACTGCTCGGGAACGCCAGTAACAGTGAGGTAGAGAAATTAGATCAAGTCTGCTTCCCTTAGTATGAGAGGTAATTGAGCAGTTTAACAAATTGTAGATGTTTTTGTATGGAGATGGTCCAGACCTTTAACACTTTCATAGGCTGCAAGGTTTTTAGGAGTCTGTACATTGAGAGGACCAGACCTGTAACACTGGCATAGGATGCAAGGTTTTAAGGGGTCTGTACACTGAGATGGACCAGACCTGTAACATTTGTATAGGCTACAAAGTTTTTAGGGGTCTGTACATTAAGATGGACCTAACTCGTAATATTTTCATGGGTTGTAAGGTTTTTAGGGGTCGGTACATTAAGATGGACCAGACCTGTAACACTCGCATAAGCTGCAAAGTTTTTAGGGGTCAGTACGTTAAGATGGACCAGACCTGTAACACTTGCATGAGCTACACGGTTTTTAGGGGTTTGTACATTAAGATGGACCAGACCTGTAACACTTGCATGGGCTGCAAGGTTTTTAGAAGTCTGTACATTAAGATAGACGAGACTTGTAACACTTGTATGGGCTGCAAGGTTTTTAGGGGTCTGTACATTAAGATGGATCATACTTGTAACACTTGCATGAGCTGCAAGGTTTTTAAGGGTCTGTACATTAAGATGGACGAGACATATCACACTTGCATGGGCTACAAAGTTTTTAGGGGTCTATACATTGATGTGAGAATACTCGGTAGAGATGAAGAAAAAAGGAAAAATCTTTATTGATAATATTTTCGTAGGTGTTCTACATTCCAAGGCCTAAGCACAAGTTTCCCAGATATGTCTTCCAACTAGTATGTGGTAGATCTGACAATTTTCGTGACTCGGTATGGGCCTTCCTAGTTGGGTGATATCTTTCCCATGGTAGGATCCTTGGTGTTTGAGAACATTCTTCTTAAGACGAAGTCTCCAACCTGAAAGTTGAGGGGTTTCAACCCTTGTTTGGAACGGTTGGCTATCCTGTGCTGATATGCCCCCATTCTGATTCTGGCCTGGTCTTGCTTCTCTTCAAGGAGGTCCAGGTTTTCTACAAGTTGCTGATTATTAGTTTCTAGGTCGAATGCTTCCGTCCTCAGTGTAGGCATACCGATCTCAACAAGGATTACTATTTCTAAGCCATAGGCAAGAGAAAATGGAGTTTCAGAAGTCGGTGTTCTTCTCGTGGTCCTGTAGGCCCAGAGCACACCAGGGAGTTCTTCAATCCGATCTTCCCTTAACTTCCTCCAACTTTTTCTTAAGAGTATCAAGGATCGTTCGGTTGGTGACTTCTGCTTAACCGTTGGCTTGAGGGTGCCAAGGTGAAGCAAAGTGATGATTTATGTGCAGGTCTTGACATAATTTCTTGAAGACTTTCCCTGTAAAATGTGTACCGTTATCTATAATAATGACACGTGGTATGCCGAATCTATAGGACAATGTTCTTCCAAGCGAAGTTTTTGACTTCCATCTTTGTGATATGTGTTAGGGGCTCAACCTTTGCCCACTTAGAGAAGTAGTCAATGGCGACCAAAAGATATCTCCTATTCGGGGTAGCCTTTGGTAGTGGCCCTACGATGTCCATTTCTCACTGAGCAAAGGGCCATGGGCTGGCCATAGGGATGAGCTTATGGTGGGGCTGGTGCTGATATGGAGTAAATCGTTGACATTTGTCACACTTTCGAACGTACTCCTTGGCTTGTTTCAGCATGCTTAGGCCAGATTCAGACTTTTCTGGCCTTGTTCCTGTCCTCTGGGAGTAGTCCTTCTTCAATATATTAGAGGATGGGAGTCATCCAATTTTGGGTCTGTTCGGTAACTTGGGCAACTTGGACCTCTTCTATGCTTAGCCTTGGCTAGTGAGAGATCTTTAAAGTGGAGTCTCTTTCTACCTTGAGATGAGAGGCCATGTTTGCCAGTGTATCGGCCCTTGTGTTCTGACCCCTTTCAATTTTTTGTATCGCGAATTAATAGAAGGAATGCTTTAGTGAATTGACCAGCTCTGAATACCGGAGCATTCTGTCATCTTTGATGGAGAATTCTCCTAGAACTTGGCTTACCACTAGTTGGGAATCAGAGAAGACTTTGAGGTTTTGAGCCTCGCATTCCATGGCCAGCTTCATTCCAAGAATGAGGGCCTTCATACTCAGCTTCATTGTTAAAGGCTCTAAATCCCAAACTTACTACTTTTTTTAATATAAGCCCGTTAAGGGATCGTAACACCGAACCGATGCTAGATCCTCAATCTTTGGATGATCCGTCAGTGTAGAGTTGCCATGTAGCTGAGCTCTTGCAGATCTGTGCCTTGTCGTGCAGTGTTGGGGTGAACTCAGCAACAAAATCTGCCAATGCCTGCCCTTTGATGGAGGTTTGTGGAACATAGGATATGTCAAATTCCCCTAATTCCATAGACCATTTGACTAATCGTCCCAAAACTTCAGGCTTCCTTAGGACTTACTTTAGTGGATATGCTATTGGAATTTCTATAGGATGTGCCTAGAAGTAAGGTCGGAGCTTCCGCGTAGAAATTATTAAGGGCAAAAGCCATCTTTTCGATTTCGAGGTACCTTCTCTCTGCATCTACCAGTGCTTTGCTCACGTAGAATACATGCTTCTAGGACTCCCTTGTCCTATCTGATCAAAGCTGAATTAATTGTATTCTTTGAGATTGCAAGATAGAGGAGCAGTTTCTCCCTCTAGATTGGTTTTGATAGGAGCTCGGGAGAAGCTAGGTATTCTTTCAGCTCTTGAAAGGCCTTTTCACACTCTTCGGACCATTGTAAGGCTTTGTTACCCTTTAAAGCTTTGAAGAACGGTAGGCAGCGATCTGTAGATTTGGAGATGAATTTGTTCAGAGCCACAACTATCTAATTTAGAGTTTGAATGTCTTTCTTGGTCTTTGGTGATTCCAGCTCAATCAAGGCTTTGATCTGAGTAGGGTCTGCTTCAATACCTCTCTGAGAGACAATGTACCCCAAGAACTTCCCCTTGGTTACCCCAAATATGCACTTCAAGGGATTCAACTTCATCTTATGTTGCTTTAAGATGTCAAATATCCAACCCAAATGCTGGAGGTGGCTGCTCTTCTGTAGGCTTTTGACCAGCATGTCATCTATATAGTCTTCCATTGTACTACCGATCAATGGGCTAAACATCTTATTGACCAAATGCTAATATGTTGCCCTAGCATTTTTCAGTCCGAACGACATCACTTTATTGCAATAGAGACCTCGTTCGGTAATGAATGCTGTCTTTTCCTAGTCTGATGGGTACATCTGGATTTGGTTGTATCCAGAGTAAGCATCCATGAAGCTCATAAGTTCATGCCCTGCTGTTGCGTCGACTAGCTGGTCAATCCTTGGGAGAGGAAAGCTATCTTTGGGACAAGCCTTGTTGAGGTCTGTATAATCAACACAGACTCTCCACTTGTCATTTCTCTTTTTGACCAGAATAGTATTGGCAAGCCATTCTGGATAGAATACCTCTCGTATCATCTTGGCTTCTAGTAACCTCCGGACTTCCTTGTTAATGATCTGATGGCGTTCTGGAGTAAGCATCCTCCTCTTCTGTCTAACCAAAGGGTGGTCAGGATCTAGTCATCAACTTATGAGTGATGATGTCTGGATCTATCCCCTCCATATCTTTCATTTCTCAGGCAAACACCGAAAGATTGTCTTTCAGGAATTCTATCATCTCTTTTTGTTCGGCAAGGGTCAGGTCTGGATCGATTTGCAAGTAACGCCCTTGTCTTCTGAGCTAACCAGTACCTTGATTGGACACCTATCGGCTTGGCCCTTGCTGTCCCTTCCTCTAGGACTTAGGGGTTCATCAATTCCGGAAGGGCAGTTTTCTGTCTCATGATGGTGGGAAAGGTTTGAACCCACACCTTCTCCTTGAGCGTAAGAGTATGGCACTCTCGGGTAGTTGATTGGCATCCTCTGATAGAGTAGACAACATTATTATAAACATATTTTAGGCATTGGTGGAGGGTTGAGGTGACCGCTTTCATTTGGTGAAGCTAGGGCCTACCGATGATTACATTATAGGGAGACTTGGAGTTCAGAACCATATATTTTGAGATGGTGGTCTTCTGTCCATCTCTCTTTCCTGCCGTAGTGGGCAGGTCAATCCTCCCTAGTAGAGTACTGAGGTTTCGTCAAATCCCACCATTATGGTGGCAATGGGCTTGACGTCATTGGAGCCGAGCTTCATTTGTTTGAGGGGCTCGTAAAATAACGCGTTTGCAGAGCTCCCCATGTCTACCAAGACTCTTTGGATCTCAAAATTGGCAATGTGAGAGAGATAACTAAGGCATCACTGTGAGGCCAGTGTACCCCTGCAAGATCTTACTTTGTGAACTGGTTCTTAAGTAGTGGCCTCAGCCTTTTCTCGACTACCGAGATTTGGAGGATGCTAGGAGCAGTTCTGGCCTCCTGAGCATAACACTTTCTTGCTCTATTGGACGTCCCTGCGGCCAGGATGTCCGAGTGAAGGACGAAGATAACTTGGTTGTTATGCTGCTGGGGCTCATTCCTTCCATCCCTATGCTCTGGCCTCTTCTTTAGCCTCCTCGGCAGAGGTTTGTCATTACAGAGGTTCTGCCTCTCGTCTTGCCTAACGAACTCCGCCAGTCACCCTCTCTTTATGAGTTGCTCAATCTCATGTTTTAGGGCTATACATCCGTCAGTCATGTGCCTGTGGTCTTTATGGAAGTCACAATACTTGCTTTGGTCCTTGTTGTTGGGGTTGCTTTTTAATGGCTTTGGCCATTTCAGGTTTTCACGTGCTCGGACCTACTGAAGTATGTGGGTCAAAGAGCCATTCAGGGGAGTGAAAGTAACAAACCCTCCGGGACCAATATTGTTTGGAGCCTTGGGTGCCAGCTATTTTGTCAGGGTTCCTTACCCTTTTCTTGGTAGCACTGGAGTCTTTCTTCTGCTCATCTTTTTGGGATTGCTCCTTAATCTTTTGGGAGGTATTTTTTGCTTCTTCTAGATTTATGTATTTCCTAGCACGTTCCATGAGAGCTGCCATGTCAGCAGGAGGGCTCTTTTTTAGGGAATCCTAGAAACCCCCCTAAGCAAGGCCAGAGGTCAAAGCGGCAACCAGGAAGCTTGGACTGTAATCTGTGATCTCAGTGAGCTCGGCATTGAAGCACACGATGTACTCCCTGAGAGATTCCCCTTTGGTCTGCTTTATGTTTAGCAAGAACTCTGGGCCCTTCCTCAACCTTCTGCTTGTCATGAACCGGTCAAGAAATCGTTTGCTGAGCTCGTAGAAGCCGGTGACTAAGCTCGGAGGAGGTGGTGAAATCACTTCAGAGAAGTCCCTTTGAGGCTGGTTACGAATGTTCGGCATATGAAGGCGTTAGTGGCTCCATGTAGTGCCATGATGTGTTGATAATGAGAGAGGTGATCCCCTGGGTCGCCAGTCTCATCGTAGAGAGTGAACTTAGGAACAAAAAATTTCTTTGGCCGCTCCTCGGCCATGATAGCGAGGGTGAATGGTGTGGAGAGCCTTCCGAGCAGCCTGGCTAGCTCGTCTTGTTGGGGAGGGACGTGAACTTCTCTCGCAATAGCAGTGTGGTGCATAAAGTTCATGACCTCTTCAGCCCTCCGTGGGTCCCTGTGTGGTATTGGTTGATGCGAATCTTGCCTTGCAGTTTCAGCACCCGAGTGGAATGGGATGACCTTGACCCATGTTAGGAAGATGATTTTGATTTTCCTAGGCTAGGGAACTAGTGCCGTTTTAGGTTGAAACTCTTGCGACATTGGATTTACCCTTGAAGCCACCGGGGTTGGAACCCTTGTAGTGCTTCGGTAGTGGACGTCCGGAATTAAAGGCTGGTATCCCCTTACCTGCGACCACCGACGGTTGGGGGTTACCACCAAAGTGGGTGGTACCTTGGGGGTACACCGGTTGTTCCTTGGGAGTCTCTTCGTGGGATCTTCTACCTATGGTGGCCGTCGGAGGTTGTGTCCTTGGATCAGTCGCATTGACAGGTGGATTTGAAGGGTTAGTTCTATGGTTCTAGGTAAGCATCGCCAGAGTTTTAGAGATGGCAAATAACTGTTCCTACATTAACTCGTTTTGTCATTTAACTTGGTCGAGCTGCTGCTTGCATCGGATCAGATGATAGTCCCCTTCCCCTTCTAACTAGAGGCTGGTTTGGAGGATTTTGAGCGTTTTTCCTTGGATGGAGATTAGGAGCCATGATCCTTGGATAAGAAGGACTACTGAGTTTGCTTGCAAAGAAAGGAACTCTCGGTGAGAAACGATTGTCGTTTCCACAGACGGCGCCAAACTGATGCTGCATTTTTTCGATCAATGGGCTCCAATCTCTTATGCTTGTTGAACACTCAAAGAAAAGGGATTAGAGGGCCACTGGGTTGGCTCCGGTGGTAGTCCGCTCTGATGATAAAGTCAATAAACTGAATTGAAAGACTATAATATATTGAAAGTAAATTGAATCAGCCTCCCGTAACAGCATACCTTAGGGTTTTATTTATAGGCTATGGATTCCCTTAGTTGATTAGGATTTGAAGTTGTGAAAATAGGGATTTGATCATTGGAGAATAGAAATTATCAAGTTGAACACTGCGCTTCATGAATAGCAGTTCCTTGTTGAATGCTGTTTCCTTATCCTTAGCTTGGTAGGATGTCTGAGGCGGACAATGAGCTTGGAATACTCTTGTGTATGACTTCTGATTTGAAGATGGGTCTGAGGATTGTATAGGCTTCCGATCTTTTAGCTCTGGAGGCTTAGTATTTACACTTGTTCTGAATGGTTGAGCTTAACAGCTCTGTAGTTGCACGTGTCATATGGAGACTAGTCTGTCACTTTGTGGTATATCAGGTATGTCGGTATAATACCAGTTTGCTGGTGAGCTTTGTATCTAATACTAGACATCATGGAATGCACATCATCATATGCAATTAAATTAAATGATGTTAATAAAGAAGATCACCAACATTGTACTAAATTTAACAAGAGCACACCAAAGTTGTTACTTGACACAAGGTTTAGCCACAACTCAAATTTTGATCTAAACCATGACATTGGCTTTGCTATGAATTGCAGGACCTTTTGCATGACCACTGAGAAAAAGATGATCCCTTTGCGTTCAAGAAATTTCTCCTTGACTTTGAGGAACTCCCAAATTTTCTGCTTTCTATCTCACCTGAAAATAAGATGTGAAAAAGGTCCAGAAGACTCACTTCCTCTGGTTTCAATACAAGATATTTTCTGTTAGTTTGATCATTGGAAGCCATTGCCCCAGAAAGCAAAAGGAAGAAGAAGGCACAACGAGATTTTTTTATTGTCCCAAATCAACTGTAGAACAATATGAATGGAACTGAGCATATATAAAATAATTGAGAGCGAAAGTTGATTAGCTGGCTTGTCTTTATTTTTGACTTTAACGTGTTAAAAAAATGGGTTTTGAGCATTATAATTAGTTATCTTTGAGCTAAAATTAAAGCGAGTCCCACAAATTAATTTTAGTAGGTCCACATAGGAATGTGTTCTCCTCCATGAGGAGATTAAGATTATATATTCGGTTGCTCAAAACCATTAAGGAGTGAATGAGAAATTGCCTCCAAACATCACCATTTGAAAATGGTAACAAAAGCTTGAAGCTTGTGCAAAAAGCTTGTGTCCCACATAGGAAGGGTACAAAGCTTTTAAAGAGTATATATACACTTACCTTGGTGGAGGGTTTGGGCCCCAAGGGGTAGCCAAGTTTTGTGGAAGGAGGAGGACCTAGCACATGCTTGGTTCACCACATACGCACACGCCGCTGCCGCCGCCGCCGTGCACTGAACCGGGCTTGGGCCGTCATATATATATATATCATTTTGGAGAAAATTAATTTAAATAATTTTTCATTAAACGCTGTCGTTTTATTACTGTTAAATACAGTATATCACGATCCCACATCAGTTGGGAGTGGGGGGTCTAGGGCCATATAAGCGATCCGATACCTCTACCCATCAGTTGCAGCTTTTGGGTCAGAGTCCAGCCCGTGAAAAATCAAAACGCTGCCATTTAGTTACCAGATTAATTAAAACAGAAAACGTCACCGTTTTGCGAGTACATTTTTTGGTTTTGGTTTAAATCCAAAACGACGACGTTTTGCGATTGCATTGATTTGAATTTTGATTGAACAATTGTCTTCTTCATAGGTGCGCCTGTGTCTGTTTACCATGAACAGACACAATTGAACCCTCATGACTGTACCAAACAACCATGAAGAGGCTTATAAATATACATACATTCACGTATTTGTTTTTCACAAGTTTTCTGCATTCAGTGTTTGTGTTTGAGAGAGAGTAAAACACTGTTGGTTTGACAGACTCATAGTTTGAAATGCTACTTCTGTGAGATTCAGATCATTGTATCTTGGGAAGCAATCGTCCAAGATCGTGAGCACCATAGCGAGGGCGAAATTTGTCTTAAGGACATAGTGACAATCACTAGCCTTGATCTAATTCAAATTTCTGTTCTTCTGTTTTATCCGTAAGTTTTTATTTTTCTGTTCTGTCAATTTTGGTTTCTCAGTTTTCTATTACTGCTTTATCAAAACAGTACACTGTATATATTTACAATCATAAAACATATTTTCCTTTGTTTATATAGTTACTATTTTTTTTGGAAAGAAATTGTGATTGAAAATTTTTGTACTTTTTTTGTTTTCATAAATTAAGTTTCTGTTATATATATATATATATAAGTAATAGATTCTATTTCAAACAGTTATATATATATATATATATAAATATTAGTTTATATGTTGCAGTATCTCATACTGCTAAAACAGTGAAAAAAGTTCAAAATTGAGAAGGAAAAAAAATTATTTCTATTTAGTACAAAAATTAATTTCTTTATTTATTTAATTAAATTGTGCTATGCTTCATTTATTAATTTAGTTATTGTAAGCATTGTCAAAATTTTCAGAACTTGAAAAAACACTTGTACAGATTTTAAAGTTTTACTTAGATTTGTGATTATAAAAAAAAAAGAAAAAGAAAAAGAAGAAGATATTTCTGTTTAGTAGAGAAATTTATCTCTTTATTTTTAAGTTTGCTCTTTTTTTTAATAATCTGTTTAATTACAGATTTTATTGATTGGCATATATACTTTTGTGAAAAATTTTCAGTTCTTAAATGGCAATTGATTTTCCTCCTGCCCCTACTACTCCTGTTGTGACACCTGCTCTTGTTATGGCATCTGCTCCTATAGTCGGAACTGTGCCCGTGAACCATGGAAAAAAGCCCGAGAAATTCAATGGGTCTGATTTCAAAAGATGATAGTAAAAGATGTTGTTTTATCTTACTACCTTGAATTTGGCTCGGTTCCTTCGAAAAGATGCACCTGCTTTGAGGGAAAATGAGACGAATAGGCAAGTGGTTGTCGCTGTGGAGGTATGGAAGTATGCAGATTTCTTATGCCAAAATTACGTCCTCAACGGTTTAGATAACACATTATATAATGTGTATTGCACCATCAAGATTGCAAGGGAATTGTGGGATTCACTTGACAAGAAGTACAAAACGGAAGATGCTGGCATGAAAAAATTTGTTGTTGACAGATTCCTCGATTATAAGATGGTGGATTCTAAGACCGTGATCAATCAAGTTCAAGATTTTCAAGTCATCCTACTTATTTTATTCATTGTATATTTTTTAGACTACAAAATTTATAAATCAAGTAATATAGAAGTATTACGTTATCAAAAAATAAAAATTATAAGATATAATTGATCGGTTTTATAATTTTCTTTTTCTTTAATTTTAGACTTTTATAAAATTTAGACTCCAAATTAGTTTATTCTATAGAATTGTACAAAAGTTGAGACTTTTTTTATAAGTAGTTTTAGATTTTTATGTACTTTAGACTTCTAATTAATTTATATTATAGAGTTGTAAAATAATTAAGGCATTCTTTACAAATGAAACCTAAAGGGATTGCTTATCTTACTTATTGATTGAGCGGATACTGCTATATATAGAGGGATATTTTGCTATTTGATGAAGGCTGCAAAGTCCAGCAGGAAGCCACCAACTAAGTGTTAATTAATGGGTAATACCAAGGGGGATCAATTGGTTGAAGTGTTTGTTTTGTGAGAAGTCACTCGTTTTGGTAAGGTTACTTATGTTAAGAGAGCAAGATGAATAATCGTTCAAAAAGTTAGATACTTGCAACATGAAAAAAAAAAAAGTGTTAATTAGTAGGTTGTCAAATGGAAACTATACATGTGATGGCCCGTGTTTTTCCAGCAATTAGGGGTTAGATTATATTAGAGGCGTGCAAGAAACTTGAAAAGATAGGAAGACCACGGAAAAGAAGAAGAAGAAGAGGATTAATTAATCTTCAAGGATTGTCCCTAATACAACTGGCAATTGCTTTGACGTTTAGCCTTCAGAGATTCCAGCGGACTCTTTCTTGTTTTCTCTGAACGTGAACAAAATTCTCAATTGTGTAAGGACGGGCTCCTTCCCCACTTGAGAAGATCCCTAGAGTAACCCTCGGGAAACCTACCTGTAATTGCTTACCACAAATTTGAAGACAATTTCATCATCTTCCTACTACAATCTTCACACACATTTCTAAGCAACAAAAGAAGTCAAATGAATATTTCTTGTGGAAAGGACTAGGTGGGTGTTTCAAGCTTTTTTTTTCTTTGGTTGTTATTGTTGTTGTTGTTGTTGTTATAACGATGAGAGATGATGAAGACTTGACCTAAGAGCAGGGGTGTCAGTTCATGTTATCATATTGTGTTCAAGTCATGTCAAGAAATACATATTCAAAAATATGAGTCAACCTTAATCCAACACTATTACCTAACCGTGTTAAGTTTCAAAACTCAAACGTAATCTATTTATTAAACAGGTAACACGTGTCCACACACTTAATCCGTTTATTTTAATTTTTTATTTTTTAAATAAAAAGTTACCTATTTTTTTAATGTGTATAGATAATTTTCAAGTTTAGTAAACTTTGGACATAAGCCAAATCAAAATAGAAACATCTTTTATAAGTGAAAAATTTTCAAATCTTAATAAACTTTCAATGTGAGACGAATTACCTTAACTCATTATATTTTTTTATCAATGGCGGAACTAGGAAAAAAAATTTAAGAGGGGTTAGAAATTTTTTAGAGAAAAATGATAAGATTAAGATATAAAGATTAGATTGGGCCAAAATTTTGGGTGAAAGATGATGGGTAAAATTAGATTGAGAAATGAGGGAAATGATAAATAAAATTAAACTGAGCCAAAATTTTGAGATGGGCTATAATGGAATATGTTAAAATTTTATCAGTATAAATTTTGTTTTTCTATAATTTGGGGTGGGCCCTAGCCTGGCATAGCCTACTAAAGGTTCCATAAAGGTTCCATCCTTGTTTTTTTAATAAATATGGTGTTAAATAGATGGGCATGACTAAAATTCAAATATGATATGTTTATTAATTGTGTTTTACGTGTCAATTTATTTATGACATAAATTTATTTTAATTTAATCCAAACTCGTTAATTTTATGTCATGTGATGTCAAAAATTAACACTGCTACCTATGAGGGTGTGGAAACTGCTTGGCTTGATAGCTTTTTGTGTGGGGAAGACTGAAGAGGCCTCTTGCCATCTCGATAGAACCGTTGTTTTGATCAGTGTTTCGAGTTACTTAGAAGAAAGAAAAAAAAGCAATACAAAAATTGTTTTAAAATTTTGGTGATCAAAGTGGCCAAGTGCATTTTTCATGACAGTTTTTATAAGCACAAGCATAAAAGTGGGGTAGTCAAAACAGGCCCCAAGGAATACTAAATTGGGGGAATACTAAATTGGGTAGCTGGGATCAGCTTACTCCAATATTAATTAATCTCAATTTCTTTAAATTTATATTATGTCAATATGAATAAAAAATCAAAATATGCTAGGTGATGGACCATGCTTCATCTGTGCAATTTTCTTTTTTAATGAAGCGAACGAAATTTAAAAGGGTATTACTAGGCTGTCATGCTTATATTATTAATTTTAGATAAAAAATTGGCAACGCTAATCCACCAACCCTCTTCAAACTTATTAATTGTGCTGTCTCATTCTTGAAAAGGGTGTTGCTAGGCCCGTCATGCTTATATTATTAATTTTGGGTAGGCAATTGACAACGCCAAATCACCAACCCTTCTCAAACTTATTATGCTTTTTCATTCTTTTTTCTGTTTTTTCTATGATACGAAGAAGAGGAATTGAAGTCATGTCAACTGCGTAAAAGTAAGCATCTTCACCACTCAAATAAGACCTCTATCTTTGCTTCCTCATTCTTTCTGTTCTATTAATATCTTTTACTATCTGAAGAATTTTTAAATTTTGCAATATTACAAAATATTTTTAACTAAAATCACATGTGGGTTGAGCCAAAATAAAATGGTGCTGACCATAAATTTGGTTGAGGTTAGGCTAAGCCCTTTCTGAACTTTGCATTATGTTTTTTTTTTTTTTATTCCCTCCGCGAAGAAACTTTTTTGAACTTTGCATTATATTTAATCACACACTATCACGAAAGGCTTGAACTACGTAAGGGCAATAGGAATCGTATCCTAGGAAAGCCTATATTTGACATGCACTACCCTATTTTCCAATTAAATCTTATTTCTTAGAAATTTTTTATTTGCTTTTAATTTTGTATAAGAATGTTCATTTTTTTATGCCCTTTGTATTTGAGTTGCATGTTTTAGGATCTTTTAATTTTCAAATTTGAGTTTAACTCAAATTTCTCAGTTTTGGCATTTTTTTTATTTCTCTATTACATTTTCCTCTCTCTCTCTCTCTCTCTCTCTCTCTCTCTCTCTCTCTATATATATATATATATATATGTATATATAGTTGTAATCTACAAGGTAGAGTTTTAGGATATTGATAGGATTGTATCCTTTTCACTGCTATGTATATTGTAGAGTGGCTTGATTTTATTATGTATTAGTATTTGTAACTTGATCTCTTCTATTAAAGAGAAATTATTGTGTGAGATTGACATATCACGTTATTTGTGGTAGTTTTTTACAAAATAAGTATAATTAAGGCTTAAATTAAAAAGAGATTTATATTCACAAAACAAAAAAAATAAAATAATAGTACTGTATTTTTATAAGAGACCATCACATGATAATGTGATGCGATGGTTTCACTTAATAATTACTCTTATTAAATAGCGGAACTATAATACAAATGTATATGTATTATTGTTTACTAATGTCATTAACACATCATTTTGAAAGGAGTTTCCTATTATAAGTTTGTTTGAAAATCATTTCAAAAGAACAAAGAAACACAAATAGCTCTTAAATGATTTACAAAAAAGGAAATGCTAGAATACGCAATTTTTTCATACAAAGTTAAATAATATTTCTGAATTTTTTTGGACAATGGAAGGAGTTTTACAAATACAAGAGTCTCTTAATTTTAGACTTTCAAAAATTTTAATAAATCTTTTAACTATGCAATAATTATACAGATAAAGATATATAACTAAAAGTTGAAAAGAAGAAATAAATTACATGTAAATATCTTTTAGTAGACGGAGTGAGAGTTGAAACAATGAATTTACTAAATTACCGATCAAGCTAATCCCTTGTTGGCTAGTAATGTTTTTCAAATCATAAGGTACGTTGGGTTTTTTTTTTTTTTATTAAATCTTGAAACAATAATAGTTATACGAAAATTATGTTCATATAATAATAAAGACAATGCTCGGCTCCATGCCAAATAAGAGAAAGTTTTTTATTCATATATGTGTCATAATCATAATTTGTCATATATAATATATATGTATTTTTTAATTTTATTTTTTAATTAAAATTAAATAATTGTGCCAGGTATATTAAAAAAAAAAAAAGTTATAACTGCTTCTTGTTGTGGAGCGTAGTAAAGTCCTAATAATAATATTATTATAGAACAGACTTCAAACAGTCACAACAATAGCTAGGGAGAAGTGGTTAAATTCTCGTGGGGTGTGCGAAGTCAAAAGGCCTTAACAATTAATTAAATGATGAAAGCACACATATTATTACTTCAGACAATAGGACTCTAATGATCAGAAGAACATTCTTGACTAACTACTGCCCTTGGCAAGATGTAAGCAAGTTTCGATTCTTCATTCTTGATGTGTTTTGTCATGATCATCAGCAGCTGGGAGATATACATCTGGGGATCCCAAACGGGTAGCATTCACGTAATCTTGGGGCGAATGGGCTGGTATGCCTGCCACTACCAATCCGATTATCCGAAGCACTCGAAGAACATACCCTTCTTCATAATCTGCCCCCGCTATGTATCTAATCGTGAAGCTTCTTATCAGCTCCCAAATCGCATTTATGATCTTTGGTATCACTGACCATGGCGAATAATAGTTCTTGTTTGGTTCTTCTTCAACAATCTGCATCAAGAAAAGATAAGATTTGGTATATATATTTATTATTGATATTATACATTGCAAGAGAGAGAGAGCTAGAGGAGAGAGAAAGGGAAATGCTCACCTTTCCTTTGTAGAAGCTATTATAGTATATGCAAGTCCCAAAATGCTTAAACATAAGCGTGGTGTCATCATAAGGCAGCCTAGGCACAATATCATTACTGTAAACAAACCTGTAATAGGGAATGCTATACTTTCTCAACTGATCTTCCATGAACTGCCCAAATTTCTCATCTCCAACCCTTGGTTGTCCAAATGTATACACACCATCCAACCTCTGCAACAACCATGCCTCCTCATGCAATGCCAAAATTGCTGGGAATAGAATTGCCAGTGCTCCGCCCAAGCTGTGACCCGTCACTATAAATTTTGCTTCCTCGTTTGTTTTCAGAAGTTTTGTCAGCATTTCCCTAATGGCATAGTAAGCCAGTGTTGAATGCTTATCAATTTCCCTAGGCCAACCTTTGTTCTCTTTTGGTAAGCCTAAAGCTTTTGTAAAACCGCCGTGCATCTTTCCCATGCCGGGGAATTCATACCAAGAGATATCAAAGTCGGAGCACCAAGCATCAGCGTCGAAGGTTTCAGTGCCTCTGAAGGCCACAACGATGAGTTCAGGGTCAACATTTTTATCTCGAAGCAAGAATGCTTGTGTCGTGTTTTTCTCTTGATAATCTGCCAGACATACGATTTAATTAAAATTAATTAGTTCTAATTTAGGAAAAATAACATGAAAACACAAAGAAAGTTCAAAGAAGTTGATTTCTCAGTTCTCACCATTCCGAAAGTCGTAGGACCCCAAGAACTCCATCTGCACATATATACAAAAAAAGAATTATTAATACAGGATGGACACTCTGCAATAATTGTACAATTAATTTCCAGGAGACTCAAACTTACTGTTTGATCATATATATAACAGGTTGCCTAATATTACCATGTTCACAGAGGTCATGATCAGTATATGAAACCCATAATGGGAGAATATATACATTAATTAGTTGTATGTACCTTCCAGTGATCCCTGACTGTAGTTTCAATAAAAGCTTTGTTCTCATATGATACTTTAGCAGCCATGACAGAGAGTGCCCCATAGTATCTGCTATCACCATGTTTGATGCTTTTGTCCAGCTCCACTCGCCTGTCTACATTTCCGATAAATGACAACAAAGTTGGTGATTTTTCATCTGGCATTACCACTTTCCCTACAAAACAATAAGGATAATCCATCCCGCGTTAGGTTTTGGTTTGAGAGATGATATAGATTAATTGAAACCCATATTTTCAACCATCTACCTTGGATTAATTGACAGTATAATAGCTAGCAATTTAATTAACGAGATACACGTTGAATAATTAATTGCTGCACCAACTCCAAGAGCCCTAATTAAATATTCCTCGGTGGGAGAATAATTAATATATGCTCCCAATAATGGATGCCTTTGAGCTGTAAGGATAAGTGATTTAAGGAGTGGATGGCCTACAAATTGCAGCACTGGGGTCCCAATATCATATATAATAATTGGTGGTTCCTGTTTGTCCATATCAGTTTGATAGCACTGTTTGGAATCATTCAGGACCTATTTGCATAGACATACCTAAAATCCTGAGGGTGTCTCAATGGTTTGTATTGATAAACACCATGGCAGTTTTATTGATCTATTAGAAGAGTTCATATTCTATGAAGTGTTGGTGAACCATTAATTACTTTACATAAGATGAACAAGCAAGTGCACCATTTGACACTTATTTCCAAGGCACCCTCAGCTATGGAAGCCATAGTCCCCTTTTCTCTCTCTTTCTCTCGCACACATGTAGACACAAACACAGTTACATGCACGAAAAATTATAAGGTGGAACCATCACTCCACATTCATTTCCGATGTGGTATATTTATTCCTAACAAAGTTTAATATTTTCCTACTTTCTTGGAGAAGTTTCAAAATTTTGTAAAATGCCGAGGAATTACTTTTCCACAAGATAACTTCCCCCATACGCACAGGGAAGGGAAGCATATGTTGCGATCTCCTTGGCTGCTAAAATGTAAAATGTTAAATTAATCATGAAATTAATGTACTCATAGACAAAACAAAAAAAAAAAAAGAATATAGAGAAGGAAATAAACTAACCTAGTAAGCAATTCAAGAGGAGCGTGCCAAAGTTGCAGTTACATGACAAAAGGTTGAGCCACCACTCGAGCTTAGATCCAAACCATGCCAAGGGTTTTGACACAGATTGCAGCATCTTTTGCACAACGATGGACACAAATATTAGCCATCTATGTTTGAAACTTTCATGTTTGGCTTCGCCTTCGCCTTCAGGGCAGTCTCCAAATTTTCTTTTCTCTACGTTACTGTGAAATAAGACGCAAATGAGATCGAATAGACGGACTTCCACTGGTTTCAGCAACATATAGTTGCTGGAGAAACCCTTGTTGCAACCGCAAGCCATGGCCTCAGATTCAGAATGAATGATGATGGGTTATGAGAATAATTCTGATTTCCTTGCCTCCACTTTAGAAGTATATTTAAATGGTGATGCTTAGCTAGCCATGTTACCTACTGATTAAAAAAAGTATAGTTAATAAAGAAACATTTTGCTATGATGGCTTGATTATGAATATTTGAAAAGTATAGTCTGGGAACGCGCTTAAGTCAAAGTCTCAGTAGCTCAAGTGGGGTCTCTTTTGCTTAGTCCTCCTATCAGAAATTACAACGGCAATTTTCACGTGTTTACTTTACTCATTTAATTATTCCGTTCTTTTGTTTTGTTATTTTTTTTGCTTATTTTATTTTTATTTTTATTTTTATTTTTAGTTTTTTTGGAATGAAAGAAGAAAATAACATCTCTTTGTGAAAGGGTTCTCCTGAGTCCTGATCATATCATTTTCATTATTAGGACCCTATCAACAAGAGGAATTTATTTTAAGTTTCTGTGAGCCTGCAGTGCCATAAAATCATTGTAGAGGTTGAATTAGGAGTATAACAGTGGAAGTAAGTATAAGCTCGAGTAAATATGAAATAGAGTATTTTAAGTTATTAAATTTTTATTTATTCAAATCATTTTATTTTTAATTTTTAAGATACCTAATAATTAAAACTCGAGTTTATAATATCATTATCTACGGAGTTTTGTGAAGAAGTCATTGGTGGAAGAAGTCACACGTTCTTCTAAATGAGAAGATGCATAATCAAGTCAAGTACATACCGCGTTTTTGCCCTCGTGGTCCATGCATGTAAATTAAATTTCTCAATAATGCCCTACCTGATCTCTCATTTTTACCCTTGTTACAACTTACAGTTGATTATGGAAAAAAAAATCTGCATATAATTTTAATGAAGTTTTATTATCGAAATTGTTAGATATCTCAATTTTTTTTTTTTTGGTACCATCTTGCGTGCCACCCTATTATAAAGCTGGGGCTCAATGATGGGTTTTATGGGTAGTGAGTCCATTCTTTCTAAGAGGATGATATACAAGATAATACAAAAGAGGTGTGATAAGTATTATTATTCTATTTACTATAAGGTTTATTTGGATGAGAAATGAAAAGTACAATTTAAAAAATTTTCTTCTAATACCTTAACAAGAAGGTATGTTTTAAACTTATTGCAAGTCTTAAAAAGTGTAGTTTATAAACTGAACCAAACAACTAATTGATAAAATAAAAATCTGTTTTAAAATTCATTAAACCGAATCAAATGCAACCTCAACATTGCATCAAAGCCCGCTTTCAATTGTGTCCTAATAGTTACAAAAACAAAAACTTCAATTTTTTTTTTTATCTATCGTATTTTATCTTTGGAAATGTTGTGCAATAAGTGGTTAACATTTTTATTCTTTTATTGAACATCCAAACATCTACCAATCCCTTATTTTCTTGCATGTGTTGGAGGATACTTATTTGAATGAGATGAAAAGTGTAGGAATGCATTGGTGAGAAACATCAACACTAGGAGGATAAAAGTGAATATAAATCAAATGTCGGGGGCAAAAATGAGGTTTTCCATTGAAACAATAAAACATCACAAAGCTTCCGACAAAAGTGGAATAGAGTTTTCATTGGGTACTGAGTCATCCACAAGGGTGTGGATTTTTGACTGAAATGAAAGAATTAAGAATTGACTCAAATGAAAGAACTAAGAAAGCCAACCAAACAGAAACTTGGTAGGAAAATGAGTAGAAAAGATAGAAATATGTATCTAGCTAGCACAGTGTAACTTCCTTAATTTCCATTAGTTTGATTCAAATAGATAGTGGATAATACTGGATTCCAAATTAGATAGGAAAAATCTCTTTTTACTCACGTATGTATTGTAATCACAATATTTCATATATGTAATTCACATATATTATTTAATATTACTTAATTTTTATTTTTTTAATTAAAACTAATAGTCATATGATATACATATGATTGCATATGTGACTAATTATGATTGTGACACAGTATGTGGATAAAAAAAATGTTATTCCTATCTAGTTTGGAGCCAATTACTATCTATATTTATAGATAGTTGTTGTTTAATGAAAGAAAACTATTGTACATGATAAACCACAAAAGAGCAGACCAATCAGCACTTGACACGTATGCCTATGAATTCAGTTCACGCTCGGCTAACTCAGCTCGCGCTCAGCCAATGGCTAAGCTGCTCGCACATTCAGAACAGGATGAAAGATCGGAAATAACCAAGCATATGCCTCCAGAGCACATACATATCCTGGGTAAGGATCACGGAGTTAATTACAGGGCTCTAGACCAACACCCCAGAGCTCGTCACCTCCTTAGCGACTGCCGAGCTGGGAATAAGGAAACAGTCTTCAACACGGAAGCAGTCTTCAACAAGGAAACTACTATCTATGATTATCTCTATACAATGCTCTACAAGGTAACTACAATCTCCGATGATCAAATTCTTATATTCATAGCTCCGAATCCTAATTAACCTAGGAAGGCCACGATCTATAAATGAAACCCTAAAGGTACACGTTATTTTCATGCTCATTCTTTGGCTTTCAATACAGTCTTTTCAATTCCGTTTACTTACTTAAGCATCGGAGCGGCTACCGCTGGAGCCAATCCGATGGTCCTCTGATCCTTTTTCTGAGTGTTCTACAGGTTGCAGAGCCCATACTTATTGCGAGTCAAAAAGTGCAGCATCAATTTGGCGCCGTTTGTGGGAAACAACTAATCTCCAAGTGCTCTATTCACAAACTTATCTTTTTCCTCACTGGAAAACTATGGCCCCAAATCTCCGACCGCAACAGAATACTCAGAATCCGCAAAGCTTTCAACGTCGGCCCCCTGCTCCACGAGCAAAGAGGCCAACGGTTGATCCCATGCGACAAGAGATCGAATCAATCAAACGACACAATGAACTGGTGCAGGAACAATTGCTTACCATAATTAGAACATTGGCAACACTCATACAGAATCAAGGGACGAGTCCTTCTAACCCGCCGGTCAACATTGCTGCGGGAACACAACCCCCTATTACCATTGAGAATGAAGAGCCCCATGAGCAGGCTTCAAATAACCAGCTTACGCACCCCCAGGGTGTTGCCTGCGTTGGTAGAGATCCACAGCCGTCAGCAGCTCCAGGCTGGGGGACATCAGCCTTCGTTCCTAACGTCCATTACCGGAGCACTACTCGAGCCCCAACTCCAAAGGCTTCGGGAGCACATCCGGTACCACAAGAGCCTCATCCCCATGCAGCACCAATCCCTCCCGTTCGGAACCCTCTTCCGTCCGAAGGATGTACTCAGCCCGACTCCCCTGAAGCCGAGACTGTGAGGCAAGGTTCACAAGATGTCAGATTTAGAGACCCACAAAGGGTAGAAGAAATTGCCGAGTCTATGGATTGAACAATTGCTTTGAGAGGTGCCCAGAACCCTCTAGAGCAAGACGAGTTGGCCAGGCTGCTTGGAAGACTAGCCACCCCATTCACTTCACGCCATCATGTCAGAAGAAAGGCCCAGAAAGTTCATGGTGCCAAAGTTCACCCTGTACAATGGGTCCGGAGACCCAGGAGATCATCTCTCGCACTACCAGCATACGATGGCCCTCTACGGGGCCTCTAATGCTTTTATGTGCCGAACTTTCATTACCAGCTTGAAGGGAACTGCTCTGAAGTGGTTCCACCACTCCCTCCAAACTCAATTACCGGCTTCTATGAGCTCGGTAGGCAATTCTTGGACAGGTTTATGACCTAGTAGGAGGCTCAGAAGGGGACCATAGTTCCTATTAAATGTCAAGCAGACTAAGGAGGAGTCCCTCAGAGCCTACATTGCGCGCTTCAACGCCGAACTCACAGATATCACCAACTGCAGCCCAAAATTCCTTGTAGCTGCCTTAACTGTTGGACTTGCTCACAGTGGCTTCAGAGACTCCTTGACAAAGAGCCCTCCAGCCAACATGGCAGCATTAATGGATCGGGCTAGGAAGTATATCAACCTGGAAGAAGCCAACCGCACCTCTCAGAAGGGCAAAGATCAGAGCCAGAAGGATAATCCAAAGAGGGAAGATCACAAGAAGGAGGACCACAGAAGAGACTCCAGCAAGAAGAGGGCTAGGAGCCCAAAAAAGAGAACAACACCCAGGGCTGTTTACAATTTCGGGCCAAGGGAGTTCACTAACTTTACCCCTTTGAACACTACACCGAACCAGGTACTCCGGCAAATCCGAGATCGAGAAAACCTGAGGTGGCCGGAACCAATCAAAGGAGATCCCAACCTTTGGGACCAAAGTAAGTATTGTAATTTCCATAAAGATCATAGACATACGACTAACTCATGTAGGACCCTCCGATATGAGATAGAGCAACTCATAAAGAAGGGACGTCTTTGGGAGTTTGTTAAGCAAGAAGGAAGATAGAACCCTCAAGAAGACAAGCCTCAACAACGGCAAGACCAGAGGCCCGAGCAGAGGGAAGGACGAAACGAGCCTCAAAGGCAGAACAACCATGTCATCTACATCCTCCACGCTGACTCCCCTATTACAAGAATGTCCAACAGGGCAAGAAAGAGATATGCACGGGAGGCCAGGGCTGCCCCAGACGTATTGCAGATCTCTAATGTTGAAAAGAGGCTCAAGCCAGCACCGGAGATCCAATTCACTGAACAGGACCTCGCAGAGGTACATTGCCCTCACAGTGATGCCCTTGTCATCACTTTCAAAATCGCCAACTTTGAGATCAGGAGAGTCCTGGTCGATACTGGTAGCTCCGTCAATATACTGTTCCATGAGCCACTCAAACAGATGGGAATGGACCACGACAACATCAAGCCTACTACTTGCTATGATGGCAGCCTTTGATGGTAATCTTAGTACCCCACTGGGAAGAATCGACCTTCCTACTTACTGTAGGAGAGGAAGAAGGGCAGAAGACCACCATCTCAGAGTACATGGTGTTGAATATGAAATCTCCCTACAACGTCATAATTGGGAGACCATGGTTGCACCAGATAGGGGTGGTCACCTCGACCCTCCATCAATGTCTAAAGTATGTCCACAATCAGAATGTTCACTCTGTCAAAGGATGCCAACCAACTTCTCGAGAGTGCCATGCCATTGCACTCAAGGAGAAGGCCACCAAATAGCAATTACAGTACACTCGGAACTGTACAGATCCAGTTCTTACCCATACTCCCGAGGAGGAAGGTTTCCCATCCAACATTGAAGAACCCCTGAGCCCAAAGGGAAGAGACAGCCGAGCCAAACCCATTGGCGAGCCCATTAAAGTGTTGGTCAGTTCACAATCAGAGGGGCGTTATTTATACATCGGCCCAGATCTGATGCACACAGAGCAGGAGAAGATAGTCAGATTTCTGAAAGACAACCTCTCTATATTTGCTTGGGAGACCAAAGACATGGAGGGTATAGATCCTAACCTCATAACTCACAAGCTGATGGTAGATCCATATCACCCACCAGTCAGACAGAAGAGAAAGCCGATTGCTCCTGAACGGCATCGGATTATAAATGAGGAAGTCTAGAGGCTGCTTGAAGCCAGGATGATACGAGAAGTTTTCTATCCCGAGTGGCTAGCCAACACCGTCCTGGTCAAGAAGAAAAATGGTAAGTGGAGAGTCTGCGTTGATTATACTGACCTCAATAAGGCGTGCCCCAAAGAAAGCTTTCCACTGCTAAGGATAGATCAATTGGTTGACGCCACTGCTGGGGCACGAGCTCATGAGCTTCATGGATGCCTACTCAGGTACAACCAAATTCAGATGTACCCTCCAGACCAAGAGAAGACAGCCTTCATAACCGAACGAGGTCTCTACTGTTATAGAGTAATGCCTTTCAGTTTGAAAAACGCTGGAGCCACATACTAGCAGTTGGTCAACAAGATGTTCAGCCCACTGCTCGGCAGTACCATGGAGGTATACATCGATGACATGCTGGTCAAAAGTCTATAGAAAGGTAGTCACCTCCAGCACTTAGCCCTAACCTTCGATATACTAAAACAGCATAAGATGAAGCTCAACCCCTTGAAATGTACCTTCGGGGTGACGAAGGGAAAATTCTTGGGATACATTGTCTCTTAGAGGGGTATCGAAGCAGATCCCACTCAGATCCAAGCTCTGATTGGATTGAAGTCACTAAAAACCAGAAAGGACATTCAGGCACTAAATGGCAGAATTGCGGCCCTAAGCAGATTTATCTCCAAATCCACTAATCGCTGCCTACCTTTCTTCAAAGCTCTAAAGGGCAACAAAGCTTTACAGTGGACGGAAGAATGCGAGAAAGCTTTTCAAGAACTAAAGGAATATCTAGCCTCTCCAGAACTTCTGTCAAAACCAGTACAGGAAGGAAAGCTACTCTTGTACCTTGCAGTCTCTGAAAACGCGGTCAGCTCCGCATTAGTCAGACAGGACAGAGGAGTATAGAGGCCCATATTCTACGTCAGTAGGGCACTACTGGACACAGAAAAAAGATATCCAGAAGTGCAAAGCTAGCCTTTGCCTTGGTCATATCAACTCGGAAGCTCCGACCTTATTTCCAAGCCCATCCAATTGAAATCCCAACTGCCTATCCTCTGAAGTCAATATTGAGGAAACCTGAGGTATCGGAAAGATTAGTGAAGTGGTCTATGGAGCTAGGGGAATTCGACATATCATATGTGCCTCGAAATTCCATCAAAGGACAGGCCTTGGCTGATTTTGTTGCCGAGTTCACCCCGGCACTTCAAAACAAGGCACAGCTCATCTAAACTTCAGGAACCTGGCTGCTCTACATCGATGGATTGTCAACCGATCAAGGCTTAGGAGTAGGCCTGGTACTACAGTCCCCTAATGGGCTCACGTCAGAAAAAGCAGTCAGCTTGGGATTCAAAGCTTCCAACAATGAAGCAGAATATGAAGCCCTAATTTTAGGCATCAAGTTGGCCCTGAAATGTGAGGTTCAGAACCTCAAAGTCTTCTCAGACTCCCAACTGGTGGTAAGCCAAGTCTTGGGAGAATTCTCCATTAAAGATGATAGGATGCTTCGGTACTCCGTACTGGTGAACCACTTAAAGCATTCCTTCCAGACATTCACTATCAGAAAATTGAAAGAAGCCAGAACTGCAGAGCAGATGCTTTGGCTAACATGGCGTCACGCCTAAAGTCTGAAGCAAACTCCACAGTAAAAATCTCCTATCAGCCAGAACCTAGCATAGAGGAAGCCCAAGTTGCTCAAACTGCTGAACAGCCCCAGAACTGGATAACTCCAATCCTCCAGTACCTACAATCCGGGCTCCTCCCAGAAGACAAAAATAAAGCTAGGAGAATCCGAATTAGAGCGGGTCGGTACCTGATCCTGAACAACAAGCTTTACAGAAGGTCGTATTCTCAACCTCTGTTAAAATGCTTAGCTCTAGAAGAATCCACAATATGTCTTGGCTGAAATACACGAGGGAATTTGCGGGAGTCATAATGGGGGCAGAACGATAGCTTACTGAGCTCTGTCTCAGGGCTATTACTGGCCTAACATACTAAGGCAGGCAAAGGAGTATGTCCAAAAGTGCGACAAATGCCAAAGGTTTGCCTCATATCAACACCAGCCTCATCATGAGCTCATCCCGATTCCAAGTCCTTGGCCCTTTGCTCAGTGGGGGATGGACATCGTGGGTCCATTATCAAAGGCACCACCAAACAGGAAGTATCTCTTGGTAACCATTGACTACTTCTCTAAGTGGGCCGAAGCTGAACCTCTAACACATATCACAGAAAAGGAAGTTGAGAGCTTCACTTGGAAGAACATTATTTGCAGGTTCGGCATACCACGTGTGATTATCTCTGACAATGGGACACAGTTCACTGGTAAAGGCTTCAAGAAATTCTGTGAAAATCTCAACATTAGGCAACACTTTGCCTCTCCAGGCCATCCACAAGCAAATGGGCAAGCAAAGGTCACCAACCGAACGATCCTTGATGGATTAAAGAAAAGGTTGGAGCAGGCCAAAAGAAAATGGGCAGAGGAACTCCCTGGAGTTCTTTGGGCCTACAGAACGACCAGAAGAACTCCCACCTCTAAAACTCCCTTCTCATTGGCCTATGGTACAGAAGCAGTAATCCCGGTTGAGATCGGTATGCCAACTCTGAGGACTGAAGCCTTTGAGCAAGAATCCAATGATCAGCAGCTGATGAAAAATTTGGATTTGCTTGAAGAAAGAAGGGATCAAGCTAGCATCAGGATGGAAGCCTATCAGCAGAGAATGGTCGACAAATCCAAGGTGGGACTCAAGACGGTCAGCTTTCAAATCGGAGACTTTGTCTTAAGAAGAGTCTTTCAAAACACCAAGGATCCCACTATGAGAAAGTTGTCACCAAACTGGGAAGGCCCCTACAGAGTGACGAAGGTTGTTAGGCCTACCACCTACTGGCTAGAAGACATGATTGGGAAACCTATTCCTAGGCCATGGAACGTGGAACATTTACGGAAGTATTATCAATAAGAGATGTTTCTTTCTTTTTAATGCCTCCATAGAATGTTCATCTTTTAAATGCACAGGCCTCCAGAGCCTGGTCCATAATGTACAAGTCTCAGTATTTGGTCCATCTATAATGCACAGGCCTCTAGAGCCTGGTCCATAATGTACAAGTCTTAGTACTTGGTCCATCTATAATGCACAGGCCTCTAGAGCCTGGTCCATAATGTACAAGTCTTAACACTTGGTCCATCTATAATGTACAAGTCTCAGTACCTGGTCCATAATGTACAAGTCTTAGTACTTGGTCCATTTATAATGCACAGGCCTCCAGAGCCTGGTTCATAATGTACAAGTCTTAGTACTTGGTCCATCTATAATGCATAGGCCTCCAGAGCCTGATCCATAATGTACAAGTCTTAATACTTGGTCCATCTTTTAATACACAGGCCTCTAGAGCCTGGTCCATAATGTACAAGTCTTAGCACTTGGTCCATCTATAATGTACAAGTCTCAGCACTTGGTCCATCTATAATGTACAAGTCTCAGTACTTGGTCCATCTATAATGTACAAGTCTCAGTACTTGGTCCATCTATAATGTACAAGTCTCAGTACTTGGTCCATCTTTTAATGCACAGGCTTCTAGAGCCTGGTCCATCTATAATGCACAGGCCTCCAGAGCCTGGTCCATCTATAAGGCATAAGCCTCCAGAGCCTGGGCTATTGACAATGCACAAGTCTTAGTTCTTGATCTATCTTCTAATGCACAGGCCTCCAGAGCCTGGTCCATTTTCAACATGCAGACTCTATGATCCAGTCCGTCCAAAGGCGGAAGTTCCAAGCGTCTTCAAAGTCCAAATACTATCTACACAAGTTTCCCAGATCGGAATACCTTAAAGCTGATACTTAGATTATTTGGCTTGTGCACCAACAAGTAGCAAATACTGCAGTATCGAGCAGGCTTAAAGTACATTGGTTCAAGACTTCAAGTTTTTTGCAAAATTTCTTTGATATACTTTCAAAACATGCAGAAGAATTATTCATCAGAAGTGCACGAAAAGGTGTTTTAACTCCAGAAGAGCACATTCGAACAAGAAGAACATCAGATTTAAGAAGAAACAACTCAATTTTATTTATGATTCATAGAAAGTTTACATCGGTACAAAAAGACTAGAAATAAAACAGAGGCTACAATAACGACATCATTACATAAGCTACTACAGAAGCTACTACATCACTACGATCTGCAACATCATGGCTTTCTTCCTCGAACAGGAAAGGGGCCCCAAGTTCCAACCTCCATTACTACCGCCACCGGCTTCCATTTGAAAGGAAGGAACCCGGAACCCCAATTTGCATCAAGAAGCACCCAGGCCATTTCATCATCACTGTCACTGGTCTCGATACCAACGGATGATGAGGGCTCTAGGTCTCAGGAGACCTCCATTCTCCACCTTCGTTTCCCTCAAATCCGGCATGACACCCCAGCCGATTTAAGCAAGGGTCTCTGCCAAGACACAAAAGAAAGGAGGCTTCCCACCTTCATCTTCATCACCAAAGCTCCAAGCCTCGGTTAAATCAAGGAGAGTCCACCACCAATCGGAGAAATCTCGACCGGATGCCAAGATGGACAAAAGGACTTATACCTCCTCTAATCCTTCCTTGGAGACTGAATCAAGGGGAAGGTTAACTCTCAGCCACAGTTTAATCATTCCTAACTCGGACTGAGAATCGTCCCTCATCTCCGGGCGAACGACCAATTTTCGGCAACATCTAAAGTCTCTCTTATGGGGGAACAATTTGGGAACAAGAGGATTGGGCACAACCGTATGCTCTCCTTTCCATATATATAGACCCTTGAAGTCCAAAAGCCACCCAACTGGACCGTCGCAACGGTTAAAAGAGAGGTTGGCCTCGAAATCCCAAACGACAATCGTATAAATAAACGATGCATTAAACCTGCCTCTTTGGAATACCAAGAGACAGGGTACAGAGCTCTTTGAACAAAAAACCACAGTCCGGCACTGAAGCTTCTGAAGTAATAAAAAAAAAGGGGGGCAAAGTCTAAATGTGCAAGCCTCCTATCCGGTATACAGACCCTCCAGTCTTATCTATTATATGACAGGCCATTCATACGATAAAGGCCAACAGCTCTGATATATCCTGATCTTAAGGGCTCGGAGACAGTAGTTTCGGTCATTGTAATGATGAGCACAAGCTGCCTAGTTATTTTCACAAGTCTTTGGTTCAGAGCAATCTACTGCAGAACTCTGCGGAGTTTACTCCCACTCTGTGTGATACAAAATTAATATTGGGCTCTATTTATCTGATTATGTTTGCTTTCTTATCTTATTATGATGAGACAGTCGAAGTTAATCTGCATTCACTATTCAATTACAAGTGTTGAAGCTCAGAAGGCAACTATTAACTAGTGGACAGTTGATCTAACATGCAATGGGCTCAGAGCAGCTATACTTACAACAAATTTCACAGAAGGCAATAACACAAGAAGAATCTGAAGAAAAGTCAATTTTACTGATCAAAAGATATTTCATTACATCAAAAAGGGTTGGCAAAAACAAAGAAAAGTAAAAGCTGATAAAGCCTCAAGCCTTATCAGAAGTGCCAGGATCCTCTACCGAAGGAAGGTCGGTAGTCGCAGCCTTTTTGCTCGGACCAGCACCAGATGAGGCAGCTTCAGGAGCAACAATTGACGACACGTCAAAGTCTGGGAACTTAGCCAGAAATCTAGTTCGGAAGCTCTCAAAACCAAACCGGATCAGCTCATTATCCATCTGGTCAACTTCCTCTCTCAATTCCGTCTCAGTCTCAGTCTCAGTCTTGGCATGGTCAACTGCCTCCTGAACCTTCTGATCAAAGGTACTTCGGAGGTCGACCAACTCTGTCTGAAGTCCTGTAACCTGTCGAGCATAGCTGTCCCTTTCAAACTCTGCTACGGTAAGATTGGTGCTAGCTTCCTTCAGACTCTCCTCGGCAGCTTGAACCTTGGATTGAGCTGTTCCAAGCTCCAGCCTCACTTCATCCAGCTCGGCCTTCAACTTATCAGCCTCCTCAAGGCTCATGGGAGTCACCATCAGAGCAGCTAAACTATGCATGCTCTGCACGACACAAGGCAGACAAGTTAGACCGAATAAGCAAGCAAACAAGGAAAGACAAGAAAAGCTTCAGAGGTTACCATCATTTGGAGATTCATCATCTCATTCATCAACTTTGCAGGGTTATCCCCCCTGTACCGATGAGGGCCCTGGGCCCATATCTAGTCAAAGGCCTTCTTGGCGATTTGGTAGTCCGGCTCATCAAACGGCTCGGACGGTACAGCAGACGCCTTCCCCTTCCTAGTCCTTCTGCTTGGAACGGAAGGGGCAAGAGGAATGGTCGAGACTGGAACGGCAGGTTCGACCTCCTTCTCGGCTTCGGCAGGAGGCGGCTCGGGAGAGCCAGAAATCAACCTCTTCCTTTTCACTTGCAGAGGAGGCTCAGGCTCAACTTGGGAGGAAGCCTCCCCCGCCGCCTGGGCTTCCGCCTTTGTCCATTTCGACGTCAGCCTTTTCTTAAGCTCTTCATTACGAGCGGCCATCAAATTCTCCAGAGTAATAATAACGGTGTGAGCCCAGTTGAAAGTCGAAAGAAGCACGTGGTACTGATCTTGGAGCGCGTTGGTAAACTCAGATCTCCTCAAAGCACTCTTGACTGCACATAAGCAAGAAATGGCATATCAGATTATCAGTTCGGAAGGCACAATGAAGCTAAAACAAACCTAAGGAAATAAGCCTCACCCTTATGACCCGTGGTATGAGGGAATATTGAGACATCACCATCTTGGAAGTCTTCATGCTCCCATCTTCCTCCAACAAAGAAGTACCACTTCTTCCACGTTTTATTAGAAGTGGGAACGGAGGACAGGGGTTGGAACCTCTTCTTAAAAGACATGTAAAAAAGGCCTTCCGCCTTCTTAAATTTCAGATCCATATTACTGCGGATTAGATCCATGGATACATCTACTTCATTTTTATGCCCTAAGACTACAAACCCTAAAAGTTGCCGCCAACTATTGAGATTAAGGTCGGCAGGGCAGAGCTTGTAACAACAGAAGAATTGCCTAACTAAATCAGGCAACGAAAGTCTCAAACCCATTTCAAACCAGGCAAGATAAACACATATCTTCTCGGCTTCAACATTATAGGGACGATCCATTGGGCCTGGTACTCTGCAGGTCACATTTGAGGGAAAATTATACTTCACCCTCCACTCGTTCAGCAAGCTTTGAGTGACGGCACTCTCGCCCTCTTCTTTATGGGAAGACCTGCCAGAGGTTTCCCTAGCCCTGTCTCGGGGCTCTATAAAGGCATCGACTATCCTAGTCTCAGGACTAGGGGGAGGCTCAATAGACCTCTCCCCAGCATCTTCGGGGGCAAGGTCACCTACATTCTCTAAAGGAGGCGGCATAGCCATCTCAGAGGGATTTCCTACCCCCTCATTAACGTTTGAGGATTCAAGAGGAGTAGACATTATTCCCGGACTTAAAGAGGAAGAAGCAAAAGAAGAGGAAAGATCGGTCGAACCTGTTCTAGACCAGAGCCTTAGAAAACCAGTGTTCTTCGAAGTCGTACAAATCAACAATGGCGGACAAGATCTTCTAGCACAGTGAAAATGACGGGGAAAAGGTCATTTCAAATCTTACCCTGTATTTATAAGTGTAGTATTAGAAGGGACCCACCAAGTCCAAACGCCATGACGATTCGGAACAATGATGACTTCGAGAAACCCAACCATCGGGCCAGTACAATGATGGCCTTAAAAAAATCCAATCTCTGGCTGCGTAATAAATGATGCCCCAACAGTCACCTTGAAAGGCGAACAGGCAGGATATATGACTCTCCGAAAAAGGCTTAACCCTAGTTGCTTGTTAGCATCAAACTAGGACTTGGGGGGGGAGTAACTGATATACCATAAAAGAGCAGACCAATCACCACTTGATACGTATGCCTATGAATCCAGCTCACGCTTGGCTAACTCAGCTCGCGCTCAGCCAATGGCTAAGAGCTCGGACATTCAGAACGATGAAAGATCGGAAGTAGCCAAGCATATGCCTCCAGAGCACATACATATCCGGATAAGGATCACAGAGTTAATTACAGGGCTCTAGACCAACACCCCAAAGCTCGTCACCGGCTTAGCGGCTGCCGAGCAGGGAATAAGGAAACAGTCTTCAATAAGGAAACTACTATCTATGATTATCTCTATACAATACTCTACAAGGTAACTACAATCTCCGATGATCAAATCCCTATATTCATGGCTCCGAATCCTAATCAACTTAGGAAGACCATGATCTATAAATCAAACCCTAAAGGTACGCTTTATTTTCATGCTCATTCTTTGGCTTTCAATATAGTCTTTTCAATTCCGTTTACTTATTTAAGCATCGGAGCGGCTACCACTGGAGCCAATCCGGTGGTCCTTTGATCCCTTTTCTGAGTGTTCTATAGGTTGCCGAGCCCATACTTATTGCGAGTCGAAAAGTGCAGCATCTGTACAGTTGTTGATTTTCACTTGACTTTTGGTATTTATGAATGTTAGTTTTTGGGTTTTGGATCAACCCATATGTGAATAAGATCCGCCCACTAGGGAATGGGCCTTGACCCATTTAAATGGCTGATAGGATAAGTGTTTATCCTTATTCAAATACATCTTTATCACGTGTTGATAGAGATCAATATTTTGAATCCTAATAAAATTTTATTATATATCTAAAATAAATATGCAAATATGTGGTCTGTAACACCCTGACCCAAGTTGTAACCGAGCAAGCCATGAAAACCCGAGCTGTTAGGGCTTCCTGTTATAATATTAAATGAATTGGACGATTTGAAATATCAATAGTTCAAAAATATGAATAATACCGGGCAATACCCGAGCAAGCCATGAACGAATACCGAAATAAAAATAAAATTTTAAATAAATAAAATAAAATAAAATGAAATAGAAATAAATAAATAAATAAAGGGAAAATATATCTATGGAAATGAGTATATATGTGTATATATGTAGGTGTATAAATATATATATATATATATATATATATAAGGTAAACTGTAAAGATATATATATGTGTGTATATATATATATATATATATATATAGTTGACATTGAGGCCTTTACTCCCATAACAGAATAAGGGAAAGAGGGGGAAATATGGAAATAAAAAAGGGAAGTCAATGAGAGAGAGAGGAAAGAGAGGGAGAGAAGGAGATAATTAGGGGGAGGAGCGGCTATAACTTGGGCATGCATTGCATGCATGACAAAAACCAAAAAAAAAGAAAAAGAGAGAAGCAAACATACGGATGAGGAAGAAGGAAATAGAGATGGTGAGGCCAAAGAAGAGGAGTTATGTGATTCAGAGGGAGATACTGCGAACAAAAACGTGAGAAGTAAGGTAAGCCAAGTAAATTTTGTTTTTAGATTTTTAAGCATGAAGGTTAGGTTTTATTGATAAGGTCTGAATAAGCATGAAAAATGGGTTAACTAGGAAAAAGAATCAAGAAAAATGATGCAAAGATAAGAGAGAAAAATGTATTTACAGGGTTTGAGGGATAATTGGGTTTTGGGAAATATATGCATGAAACTTTATTTAAAGTATGTAGGATTGTTTATACCATTTCCAGAAATCGTGTAGGGATTATTTTGGGCTTAAAACAGTAGAAAACTACCACAAAAATGGGAAAAATTCCCTCGTCGGAAAACCGCCGTCGCTGAAAATGCCATTGTTATGGCAATTTTTGACAACACAAAACCCCACCGTTTTCAATTCTAAGGGCAGATAAAGAACCCCCTTAAAATATCCCACCGATTCCCATCGAGAAAACCTAAGAAAATGGCCACCTCTGAGTCGCCGTCGCTGGAAGAGACGATCGGGATGTCACTAGAGGAAGCTTAGGGACGAAGACTGTGCGGGTTGGGTAAGAATTGTGTTCGAGTCAGGACTCATCCGATTGCACCCATGGATTTAGTGAGACGGTACCGTTTGAGGGAGTAGGTTCTAAAGGTTTAAAAGTGTAATTGGGACTGTTTGGCTATTGGGTTAGTAAATTGGGTTAATGTTCTGTTTGGGGATAAGGTTATCTCACCCTTTGTTTTAAGAGTAATCCATTATTTGGCTTGTAAGTGTAAAGAAAAAAAATGCGCAGGGGCTGCTGCCCCTGTAACTTGAACCCACGACCTAGGGGAGGATCGTTAAAGAACAGATCACTGTGCCATTAAGGTACATGTGATCTTTTTTCCCCCACATAATATATATTATAGATACACTTAATTAATTTAATTTAATTAATTATTACATTAATTTCTAATATGCAAATTAGTCAAATAAATAGTATAAATTTACTATTTTGGATCTTCTGGATCCAATGGTGAGATCCGTTTTACGAGACGGAGTCCCAAAAAATAAAATACCTATAAAAATGCCAAAATGACCAATATATCCCTAAGTCAAATGTGAGTCAAACAGACTTCGATGGAGTTAAGTAAATAGTGAATTTATATTATTTTAAACCTTCTGGACTCAACAATGAAGTCCAATTTGTAAAACAGAACCCCAAAAATAAAGACATGTAAAATGACCATTTTTCCTTTTCGGTATAGAAGTCCAAATTGAAAACCGTGAAAGCCTAAATTAGTAAAAGAGATACTTAGAGTAGCGAGGTGTACAAATTGATAAATGACATTAAAACTGAGACGTATTTATTGGTATATAGGCAAGTCAAAGGGAAAGGAAAAAGTCACGGAATACTAGGACGCACTGATAAGGTAAGTAAACTCCTATCTCTTATACGTGGTTTTCCAAGCCATATTCTTTCTATTACTGCCAAGATTTTGTACTCATATACGTACCCACTACTATTGTCCCACCATTGATATTGTCCTATCTGGTGGATGCTTATTGACTGTTATCTCATGATTGCTTTGTTGTACTATGCCTTGAAAAGCCTATCACTCATAAGTGCTTTATCGTACTGTGCCTTAACAGGCCTATCATTGTATGTTTACTGCATGATATTCCATACTTTATACACTTCTTATGGAATTATGATAGAATCCTGATTTATGATAAATGCCAAATTTTGTGCTCAGTCACAATTTCCTTCCGATGCTATCTGTTGACAGGACCTACGGGTCGATTAATGGGACCTACGGGTCGAGTCCGTGACTAGACACATGACAATGATGGCATTTTTACGCAGTGAGTTGAAAGGGCATTTTATATGCATTCATGTTAAGGGGGGGATGCCAGGCCCCCAAAAGACCGAGGGTTTGCCAAACCCTGAACAAATTAAATGCATCATCCATGTTTGACTATTATGATTGAAGTTATTGAATTCATAGGATGTTTTCATTTCTTCATGAATAGTTCTATGTCAATAGTTTCCTTATTTATTGGATTTGACTTTGACCGAATTATTGTGGTAGTATATTTATGTTGATTATGATTATTGAGCTTTTCCCATATTCACGACACCATTACTCATACTTGTTTATTGTGCCTTAATATTTATTGGCTATTGTGGCATTTTACTGTTAACTGCAACTGTTGTCATGATTGGCTATCATGTTACCCTTTGAGTTCATATTTTTTTTTATGTTAACCCTAACCCGTATTGGAGATAGGCTTTTACTTACTGAGCGTTGTTAGCTCACCCCACTTACTATTTTTTTCAGGTGAGTATGCTACAGAACCACAGTAGGAGATCAAGAGCTTAGGGGAGACAGTTGAGGAGCATGATAGAATAATGTAGTCTCTCCCATGTACTCGCCACCTAAAAGTGGTTTTATGTTTAGTTTGTTGCCAATTACATTTTTCAGTCATTGAACAATATTTTGTATTAAGACTTTCGCAATTTAATGTTATGTTCACATTATTTATTGTCATCATTGATACAAAGAATGGAAAAAAGTAGGGACGGTCATTGGGTCGGCTCCGCAACACAAGATCCGCATAGGATGGGTTTCGGGTCTTGACAGTTTGGTATCAGAGATAAGTTTTAGGTGCTAGAGAGTTATAGGAGACATGATTAGAACACTAGAACTGTTACGTCTAGAAATGAAGCGATAGTAATATCGATACCTTTATGTTAGACCTTATATGGCTATTGACTGTTATCTTATGTAAATGTATTGCATATCTTTTTCAGCAACGGTTGACACAATGACTACCGCGGCCGCTATGGAACGCATCAAGCGATTGAAATAACTAATAAAGAGGATTATCGAGGCGAGTCGGGCCGATACAGATCAGACGGGTACTAGCTAGCCAGTACGACAAGAGCCGCCTGTCAAACGTGGGTACTAGTTAGCCAGTACGATATAAGTAACCTGTCAACAAGGGTACTAGCCAACCAGTGTGATAGAAGCGGCCCATCAACGTAGGAAGCTATCAGGGGAATGAATGCTATCCGACATTCCCATATGAGCGGTTCCTGAAGATGAAGCCTCTACACTTCGACAGTACCCAGAGAGTTATAACTACAGAGGAGTGGCTCTTGGAGATGAACATAATTTTTTGTACTTTGCCATGCATTGAGACACAGAAGATGGCATATGCCACATATCAGTTCAAGGGGGCTGCACATAAGTGGTGGCTGCTTGTGGAGGCAAGGGAACCCGACATGGACTGACAGCGCTTTACCACGGTTTTCAATGAGAAGTATTTCCCCCGAGAGGTAAAGAACCAAAAAATTGCTGAGTTCATTGTACTACAGCTGGGCAATATGACAGTAGAGCAGTATGAGGCCACGTTCACTGAGTTGGCCAGATTCACCCCTAATGTAGTCAACAACGAGGATCTCAAGGCCAGAAAGTTTGAGGAGGGGCTACGATGGGCCATCAAGGACAGATTGAAGCCTTAGTAATTACCTACCTACAATGAGGTAGTGACCACCACCAAAATTATTGAGAGGAGTGGTGAAGAGTTCGTCAAGAGATGGGCAAATCAGAGGCCATGAAGTAGTCAAAATCGGAGGCCAGGGTCTTCTTCCTCTAGGCAAGGGTCCTCATTCAATAGACCCGGGACTGGATCCCGAACTATAAGGCCCAGTTTGAGGAGGCCAAACACTACTGAGGGGACCCCAACTAAATGCCCCAACTGTCAAAAAGTTCACAGGGGCCAGTATTTGAGGGACAGTAATGCTTGCTATTATTGTGGCCAGATGGGACATTTTGCAAGGGAGTGCCCTCAAGCCAATAGAGCCACTGCTAGTGCCGCTTCAGTTGGGACATCAGCATCAGCACCTAGGGCACCAGTACCAACAGCCATAGTGAATAGGCCTTCGAACCATAGGACTAGACAGGGAAATGTCTCACAACAGGCCGGACGTGTTTTCTCCATAGTGCTAGGGGATGTATAGGCTTTGAATTTTGTGGTCGTAGGTACCCTTTTAGTTTGTGCACAGTCTGCCCATGTTTTATTTGATACTGGTTCTACGCACTCTTTTATATCTCCTGCATATTCAGCTAAGTCGAACAGATCGACAAAACCCTAAGGATATTTACTTAATGTGACTATACCATCGGGATAATCATTAATGGGGGAGACCATGTATAAGAACTGTGAGATACAGATTATAGGGGTACCTTTACTTGCCGATCTTATACCATTAGAAATCTATGGGTATGCTGTTATTCTGGGAATGGACTAGTTAACTACAAACCATGCCACTATAAACTATGTGACTAAAAGAATGCTTATTCAGAACCCCAGATTTTCGACCATCGAGTTTGAGGGGACAAGGATGGTCACTCCACCCTATTTTGTTTCTGTTATACAAGCTAGGCATCTGTTTTGCAAGGGGTGCCATGGTTTCTTGTGTAGTATCCAGAACACTGAGTCATAGCAACCTATGTTGGAGCAGATTCCCATTGCTAGGGAATTCCTTGAGGTGTTTTTGGATGATCTTCTAGGGATGCCTGTGGACAAAGAGATTGAGTTTAGCATCGACGTACTGCTAGGCACTGCACCGATATCTAAAACACCCTACAGAATGGCCCCAGTTGAACTGAAAGAGTTAAAGCTTCAGTTACAAGAACTGCTAGACAAGGGTTTTACACAACCCAGTTCATCGCCATGGTGTGCACCTGTACTATTCGTTAAGAAGAAGGATGGGACCATGAAGCTATGTATAGATTATCGTGAACTGAATAAGGTTACCATTAAAAATAGGTATCCATTGCCCAAGGTAGATGATTTATTTGACCAATATATTGAAGGGGGCTCAGGTGTTCTCAAAGATTGATCTAAGGTTCGGTTATCACCAGTTGAAAGTTAGACCTACAGACATTCAAAAGACGACGATCAGGACTCGGTATGGACATTATGAGTTTTTGGTCATGCCTTTTAGAGTGACTAATGCCCTAGCCGCATTCATGGATTTAATGAACATAGTGTTTAAGCCGTACTTGGACGATTTCGTGTTCGTATTCATTGATGATATTCTGGTTTATTCTAAGAACCAAGAAGAGCACGAGGTGCATTTGAGGAAGGTCCTATAGAAGCTATGGGAGCAGAAGTTATATGTTAAATTGAAGAAGTGTGAATTCTAGCTCCCAAGTATTTCATTCTTAGGGCATGTGATTATTAAGGATGGGATCTCCGTGGACCCCCTAGAAGATAGAAGCTATTACTAGTTGGCCCCGATCGACTACTGTCATGGAGGTTCGTAGTTTCATGGGTTTAGTTAGCTACTATAGGAGATTTGTCAAGGATTTCTCCAAGATAGCTATGCCAATCACCCAGCTGACCAGGAAGAATGTTCTGTTCATCTGGACTGAGGAGAGGGAGCAAAGTTTTCAAGAGCTGAAGAACTGATTGGTTACAGCTCCAATCCTGACAATACCAGATGGGACAAAGGGCTTTATGATCTACAGTGATGCCTCACACCAAGGCTTGGGGTGTGTTCTGATGCAACAGGGAAAGGTAGTGGCTTATGCTTCACGACAACTGAGGTCACATGAAAAGAACTATCTAACTCACGACTTCGAGCTCGCAGCTATTGTTTTTGCCCTTAAAATCTAGAGGCATCATCTGTACAGAGCCACATGCGAGATTTTCATTGATCACAAAAGTCTCAAGTACTTGTTTACGTAGAAGGAGGTCAATATGTGCCAACGATGTTGGTTGGAGTTGATCAAGGACTATGAGCTCAGTATACAGTACCATCCAAGGAAGGCGAATGTAGTAAATGATGCTCTTAGCAGGAAGTCATCAAGGATTCTTGCTTACCTGTTGACTATACAAAAGAGCTACTACAGGATTTAGAGGCCATGGAGGTTGAGGTGATTCTGCCAGATTTTAAGGCAATGTGTGCTAACGTCATGATTGGTCTTACTGATTGTTGACAAGATTAGGGAATTGTAGATTCACGACAACAAGTTAGTTAAGCTTCATCAAGAGGCTGAGATTGGAGGTAATACAAATTTCTCTATACGAGATGGGGTGTTGTACTATCATGACAGGATCTGAGTGCCACACGTACTTGAGATTAGGAAGGAGATTCTTGAATGGGGCACACAATTCTAGATTTACTATACACCTAGGAAATACAAAAATGTACCACAATATGAGGAGCACTTATTGGTGGTCAGGAATAAAGAAGGATATAGCTGAGCACATTGCACGATGTATGAAGTGTCAGTGGATCAAAGTTTAGCACCAGAAGCCAAGGAGGGCTTCTACAGTCACTGCCAATACCAGAGTGGAAATAGGAGCATATCACGATGGATTTTGTATCAGGGTTGCCTAAGACATCACATGGGAATGATTCTATATGGGTGATCATTGAAAAACTGACAAAAACAGCCCATTTCTTTGAGACCAAAACGAATTAGAATTTAGAACGATTGGTCATACATTATATTAGGGAGATTGTTCGATTATATGGAGTTTCAGTATCCATTGTATCCGACGAAGATCCACGATTTGTGTCTAAGTTCTAAAGGAGTCTACAGAAGGCCATGGGCACAGAGTTGAGTCTTAGCACTGCATACCAACCTGAGATAGATGGACAATCCAAGTGGACGATACAGACATTGGAGGACCTACTGCAATTATGTGTCATTGATTTCAAGGGAAGCTGAGAGGATCAACTGCCATTAGTAGAGCTCACATATAACAACAGTTACCAATCCAGTATCGGTATGGCATCGTATGAGGCCCTGTATGACAAGCAGTGTAGATCTCTACTGTGCTGGACACAAGTGGGTGATAGGAAACTATTTGGGCCAGAGATAGTAGAGCAGACCACCGATAAGATCCATTTGATCAGGTAGCATTTACTAGCAACTCAAAGTCGACAGAAGAGTTACGCTGACACTAGGAGAAGAGAGTTAGAGTTCACGACAAGTGACTACGTGTTCCTGAACGTATCACCAATGAAAAGAGTGGTCAAATTTGGCAAGAGAGGGAAACTAGGGCAACGATACGTTGGATCATTCAAGATTGTGGGATGAGTCAGACCAGTAGCGTATCGGCTAGCATTGCCATCTGAGTTAGCACACGTACATGATGTGTTCCATGCTTCGATGTTAAGAAAGTGTGTGCACAACCCAGATCAGATAATCGAGCACGAGGTGTTAGATGTTCAGGAGGACTTGAGTTATATTGAGCAGCCAGTATAGATCTTAGACTAACGAGAGCAAGTTCTACGAAACAAGACCATTCCACTAGTGAAAGTATTATGGAGGAATTCTCGACTTGAAGAAGCCACTTGGGAATGAAAGATGAAATGCCTACTCAGTATCCTCATTTATTTGCACCATGATTTAGTCAAGTTTAGGGGACCTGAAATTATTTAAGGGGGGCAAAATGTAATACCCTGACCCAAGTTGTAACCGAGCAAGCCATGTAAACCCGAGCTTTAGGACTTTCTATTATAATATTGAATGAATTGGACGGTTTGGAATATCAATAGTTTAAAAATATGAATAATACTAGGGCAATACCCGAGCAAGCCATGAACGAATACCGAAATAAAAATAAAATTTAAAATAAATAAAATAAAATAAAATGGAATAAAAATAAAAAAAATATAAAAATATAAATAAAGGAAAAATATATATATATGGAAATGAGTATATATGTGTATTGATTACGCCCAAAGAATAACGCGGTAATTGTAGTGTAGCTTTGGGGTGTTGATTCCACAGGGAGACTAAATTAAAAGAATAATAAACAGAATTTCTGAAACTACAGAAGTATTAGACGGTTAATGAGAAAATAAAATATAAAAAGTGATTTTGAATACAACTAAAAATTAAACAAATTAATTAATGGAAGAAAATATTCAAACTTAACGAACAGTGGAGTGTCGGGAATCCCTTGCACATATATGGTATTTCAATTATTTTTAATTCACAGATAACTCAATTGAGAAATTAAATTCCAAAAATCTCAATCGGAAGATTTAAAATTATGCATCAAAATTAGACTGAAAATAACCCTTCGAAAAATCATTCATCATCTTTAAATCACTCAAATTATTATTCACATTGATAAAATACAACGACGACAATATACCCAACGAGCAATACTGCAGCAGAGAATTGAATCAATATAAATATTTAATTGTTCAAAAAATAATTAAAACATTAATCCACTCAATAGAAAAAGCATGACTGAATCTATAAACGGACTAAAACCTTTAATTATTCGGACAATAAAATTCAACAATAAATTTAGAATGATCAACGAAGAATTTAACAAATTAAAACCATGTGCAGGAATCAAAATAAATTAAAATAGCCATATATGGTACAAGTTCATCCTTAACTCCACTTAAAAATTTAGTTACCCATATTCAGAATGGATAACATAAATTTTACGAAGAGAAAACGAGCCATGGAATGACAGTGGCTTCTTCTTCCCTGCTGCGCAATCCTGTACAGCCATCGCACACACTGTTCTGTTCTTCGTGCCGCAGCTCTCCTTTTCGTCTCTCCCTTTTAGGTTTTTTTATTTACTATATATATCAGTCCTGCATTAAGTTTTTAAGCCCACGTGCGCCCCAGGCCCTTGATTTTGCTTTTGCATGGACTCCGCCACTTGTTGCCTTCAGCCGCCTGACCAAGCCAAGCCTTGGCTTGGTCCACTACATTGCTGCACAAATACACACGACTGGGCCCACTGCCACAAGAGAGCCCCATTTCCTTCTTTTTCATTTTACTGTGCATGGGCCCACTTGTTGAAACTTTCTAATTCAGCCGCCGCTTTACTCTCCCTTTGCTTTTCTTTCATTTTTTTTCCCTTGTTTTACTTGCCTTTGATTTTTCTTATTGCTTCTTTGACTTTTCTTGGTCTTCCCTCATCAGCCGTTTCTGCACCTTTCCAGCTTCATGGGCCCATTATTTTTTCTTTTCTTTTTCTTTATTTTGCTTTTCTTATTCCCACGCACAGTCAGTTGCCACAAACTTTACATCCCGTTTTCTATCAGATAACAATTGAATCTTGACTCAGGCCCTTCACGAAAGTTGTAGCCCTGGATGAGTAAATAATTTTAGGCTCAAAAACCACCTGATTTGGACTTTGGAAGCTCAAGTTATGGCCCCTTCAAGTTGGCTGGACGGACAGAATTTAGAGCAGCTTTTCAGACCTGATTTCGAAATAATGTTTGGAGGCCCAAACGAACTCCGATTTTTGCAAACCAAACCTTTCTGAAAAGCCCAAGACGTCCTCTAAAAATTTCATGAAGACCGTTTTCTCATTCTGAAACTTTAACGTCATCCAAATCTCAATTGAAACTCAATAGTCGAATCTGTCAAAAAGTCAAAAATAGTTCCAAAAATATTAAGTGAAAAGCGCAATTGCAAACTATCTCTCGCCAATAAATAATGCAATATTTGAGATATAAAATCTTATAATTTAATGCTCAAATACCTCTTATTGTAAATAGAAATTGAATAAAATAATATCAAGTATATTCCCACATTTCTATCCACTTTCTAGCATTTTAATCAAATAATGGGATATTTAGAGTGCACTTTTGCGCACTCATCATGTATATATGTAGGTGTATAAATATATATATATATCATAATATATATATATATATATATATGAAAGCATGATATATATATATATGGTAAACTATATATATATATATATATATATAGTTGGCATTGAGGCCTTTACTCCCATAACAGAATAAGGGAAAGATGGGGAAATATGGAAATAAAAAAGGGAAGTCAATGAGAGGGAGAGGAAAGAGAGGGAGAGAAGGAGACAATTAGGGGGATAAGCGACTATAACTTGGGCATGCATTGCATGCGTGACAAAAACCAAAAAAAGAAGAAGAAAGAAGCAGATAGAGGGAGGAGGAAGAAGGAAACTGAGAACCTGAGGCCAAAGAAGAGGAGTTCTGCGATTCAGAGGGAGATCCTGCGAACAAAAATGTGAGATGTAAAGTAAGCCAAGTAAATTCTGTTTTTAGATTTTTAAGCATGAAGGTTAGGTTTTATTGATAGGGTCTGAATAAGCATGAAAAATGGGTTAAATAGGAAAAAGAATCAAGAAAAATGAAGAAAAGATAAGAGAAAAAAATGTATTTAAAGGGTTTGAGGGATAATCGGGTTTTGGGAAATATATGTATGAAACTTTGTTTAAAGTATGTAGGATTGTTTATACCATGTCCAAAAATCATGTTGGGATTATTTTGGGCTTAAAACAGTAGAAAACTACCACAAAAATGGGAAAAATTCCCTCACGGGAAAACTGCCGTCGCCGAAAATGCCACTATTATGGTAGTTTTTAACAGCCCAAAACCCCACCGTTTTCAATTCTAATGGAAAATATAGAACCCCTTTGAAATACCCCACCGATTCCCATCGAGAAAACCTAAGAAAATGGCCACCTCTGAGTCTCCGTTGCCGGAAGAGACGATCGGGACGTCACTGGAGGAAGCTTGGGGACGAAGATTGTGCAAGGTTTGGTAGGAATTGGGTTCGGGTCAGGACCCACCCGACCGCATCCATGGATTTAGTGAGATGGCATCGTTTGAGGGAGTAGGTTCTAAAGGTTTAAAAGTGTAATTGGGACTGTTTGGCTATTGGGTTAGTAAATTGGGTTAATGTTCTATTTGGGGATAAGGATATCTCACCCCTATTTTAGGAGTAATCCACTGTTTGGCTTGTAAGTGTAAAGAAAAAAAATGCGCAAGGGCTGCTGCCCCTACGACTTAAACCCATGACCTAGGGGAGGATCCTTAAAGAATGGACCACTGTGCCACTAAGGCACATGTGATCTTTTTTCCCCCACATAATATATATTATAGATATATTTAATTAATTTAATTTAGTTAATTATTACATTAATTTCTAATTGTAAATTAGTCAAATAAATAGTATAAATTTACTATTTTGGATATTCTGAATCCAATGGTGAGATCCGTTTTACGAGACGAAGTCCCAAAGAATAAAATACCCGTAGAAACTACTAAAATGACCAAAATACCCCTAAGCAAATGTGAGTCAAACGAACTCCGATGGAGTTTAGTAAATAGCGAATTTTTATTATTTCAAACCTTCTGGACTTAACAGTGAAGTCCAATTTCTAAAAATAGAACCGAAAAAATAGAGACATGTAAAATGACCATTTTACCCTTTCGGTATAAAAGTCCAAATTGAAAACCGTGAAAGCCTAAATTAGTAAAAGAGATACTTAGAGTAGCAAGGTGTACAAATTGATAAATGACATTAAAACTGAGACGTGTTTATTGGTGTATAGGCAAGTCAAAGGGAAAGGAAAAAGTCACGAAATACTAGGACGCACTGATAAGGTAAGTAAACTCCTATATCTTATACGTGGTTTTTCCAGCCACATTCTTTCTATTATTGCCAATATTTTTTACTCATGTATGCACCCACTACTATTGTCCTACCATTGATATTGTCCTATCTGGTGGATGCTTATTGACTGTTATCTCATAATTGCTTTGTTGTACTGTGCCTTGAAAGGCCTATCACTCATAATTGCTTTGTTGTACTGTGCCTTGAAAGGCCTATCATTGTATGTTTACTGCATGAAATTCCATACTTTTTACACTTTTTATGGAATTATGATAGAATCTTGATTTATGATAAATGTCGAATTTTGTGCTCAATCCCAATTTTCTTCCGATGTTATCTAATTGACAGGACCTACGGGTCGATTAATGGGACCTATGGGTCGAGTCCGTGAATGGACACTTGGCAATGATGGCATTTTTACGCAGTGACTTGAAAGGGCATGTTATATACAATAATGTTAAGGGGGTATGCTGGGCCCCCAAAAGACCGAGGGTCTGCCAAACCCTGAACAGAGTAAATGCATCATTCATTTTTGACTGTTATGATTGACATTATTGAATTCATAAGATGTTTTCATTTCTCTATGAATAGTTCTATGTCGATAGTTTTCTTATTTATTGGATTTGAGTTTGACCGAATTATTGTGGCAGTATAATTATGTTGACTGTCACGACCCGAAATCCAACCTGTGTGGATCTCGTATCGCGACTGTCACCCTTCGACCGAGGCTTTAGGGCAAGGCTCACATAAGCAACAGTATCGGGATGGCGGTGCGACATGTGTTTGCGGAAGCATGAAAACTTTTTCTTTTCTTTTCTTATTTTAAATCTTTCTCACATTCGCTCGGTACTGCCACTCTTCAAAACAGTATACATGATTATACATTCAGAGCATAATAAAATTCTAAAGTTTTATACATAATACATATCCATTTGTCCTTCGAGGCTTAGTTACATAATACTCCAACATTTATTATAACAAAAAGTGATAACTACAATCCACAATACATCCCATGACCAAGATATGGTCTATTACCTCCATGCTACCCTGTAAGAAACTTCTTATGTCCTTCCTCAAAATGGGCAAGGCTTTCACACCTTCATCACAAAATAGGGTTAAGATCACTTTTGTTACCTGAAGGGGGGGTCGGATAAAAATTCGGGTAAGCTAATCTAAGCTTGTGAGTAATTCCAGTATTTGTCATGGGGTTTCAATTGATAGTGGTTTAACACATGAGAGTTTATAAAATAATCACTACCAATTGCTCGTATACTTTGAACACAAAATATATGTATTTCTTAAAATAGATAGCTTTGAAACATTTAAAGTATTCAAGCTAAACATGTATTTCTTCAAATTGAGTAATATGAACTTCAAAACATGTAAATATGCATGGTGAAAATGAGGGTAAAACCTGCTTCCATTTTCAACACACACCTTATCACTTTCATTAGTAGAATCCGTTTCGAACCAGATTCCTATTTTACTTTACGTGGAGATATCTCTTGCCTGGGGGATTAGATCCTGCTACCTGGAATTTATTCGTATCGTGGTTGAGTTTCGAAGAAAACCCAACAAAATCGTGATCGTATCAGTTTATCTTGTATTTAAAAACATTTAACACATGACTTCTTCATAGAGATGCTTTTATAAGCATTTAACACATGATGTTTGTGACTTTATGATAGAATCTTCAAATACATGGAATATGCAAATTTAGAATATTTAACAACGTTTGGCATTTAAAACTTAGACATGTTGAAATATATTTTAACGAGAAACTGTATAGAAACCATTCACTGAGCATGTCATAACAAGGTTTATAAGAGCAGAAATACTTTAAAACAGGAATCATGTAAATACTAAATTTGATATTCGAATGCTTCAGATATTTTGAACTTAAAACTTCTTCAAATCCATGGAGTTAAATCTTTACTTCAAATACAGGGTTACTCACCTCTGTCCTTAGGGTTAGTGCTAATAATGCGCTTTCCCACTTCCTCTACAGTTCCTAAGAACAATTCATAAATAGTCTCATTAACTTCATATTCATTGCAATACCACTTATTGATGTTCTTAACTTATGTTTAGATCGTAATTAAATCCTAATTTCTATCTTAGGCGTATACTTTTTAAATATACTCTTTTGGTAGCTTCATTAGATCATAAGGTTTGATTCTATTACTTTACATACTTACGTGTCATATTTTTTTGTACTTCATTTCATAATATGGACCTTACCATTGAGTTCGGAACGTCGAAAAAAGTCAATTTAGACCCTCTCGGACTTCCATTTGACTTTAGGGGCACTAGGGCTAATTTGGTCATTTTACATTTTTAAGTGTCTTTATTTCTCAGGATCCCGTCTCGCGACACGGACCTCATCATTGGTCTCAGAAGGTCCAAGATAGTAAAGATACACTAATAACTTGTTCAATTTGGACGTCAGACCATTTCGTCATTATTATTTAATTTTATTTAATATCATTTATGTATAATATATAATTTTATGGGATTATTGGACACGGGATTGTCTTGTCCAAATGGTTTGAATGCCTTAAATCTTACCCTTGGTTCCCTGTTCGAGTCCTAGGGGCTGCACCCCTTTTAATTTTTTCTTAAATTTTCCCTTTTCATTTTATTATATATATATATATATATATATTTTGCCACATTACATAACACGGGCTTGCCCTATCCAAGTGTTAAGAAAGGGTGCTTTGTTCCAAAAGATCGGGCGTTCAAGTCTTAAGGGCTGCGGCCCCTGTTATTTTTCTGATTTTTATCAGGCCAAATAGCGAACAAGGCATTAAAACCTGGGATAGGCTATCCTATTCTTGTATAGATTATGAAATTTGGCCCATAACCTCGTAACCAAACAAGCTATATTCTGGTTTTAAAATTTAAAGCCTTTTAAGCCCAAAACGACGTCGTCTCACTTATGCAGTGGCTAACCCCTGTTGTCAACACATGTCCGAGTCGATTCACTGGGTTTTAAACAAGTTGAGCGAGTCAACCCATCGTCTTCTCCCTTACCTAGGGTCACTGTTGCCCTAATTTTCTACAAATCCAAACTTCCAACTTCGTGAATTTTTACTCACTGAATCTCTTTGTTTACGATTCTAAACTATTTCTGGATTGTAAAGGATCATTTTTGCATTCATTTGAGAGTTCAAATAGAGCTCTATCATTTGGTTCAAATCATACATCCCCCACGGTTTCTAGGCTAGTAAATAGCCGTTTCTCCATGAAAGTTCTTGGGATTTGGCTTGTTGTGTTCCTTATTTAGGGGGCTTCAGTTTCCCATTCCAAAAACATGGATTAAGGGTTTTAACACAGAGGCTGGGTTTCAAACCCGAAACCTGCAACACCAAATTTTAGGGCCTTTCTTTGGTTTTCTTGGTCGAGGGCCATTGTTTTTAGAACAATACTGGGGTCTTGTTGAGGTCTCAACAAACAAATTAAGGTTTGGTTTACATGATTTCAAACCTGCTCCAACCATAGTCTTTTAATGGCTGTTCTTAATAGTTTGTTATTGACAAGCCCTTTTTGACCCTCTAGTTCAGTTCTAATAGTTTACAAGGTCCAAAAATGAACTCATGAATGCTTAAGAAAACCTAAACAACTTACATACAGGTATAAATTCTAGAGAGAGAAAGTATGGGTTTACCTCATTTTCTTCTTGTTTCTCTTCCTTCTGCGCCTCAGTCCCTTTTCTTTCTCTCACACCTCCTCTCTTTCCCTTTTACTTCCTCACTTAACTGACCTTACAGTCGGTGGCATTGCCACCTGTTATTATGGAGAACACCACACACGCACACACGACTGCATGGGAGCCTCCACTCATTCTCTCTCTAGCTTCTCTATTATTTTACAGCTTTCTACTTCATTCTCATTTCTTCTTATTTCATTTCTTTCATTTTCTTTATACACACACACACACACACATATATATATATATATATATATATCTATAACTATTTACATGTATTTAGTATATATATATATATATCTGTGTGTGTGTGTGTTCTCATTTATATATCTATATATATCATTTAATATGTAATTGTATTAGTTCATATGTATGTGTATATATATATATATACACACTTATATTTATTTATATATTTTGGCTACACACACACAATACACTCTTAATGTGTGTATTTCGCATGTGTTCATATACTATATAATTATAGGTATATTACCATATAATTATGACACATAATATAATCACGTATTGAAAGATACTTATTTGTATATTTTCCGATCCTCAGTCCTTTCTCGTAATAACTTCTGGGCTATTTGTTGAATCCTCGTAAAACGTGTCTTAGATTCGGGCATCCTTGGGTAGGGGTGTTACATTCGTGTCTTAGGTTCGAGCATCCTTGGGTCGGGGTGTTACATTGACTGTGATTATTGAGCTTTTTTCATATTCACGACACCATTACTCATACTTGTTTATTGTGCCTTACTATTCATTGGCTATTGTAGCATTTTATTGTTAATTGTAACTGTTGTCATGACTGGCTATCATGTTACCTTTTGAGTTTATATTTTTTTTATGTTAACCCTAACCCGTATTGGAGATAGGCTTTTACTTATTGAGCGTTGTTAGCTCACCCCACTTACTATTTTTTTCAGGCGAGTATGCTACAGAACCACAATATGAGATCAGGAGCTTAAGAAGACAATTAAGGAGCATGATAAAATAATGTAGTCTCTCCCATGTACTCGCCACCTAAAAGTGGTTTTATGTTTAGTTTGTTGTCAGTTACATTTTTCAGTCATTGAACAATATTTTGTATTAAGACTTTCGCAATTTAATGTTATGTTCACATTATTTATTATCATCATCGATACAAAGAATGGAAAAAAGTAGGGACGGCCATTGGGTCGGCCCCGCGACATGAGATCCACATAGGGTGGGTTTCGAGTCGTGACATGGTCCGCGTAATGTGGTTCTGAGATATAATACACTTTCTCTTTCTACTCTTTCCTCTTTAGTGGGTTTGGAATGTGAAGATTGAAGAGGTAACTCTAGTAGCCAACCCTGCGTAACTTTGTAAAATTTTGGGGACATACACGAAAGCCAGAATTTAGCCCACACGAATTTTTAAAATATTATTATAAGATAATACCTTTTGAACGATCCGCCATAGTGAATGTGTTCTTTATAAATCCAGTATGTAGTCCTTAAAAGTTCATGACAATCCACCGTCGGATCTGTGAGAGATCTGAGTTTAAAGTTCTGATTTTTTTTAAAAATACAACTTTAATATGAATTTTTAGGTTTTAATACGATATGCAAAACCCTAATTATTATGTATGAAATTTATATCGAATTGTTCCTTGTCGTGAGAGCTTTCCAACGATATAAGGTACACAGTTTTTCATTGCAAAATGAGTGAGATATAAGGTCTCAAAGTTTGATAGCAGTCATGGCCAAACCTTATTTTGGAGAAGATGAATTGCAAAAAATGCAAACCCCACTCTCAGTGGGGAATGTGGGAGCACGTATATCATCTTTCGGGGCCTATTTTTTGACACCTCCAGAGAATGAGCCTCCCTCATCCACTGTAGGTCCTAAAAATGTATTTTGTGTAATTTTTGGACTTCTTGAGGTATTTTAAAATTAATTTACAGTTTAAAAAAATGTTGCGCGTGTTGGCGCGTGATGCATGTTTTGGCCATATTGTTTTGACACCTCTAGAGAGTGAGGCTTCTTCACACTATGTAGGCCTTAAATATATTTTTTATGTGAATTTTAAAGCTTTTAAAATTAATATTTAACCAAAAAAGAGTTAAAAATATGATTAAATATTTTTTAAAAATTATGGTGAGTTATGTTTCTGTTCAAAATTATAAAATAGTGTTGTGTACACTGTTATGGGCCTAAAATAATTTTAGGTGAATTTTATATCTATTTTTATAATTTTTAGGCTTTAAAAAAATTTATTTTTTAAGCCAAAATTGAATTAAAAATTATAGAAAAATTATTTTTTAATTGTGAAAAATTCATGTGAAAGGTCTAGACATGAGGAATAAATATTTTAATGCATGGATCATTTATTGGGTTTGTGTGCTGTGAATTTTTTTCATTATCACACCTTGATTATTAAGTTTTGTGACCTATAGCTAACTACCTAAGGTAGTAAGTTGAGCCCATTTATCCTCTTATTTAATTACCCTTATATGTGAGCATGATTGGATGAATTTTAAATTGACAATTTTGATTGGCTTATGTTTACTTGTTTTATTGTTAATGTTGGCCTTATGTATATGTGCAAATAGGCATCCCCATTTTGGCTTATATTTGATCAAATGTGTAGGATTCTTTTCATATGATGTATTGTGAGGAGAGATTTTTTTTAAGCCACCATGTAAGGGGATAAATTTATTGTTTGCAGAATAATACATAAGAATTACCTTCGCATAGGCTCTAGAATTGTTAATTGGGATCCATTTGGGAGCCCCCGCGCACTTTGTTGTATGATACAATATTTATTTATGTAATAAATATAATCATGTGAATCAAATTGAAAGAGGATTATGGTCCTCCCAATATAAAATTTGTTTAAGAATCAATTGAAAAATATATTCCTGAATTATAATAATGGGGTTTAATTGTGAGCAATAGCGGACTTTTGGTTCCAAAATTATGGTAAAGAATAATATTTTTAAAATTAATTTTGAGAACAAATTAAAGATGTACAAATAATAACTAATGTCAACCCTTGCGCAAAATTGAATTTAGAAAAATGGTAACCAAAAATGTAGTAGCTGACTTGACAAAATGTGAAAAGCTAGTGGAGACCAATATGACATGTGGCACAGAAAAATTCAATACCTTCTGAATGAGCAAGAGCTTCTAGAAACATTGACCAGTTCCATGATCGGACCCGAGGATGGCACTATGGCTTGACACCGTTGTGACCTTGAGACCTATCAACTTGGTTTAAAAAGGATCGTGGTGCGCGCTTTACTAAGCTAAGCAGCATGCACAAGGAGAGTATGAGATTGCCAAACAGCCAAGGAAATGTGGGACCAACTTAAGTTTGACTTTGGTGGTACATCTACTATGAGATTGAGGAGTCTTGTTTTGAAGTTCGAGGTGTACCGTAAAGATCCCAAGCATACGATGACTGAACATTTTAGGGTGATGTCCAGTATGATTTGTAATTTGAGAGCTACTGGGAATATCCTTACAGATGAGCAACAAGTGTAAGCTGTAATAAGGTCATTGCCAGATTCATGGTCTCACATGAAACAGATTATGACCTGCAATGGGAATATCAAAGACTTCAGTGGTATCTCGCACCATTGTGAGCCAGAAAAGGATCACTAAAAGGCAACCAAGACTAACACGTTTGTTGCCCAAGGTGGCAGGCACTAGACCAGTGGGTTAAAGTGCAAATGTCACGACCCGAAACCCACCTTATGCGGATTACCGGATCGCGACTGCCGCCCTTCGGCCCGAGGGCCTCGGGCAAGGCTCTCATGGGTCAGTGGTATCGGATGGACGTGTTTCATGTGGTTGCGGAAGCGTGAAAAACTTTTTCTTTTCTCTTCTTTCTCATTTTAAAATTTGCACATCCGTCCGGTACTGCCGTTCTTCATAGCGGTACACATAAATATAAAATCAGAGCATATTAAAAACTTAAAGACTCCATACAAATCCATGTCTAGTTGTCCCTTGGGACTTATTTACATAACATCAATTGTTTCCTACCAACTAAATTTCATAATGTCTCCCAAAAAGAAAACTACAAGTCCTGCACTTAGTTGTTCATGCCCTTCCTGAAAATAGGCAAGATTCTAATCATCATTTCCGTCAGCCAGGACTGTTATCAGTCACCTGAAAAGGGGGGCGGATAAAATCCGGGTAAGCTAATCAAAGCTTGTGAGTAATTCCTACATTCGTCATGGGGTTTTCAACTGGTAGTGGTTTAGCACATGAGAGTTTATGAAATGCGCACTACCAATTGCTCGTACATTTTAGAACACAGAATATATGCATTCTTAAAACAAATAGCTTTGAGACATTTAAAGTATTCAAGCTAAATACACATTTCTTCGAGTAAAGCATATGCAATTTAAAAGCATATAAACACGTATAGTAAAATGGGGGATGAAAACCTGCTTCCATTTCCAAAATCATTTATCATCTTTTCTCTTTGATTAGGTGGAATCTGTTTCGAACCAGACTCCCTTTTTACTGCCAATACTGTCGATCTCATTTGCTTGGGGGATTAGATCCTGCTACCGGGAATTTACTGTTGAAACCCAAAGGAGTTCAACCATCATAGGGGGTGCTTTGAACACCATTTATCTTGTAAAACATTTATCACAAGGCTTCTTCAATAGATACTTTCATGAGTAGTTAAAACATGAAATGTATATCTTCTACAATAGGAGCGTCAAATACATGTGATAATCAAATTCAGAATATTTAAAGAGATTTGCATTTGATTTAGACATGCTAAATATTTTCAAGAAAAGAGCTGAATATAAAACATTCATCAAGCATGTCGTAACCGAATATTTTAAAAGAACGGAATCATATAAGAACTGAATTTGATATTCAAAGGCTGTAATAACTTGGACTTAAAACTTCTTCAAATATATGGAGTTAAATCTCCAGTTCAAATGCAGGGTTACTCACCTCGTATGTCTAGGTTGGCTCTATAAAGGCGCCTTCCCTTTACCCTTCTCCTTCCTTAGCCTATCAAGATTTATGAAAATTCCATAAATTCCATATGTGCTTAATCAACTTCATAACTCACCAATTGTAGACTGTGAAAAGCCTAGATTCTCATACTGGTCCGACTTATAACTGTGTTATAAATCTAGCAACCTATGTACTTAATGATAATAATATTACCTACGACGCATTTCAGCTAAGGTTTCAGTGTTCTCTCTTTCCTTTTCCCTTTTCTTTGCTTCCTCTTTCTTTTTCTTAGCCTCGGCCACCATTGCCTTGGTGGGTGATTTATGAATGAATGGCCTCACCGAGACGACCTCCGTTGCCTTGGCTATCTTGATGAACCTTGGCAATCACTCTCTGCTGATGTAACAGTTCTTGCATGAAGGCCTGTTGTTTTGGATCCTTAGCCCTTTGGGCCTTGGTCATCATCGTGAACTTCGGTCGTCGTTCTTCCATAATTATCACCTAAGATCAATTTATGAGTTAGAAATTTTATTCTAAGATTGATGTGTTGTCGTGTCTTTTCGTAATTCATGTCCTCGTATACGCCGTAGATTAGTACTTTGGCATTACTTTAATTTATAGTCATCTAACAGATGCTATTCATCAAATTTTATGTCTTTTTATTTTAGACATTTCTTTTGGTCGAATAGACTCCACCATTGAGTCCAGAGCGTCGAAGAAAGTCAGTTTAGGCTTTCCTAAAATTTAATTTGGACTTTTGCATGTAAAAGGGCAAAATGGACATTTATCGTTTTACGTGTCATATTTTTCCATACTTCGTTTCGTAATTTGGACTCCATTATTGAGTCCGGGATGTCAAAGAAAGTCAATTTAGACCTTCCTTGATTTTAATTTGGCTTTTGAGGTACTAGGGGTAATTTGGTCATTTCACCCCCTTACGCGTCTTTATGTTCGGGACATCATCTCGTGTCGTGGACCTCACTATTGGACTCAGAAGGTCCGAGATAGTAAGATTACACTATTAACTTGTTAATTTTGGACAAGTGGTATTTTGGTCATTTAGCCCTTTACATGTCTTTATTTTTCGGGCCTCGTCTCGTAAAACGGATCCTACCATTGACTTTAGAATATCTGAAATAGTAAGGATACACTATTCATATATTTAATTTGGACTTCATTTGCTCTATTTATGACCTAGGGGCAAAATAGTAATTTAAGTTTATTTATTAAATAATTAAATTAATTAATTAATTAATTAATTATTTTCCAGGGGTCAAAATGAATAAATTTTTCCCTCAGTTGGGCCCCAGTAGAATTTCTTAGAAGGTTTGGGGTCAATCCGTAAATAAGGAAAGACTTGGTTTATTTTATTTTAAATAATATAGAGAACCAGTGGGTTCGGTCCAACCTTAAGTGAACCGGTCCGGTTCACTGACAAACCAACCGGTTTAGCCGGTTTCGGACGTCATACTGATGTCATGATGACGTCAGCCCTAATGTTTATATTTAAAATGTAAAACGTTGTCGTTTCAATAAACCTGGCCCGTTGGACCCGGTTTGACCCGGACCCGTAACTGAATCCGACCCGACCCGAACAATGTCGTCTTCCCCACGAGGGTCGACACTGTTCATCCGAAACCCTAAATTTTTTTACAGTTCGGTTTCGTGATGTTTTTCAATTCCATTTCTTCTGCTTTTCTTTCCAATAATTTCCTAAGACCTTAAAACGTGTTTTTGCATCGATTTAGGGCTTCGAATATGGCTCAAAAGCTCGATTTAAGCCATGATAACCAAACCTGTAAGTCGTCGGTTCATGCTTGTTTCTTCATCATTTTTCGCTGAGGTTGGGCTTATTTTGATCCTCTCTTCATGAGGATTCTGTTCCCGTTCATAGATGTTGATTTAAGGGTGAGTTTAAAGGTTTGGGTTGTAAACCCGTAACCTGCAAGTCAATATATGGAGGCCATTTCTTGTGATTTTTTATCGCGGCTATGGGTTTTTATGTTACTCGTAGTGCCTAGTTTAGGTTTTGATCAAGCAAATCCAGTTTGGTGAGCTTTGATTCAGACTTGCTTCAAGCAAGTTTTCAATGGCCGTAGGTTCTGGGTTTGGTATTTTTGAGTGTTTTCAAGCTTAGATTTCATGCTTAATCATGTTTATCTACTTTAAACATCATATATACAAAATCTAGAAACTAAAATAGTTCATGCATGGAACATTTTCTAGAGAGAGAAAATGATGGGTTTTTGTGTTTTACCTCTAACAGTGACTTTCTCTCTCCTTTCTCCTTTCACGAGATCTCCCTTCTCTTCTTTTGAATGGCCAGAACTCTCTCTCTCTCTTTCTCTATGGCTGATCGGGGGGAGATTTTGTGTGTATACAATGTATGCCCATATGTATAAGTGAGAAATTTAGTGGCCATCACTTCACTTAATTGCCCTTCACTTCACCCTCTTACTCCATCAGATCAGTAGCCATCCTTCCCCCTATTCATCTTCACCTAATGATATATAATATATACACATAGTACATGGCCACCTTACCTATCTTAATTTCATGTCTCTTTTCTCATATATTTATATATATATATATATATGTATATATAACATTTAATATACATACTACACAACAAATTCACACACACGACTGATCTATATATATATATATACACATATATATATTTAATTTATTTTCTATGTTTAATTTATTACTAAATTATTTATTCAATTAATCATTTTATTTTATATTAATTATAACTAAAACTTAGTTTCTCATATTAATAAATTAATTTTATTAAATTAATTTATCATTATCTTAAAAGCCTAATATTTACTTCTATTTTTCATATCCTCGTAATACGTGTCATATTACTTGACATTCTCGGGTCGAGGTATTACAGCAAAGCAAATGGAAAATCTGGGCAGACTGGTGCAAAGGCACCTAAGATTGGAAATGAAACCAAGCGCCGCAGTTGCAAGCGTGGTAGGAAGAAAAAAATGACCAGAGTGAAGTGCTACAACTACTAGAAGATAAGTCACTTCGCTCATGATTGCACTAAGCCGAAAAAGGTACTTCTGAACCAAACAAATCTCTACATTTATGTATGTTCACATATACTTGTTGCTGATACTGTCTCTCATTGGATTATAGACATCAGAGCAATGAAACATATGACTCGAGATAGATCAGGATTCATAGATTATCGCAGAGTTCCAAATAATTCCTATTGCATATATATGGGAAATGATGCGTGTAAAGAAGCATTAGGAGTAAGATCGTATCAATTCCAACTGCGCACTTGGCGCACATTGCTTTTACATGATGATGCTGCACTTTTCGGCTCGCAATAAGTATGGACTCCGTGACCTGTAAACACTCAGAAAGATGATCAGAGGACCACCGGATTGGCTCCGGCGGTAGCCGCTCCGATGCTTAAGTAAGTAAAAGAATTGAAAGACTGTATTGAAAGCCAAAGAATGAGCATAAAAATAAAGCGTACCTCTAGGGTTTAATTTATAAGCCGTGGCTCTCTTAAGTTGATTAGGATTTGACGCCATGAATATAGGGATTTGATTATCGGAGATTGCAGTTACCTTGTGGAGCATTGAGTCGTAAATGGAGATAATCATAGATAGTAGTTTCCGTGTTGAAGACTGTTTCCTTATTCCCTGCTTGGCAGTTGTTTAAGGAAACCATAAGGTCGGAACCATATGAAGTGTCGAATAAATATTGCCCAGAACAGAAGGTCTAGGAAGATATACGCATGAGAATGCCTTGAAGGTTTTGCCTGCACTGTATGACCGAGTTTATCGGCTCTGAATGATATATATATATATATATATATATATATATATATATGAGAATGCCCTGAAGGCTGTGTATGCTCTGTATGATAGACGTATATGAGAATGCCCTGAAGGCTTGTGGCTGTTCTGTATGATCGGAATGATCAGTTCTGGAGGATCGAGATTTGTTAACTCCGTGGGCACACATGTCTCAAGGTGATTGGTGTGTCTGTTTGTGGTACATCACATGACGTACTATACGTACCTAAAATTCAGTATTAGACTTATGGAATTTTGGTTATGTTTTTTCTTTTGGTAGTGGTAAAATGGATATTTTATTAGATGGTATTGTTTTTGGATATGGTTTTTTAATGAATAATTTCTTCTGTTTAGATTTAGTTGATTCATCTTTATTTTCATCATATGTTGTTAATGCTAATAAGAATATAGATTATGTTATTCAACATGCTAGACTTGGGCATATAGGACGTGATATGATGACCCGATTAGCTAGAGAAGGCGTTTTAGGCTCACTCGCTAAGGTTGACCTACCTATATGTGAGTTATGTTTAGCTGAAAAAACATGTAGAAAGCCTTTTGGTAAGGCTACCAAAGCTACTCAACCGCTTGAGTTAGTTCACTCAGACATTTATAGGCCTATGAATGTAAAGGCACATCATGGTGCCTCATATTTTCTCACTTTTATAAATGACTACACGCGATATGGATATGTCTATTTGATTGCTCACCACTATGAGGCTTTAGATTGTTTCAAACGCTTTGTAGTAGAGGTTGAGAATCAGAAAGAAAAGAGTTTAAAAGCTCTTCGAACAGACAGAGGACGCGAGTATTTCTCTGATCAGTTCAAAGAACTATGTGAAGAAAAAGGGGATACGTAGACAATTGACTATTTCACACACTCCGCAACAAAATGGTATTATAGAAAGAAGGAATAGAACTTCGCTAGATATGGTTAGGTGTATGATGACTGCAATCTAACCTCCCAATTTCGTTTTAGGGGGATGCTATTTTGACTGCAGCCTATATCCTAAATCGTGTGCCTTCATAGTTAGTTTCTTCCACTCTCTATGAATCTTGGAAAGGTGAAAAGCCCAATTTGGAGCATTTGTGTCAACGGGGATCTACAGGTTATGTAACACCCTAACCCAAAAGAATTAGGAGAATTTCCTTTATATCCTAAACATCAAATAATAATATCGAGATCAGACCAAGCCAATAAGCATAGTACCAAAATGTAAATCGAAACCAACTTCAATCGAGAACAGTAGACCTCAAATATACCAAACTATCATGATAAATAATGTATAGTGATGGGTACGCATACTGAGACAAATGGTAGAATATGTAGTCTCATGATATTCTGAGACTAGGAAATGGCACTTAAATCTAGGTAGGCTGGGTCGAATAATGTAATACCGACTGATAGCCCGAACATGAATTGTAATGAATGATGTATAATTTTGTGAGCATACGATGATTTTAATTACACGAGTGAAACTTTAATCAATTCTGAGTACCTTGGGATCACCTGTATGAGGGACCCGACAATACAGAAAATCATGCACGTATACCCGTACATGCATTGATATACGTGCATAGTATATTATTCATACATGCATGAGTATACATATATTGATATATACATGACAATATATAAGTGTATATACATATAATAATATATAAATATATATATATATATATATATATATATACAAGCTAAATTTATACATATATGTATAGCATGCAATGCATGCAAGTGGCAAAGGGTGACACACACACACACTATCGACAGTGTGTGTGTGTGTGTGTATAATTGTATATTATATAATATAAGTATAAAATATCTTAAGCAAAATTAATGAAAGAAAAATCAAGAGAAAAAGCAGTCAAAGAAGGCTACAGAAATGGGGGGAAGAAAGAGAAAAGGTAGGCTGCAAGTGGGTGAAACATTTCCTATAAATAGGTGAGGGTTGTTTTGAGGAAATCAGAAAAGAAAGAAAGAAGAGAAGAGAAGCTGAGAGCAATATAGCCATTCAGAAGATTCAGAAGAAGAAATGAAGAGGAAAATAGAAGAGGGAGATAGAAACTGCGAGCCAAAAGCTCATATGGGTGAGTGAGAATTTCGATTATATATTTTTTTTTATTTAAGCATATTCGTTGAGTTTTGAATATAGGGTCAGAACAAGCATGAAATCAGGATTGTTTTGCAAAAAGAATCACTTAAAAAGGTTTAGAAATGAGGAAGAAATAATCAGTTGCAGGTCTTGATGATAGATTTGGTTTTTGGAGTTTTATGCATGAAACTTAGTTGAAATGCTTAGAAACTATTCCTATAAGGTGAAGAAATCATGTGGAGGTTATTTTGGCCCAAAACAAGTAGAGGAATTGTCACGAAATTAGAAAAATACAGCTCACCAGAAAATTGAGTTTTCTCACCGGAGTGTTATCGGAGCTACGGTTTCTCCTTATTCGTAGAGCTGGGATGATCCAAATTGAAAACCAAGGATAGAAATGCAATCCCCATTAGATGGTGAAGAGAATCACATTGAGTTTAGGTCAGAAAAGTGATCGAGAAATTAGGCCGGTGCCGGAGAAGGCGACGGAGGTTCATCGAAGAAGATGATGAACAGCCCCCATCGAATGGCGTCGTGTGGTGCTACCTTGCATCGAAGCTGCGTCGTTTAGGTATAGGGTTGTTTTAATTTAAAAGCTGAAGTTGGGGTGTTTAATTATAGGGTTAAGAAATTGAAATTGAATTGAATTGGGATAGGGATAGCTTATCCCTATTTTAGAGATTTAAGTACTATTTAGCTATCCTCTATAAGAATAGTAACTTCAAAAATTTCAATTTGACGCACGAATTGGGGGATTTACAAATTAAACCATAGAATTATGATTATTATGAAATGACCCAAGGAATAATTAATTAAACATTAATTTAATTAATTTTAAATAGGAAAAATTACTAAAATGCCCCTAAGTCAATTATGAGTCAAACGAACTCTAATTAAAGTAAATGACTAGTGAATTTTTGTTATTTTGAGCATTTTGAACTCAACGGTGGAGTCCAATTTGTAAAAAGAGGTCTCGAGAAGTAAGAACATATAAAAGTACAAAATGACCATTTTGCCCTTTTTAGTACAGATGTCCAAATTGAAGTCCGCGAAAGCTTAAATCGACTTTGTTCAATGTTCCAGATTCAATAGTAGAGTCTATTCTAGTAAAATATATACTTATAGTAAAGAAACATAAAATTTGATGAATAGCATAGATTATGAAAAGGTAAACTAAGATGCATTGTCTATTGATGAAATAGGGACTTCAAAGGGAAAGGAAAGGTGACTTGATTTTATTGAGAAAGAAAGGAAACGGTTTAAGAGGTAAGAAATATCTGATTTCTGCATGTGATACTTCTAGCCATGTTATCAATTTTTCATATACTGCCAAAGTTGTACTCTTATACGTACCAAATGTTTATTAGATCCATAATATGATACTTGTTTTATCTTGTGGAAAGTGTTTATTGTTTGTCGTATATCTCGATCATGATTTTGTATGCTTGTGCATAGATTCTTTTTGGTACACTTGTACCTAGGGCTGAGAGGGCCAGCCAGTTATGTTCGAAGCAGTCTCGTAACCTTAGCCCTCGAAAGCTATAGTTATGTTATGTTTCCGAGAACCAGTTATGACTCCACTATACTCTTCGTGGGAAGTAGCATGATCTTGATATATTAGTAGTGTCGAATTTGTGCTTAGTCACAAACTCCATCTAATGCTTATTACGACCTTCGGGTCAAGGCTCCATAGGAACACCAGCTACGTTGCTATGTGAGGCATAGAGTGTAGAGACACATTGTATACAGAGTAGTATTATTCAGATATCTTGGTTTGGAACTAAATACGAGCTTAGGGGGAATTCTGGGCCCCAGTTAAAGTGCATCCACTTTTGTTGATATCACTGTCATTATTGATTATCATAGCTTGATCATATTATTTCTGTAATATCCCGACCCAGGATGTGGCACTTATGCCGAGGTAGATCCAGTCAAGTACACGTAAACCTGAGATAGGTTGGGTCGAGTAGCATAATACCGGTTGTAATCGAACATGAGTTCTGAATAAATAAAATAATTTTATTTTATCTAAAAAGGTCAAATAATAATACCGATCTTTGACTCAGCATTGATCATAATATCAAGAACAAACCAAGACCGATTCAGACCGAGAATAGTAAACCCCAAGATATATCAAATTATTTTAATAAGTAATCTACAGTGACGGGTACGATTACCGAGGTAATCAGCAGAAATTATAATCTCAAAAAATTATGAGATTAAGAAAAGCCAAGTACAAATACACAGAGCTAATGAAAATAATACCCGATATATATACAAAGCATCGCAATAAATATTATACAGTAATTGGCACGTAGTTCGAGACAGATAGCGAGAGTTATAAATGAAGTAATTTTGATATTAAAAATATACGAGAAGTAGTTTTGAGTAACCCTGAGTGTTCAGGAGTATTTCCACAAGTAAACCCGAGCGACACAGAATTATGCCTCGAAATGCAGTGCACGCACGCAAACCCATGCATGCATACATGTACGTATGTGTGTGGCCCGTTCAAAATGAGTGTATGTATATATGACTAAAAATAGATTTATATGCCTACATATGGATATATATACACGTATAAAATATGTATTTTATATGTATATATATGTGTATAACATGGTGTATTATACATATATATGTGTACATATATATATATATATATGGAATTAAAAAGAAAAGGAAAGGAAATAAAGGAAGGAAGGAAAGGAGTGAGGCATGCAGCAAGTGCATGCATATAAATATATGTGTGTGTCGGCTGGTGTATATGTGTGTGTGTTATGTGTGTGTGAATATAATATACATATATATAATACAAGTCTTTAAGCCATAAATGCAACCTGCATTTGGCAGAGAGAAATCAGAACACTAGGTCAAGAAAAGGGGCTTTAGAAGGGGGAGAAACCAAGAAGAAAGGGGGCCAAGGCGGTGAAGTGTGCGTGTATATATATATATATATATATATATATATATACATGGTACATGAGTCAAGGAAAACAGAGAGATTTGAGGGCCGTGAACACTGTCTAAGGGTTGGAAAAATTGTTGAGAAAAAAAGCAGAAGTGAATCAGAAGTGGAACAAGAGAGAAGAGGAAGCTTGTACCAGGAAATCCGAAAATAAAAGTAAGTGGGTTATTTTTGTTTTATACTTTTAAAGCATGAAATGTTGAGTTTAAGAGTAGGATCTTAATCAGCATGTAACTAGGATCATTTAGCAAGAAAAATCACTTAAAACGGTTCTAAAATCAATGAATAAACCCTAGTTACAAGTCTTGGTGAATAATCGACAAAGTTGAGATTTTATGCTTTAAACTTCCTTTGAACAATGGGAATTTATCCTCTATGTTGTAGAAAATTAAATGAAAAAGAAAGACGTGAAAACAGTATAAAAAGAGCTTCAAAAATAGAAAATTTCAGTTAGCCAGAGTTGCGGGTTTGCCCAGTTTTGTGAGAATTTAGTGCACTAAACTGGAAACCAACATTTGAAATGAAATCTACACTAAATTTAGAAGAAAATGGCATTTAAAAACTATTGAAAACTGACAAAATTCCGGTCGTCGTTGCAGGAGAAGAAAACTGTTCACGACGGAACCCTACCGGAGTTCCACCGGAAAAACGGGGAAGATGATACTGTGGGCTTAGGGTTTGGGTTCGGGTCACGGGTCGGATCCGGGTCGGGACCCAATCGGAAAATAAACGGGCAATGATACTGTGTCAGTTAATTAAATGGAATTTGGCTTGTTTGGTTGTAGGGATAGGAAATTGAAAGTGGGTTTGGGTGTAACCGAACCGTGGATAAGGTAGACCAAGGGGATATCTTATTTCGGTTCTTAGAGGTATACTGAACCGGTTGGTTCAGAGGAGGATCGGACCGGTTTAGGGTTTCTAGCCAGTGAACCCATTGGTTCAGACCGGAAACTTAGGGAAATTATAAACTGACCCCAGATATTTTAGGAAATTATACAAAGGCCCAACAGAGAATTTATAAAATATTTCTTTTATTTCAAAAATACCCCTAATTTAAATATGGGTCAAACGAAGTCCAAACGAGGTAAATGAATAGTCAAAATTTATTATTTCGGACATTCTGAGTCCAATGGTAAGGTCCGTTTCACTGAGACAAAACCCCAAAAATAAAATACGTTTAAAAAATGACCATTTTACCCTTTATAGTAACGATGTCCAAATTAAACGTATGAACAGTGTATTTTAACTATCTCGGACATTTTAAGATCAATGGTGAGGTCCGTTTAGCAAAATGAGATCCCGAAAATAAAAGACCCGTAAAAGTGCAAAATGACCATTTTGCCCTTTTCAGTACAAGAGTCCAAATGGAATTCCGCGAAAGCCTAAATCGACTTTGTTCAACATTCCGGATTCAATAGTAGAGTCTATTCGAGTAAAATGAATACCAATAGTAAAAAGGCATAAAATTTGATGAATAGCATGAGTTAAATATGTATACATAAACTGAGATGAGTTTCCTGAATCATAGGAAAACCGAGAGACAAGGAGAAGGCGGTTTGACCTTCTAGACAAATACAAAAAGAGGTAAGTAAAATTTGATCTCTGCATGTGTTACATTCCAAGCCATGTCACAGTTCTTGTTCATATATTACTTTCGTACTCTGTACATCCACACCAGTATTTATTTAGCCACATTGATATTGCCTTATCATGTGGGAGACAATTATTGATTTCTATATATATCTTGATCATGATTGTACACTTATGCATAGATTTCTTTATGCACACTTGTAACTAGGGCCGTGAGGGCCAGACAGTTTTATTCAAAGCAGTCTAGTAACCATAGCCTCGAAAACTATTGTTACGTCAGATTGCCTAGAATCAGTTATGATTCCACTATACTCCTCGTGGAAGATAGCGTGATCCTGATATATTATTAGTGCCGGATTTGTGCTCAGTCACATATCCATTTTGATGCTATTTAGGACCTTCGGGTCCAGGTTCCAAGTGGGACATTTACTACGTTGCTATGCGAGGCATGGGACGTACAGTCATAGTGTACACAGAGCAGTATTCATACAGCCGACCAGAACTAAATATTCATACAACCCGAATAGGAACTGAATATTTATACAGCCAACTGGAACTGAATATGAGCTCAAGGGGTAGCCTGGCCCCACCAGCACCAGTGCATCTCAGTTTTAGTTGATATCACTATCTTTTATTGTTGATATTCATAGCTTGATCATGTTATGTTGTTATTGAATGATCATGAGATTTTACAACTTTCAATACAGTGCTTACATTTCATACTTGAGATAGCTCATGACTATAGTAGTATGACATTGTTCGTATAGCAGTTTCTTTTCCTTATCATTTGACTTCCATCATCTGATATTGAGTTATATATTCATTGACTAGCTAGCATTCTTTTATACCCTTGTGCACATGTCAGAGTAAAGGACTACTTACTGAGTTTTCATCTTTCATCAGATACTACACAACATTATGCAGGTATAGATATCGAGGACATACCCTAGAGTCTGATAGCTAGGAGGTGGACATTTGCTTTTGAAGTTGCAGTGTAATACTTAGTACAGATAGTCTTATAGCTCTCCCATGTTATCCGCGTCTTGGGGATGAACAGTTGTATTAAGAAATTTTGTATTCCTCATTTTGTAAACATTATATATATCATATGCAGCTTTTATTTATTTTCTTCGACATTTTAGTTGTTGCATGTTAGTAGCACTGATTGTGTAGCAAGTTGAGACCCTTGGTTCGACAAGCAGCGTCGGATCGGGTGTGGGACACGAGAACCGCAAAGGGTGGGGTCTCGGGTCGTGACAATTTCATTATGAATGATCATGAGATTTCATAGATTTTTATTGAGTACATATGATTATACTTGAGACAGTTCATGACTGTAGCAGACCAAATCTTCATTGCTTTATCATTTGAGTTTTCTACCATTTGATATTCATTGATGAGTTCTATATTTCTTGACTGGCTATTACATCTGCATTTATCCTAGTTCTTTTTGGATTATGCCTTCTATGTTGACTTGTACACATAGCAGAGCAAAGGAGAATTACTTACTAAGCTTTGTTAGCTCATTCTGATTTGTTTTAAAACATTTCAGGGACAAATATTGAGAGCAGACGATAGAGCCTGCTAGCATAGAGATGGACATTACTTTTAAAGTTGCAAGTGTAATACATAGTACAGTTTTGTAGCCTCTCATGTCATCCACGTCTTGGGGATGTATAGTAGTTAAAGAAATTTTACAGTTTATTTTTTGAGAACCAGATATATATTACATGCAACTTTTATATTAAAGTCTTCCACTATGTATGTTTATGTTATGTTAGTTGTTACATGTTAGTAGCACTGATTGTGTAACAAGTTTTAGACAAGATCCGGTTCGACAAAAGGGTCTGGCCGGGGTTGCGGTTCGAGATCCGCATAGGGTGGGTCTCGGGTCATGACAGGTTATGTTCACGACGTATCCCATAAGTACGGTAAGTTGGGCCCTAGAGCTAGTAGAAAGCATATATTTATAAGATATTCTAAGAACTCAAAAGGCTATGTTATGTACGATGAATATCCTGATGGAGGAAGAATTGAAAAAGAGTCATGGGATGTGGATTTCATTGAGAATGATTTCCCTAGCATGGGCGATACAAAGGCAAGTCTTGACTTCTATGAGTTGGAGGAGATTGAAAATATCATACCATCTTCAAGCGAGGGTGGGGAATTAGTTCCTTATCCAATAACCGCTGAAGATAGTGAGAGTGGTTTTCAGCCTAGTGGGAGTGAGCAACCACTAGAAACTCAAGATTCTCAAGTACGCCGAAGCAAATAAGGAAATATTCTCCATCCTTATTTCAGAATTGAAGGGGATGCTTTCTTGTGTTATGTTTGATGAGGAAGGCCTACTTCTTTGGAAGAAGTGCTTTCCTCACATGCTAAGAATGAGTGGATGGTTTTTATACAGGATAGGATGAGCTCCATAACGAAGAACAAGGTATGGGAGTTAGTTGACCTTTCGCCAGGGCGTAAAACCATTGGAAATAAATGGGTTTTGAAAATTAAGCGTTAGACAGATGGTTCAATTGACAAGTAAAAGGCACGTCTAGTGGCGAAGGGTTATACAGAAAATGAGGGTATAGACTATGAAGAGACATTCTCCCTCGTGGTGAGGTTTGCCTCTATTCACCTCATTTTTGCTATTGTAGTGCATTTGGACTTAGAGCTTTTTTCAGATGGATGTTAAGACTGTATTTCTTAATGAAGAACTAGACGAAGAGATCTATATAGATCAACCAGTGGATTTTGAGGTTAAGGGACAAGAGCGCAAAGTTTGCCATCTTACTCGTTCCATTTATGGCCTTAAACAATCGTCTACGCAGTGGTATTTCTGATTTCATCATGCCATTACCTCTATTGGTTTTGAGATGATTGAGGAAGATCATTACGTGTATCTAAAACAATCTAAGAAAAATGTTCTTATCCTCTTGTGTATGTCGACGACATTCTCTTGGCTGGGAATGATATGGATTCCATTGTCGCCACTAAAGAGTGCTTGTCTTCCATTCTTGAGATGAAGGACATGGGTGAAGCAAATTATGTGGTGGGAGTTAAGATCATGAGAGACCATTCAAAGAGACTTCTTAGTTTGTCTTAAGAAACTTATATAAAGAAGATTCTTGAGCACTTTCATATGCATCACTCCAAACCCATTGACACCCCAATAGAAAAGGGATGCACCTTAAGCCTAGACCAGTGTCCTAAGAATGATGAAGAAAAGAACTGGATGTTCATCATGCCTTTTGCAATTGCAATAGGGAGTTTGATATATACTATGTTGTGCATGCATTTAGACATTTGCCATACAGTTGGTATAGTTAGTTGTTACTAGAGTAAACCTTGTTCAGGTCACTAGAAGGTAGTGAAGAGGATTTTTCGGTATCTTTGTGGGACCGTTGATCTCGCCTTATGCTACCATGGTAGAGACCCAAGATTGGGAGCATATAGCAATGCAGATTGGGCTGCAGATAAAGATGGATGAAAGTCCATTTCAAGCTATGCTTTTATACTTAGAGGAGGAACTATTTCTTGGTGTAGCAAGAAGCAGACATGCATAACATTATCCACGATGGAGTCAAAGTACATAGCTTGTTCAAGAGGCTATTTGGTTGAGAATATTTTTGTAGAGGCTGGGTTTTTTGACCCATGGAGATGAGGCCGTGCTTGTCTATTGTGATAGCACATCAGCCATAACCTATGCAAAAGATGCCAAGTATCATGGGAAATCTAAACACATAGACATTCGCTTCCATTACATTCTAGACATGGTTGTGCAAAGGGAAGTGGTCCTAAGACATATCTCCACAGGTAGTATAGTGGCTGATCCGTTGACCAAGCCCATTGTCGGAGATTTGTTTTTATCTCATGTTAGGAGTATGGGACTCTATAGGATTTGATATGTATGGGCACTTCATTTTGTTATTTGACATTGTTATAATATACATTCCTTTTACATATATTGTTTGATGAAGTGATTGTTATTATTATGTACATCTTTGTTATATGTCAACAAGCTAAGAGTCGACTCACTCACACGAGTGATTCACCTTAGCGCTGAGATAGCGAGCAAGATGAGACATTGATGTCAATGGCACTTATGTAGCGAGCTAAGATATTTATATTTGTGATGCCTAGAAGGCGATCAAGATATATTCTCAAGCATTTAATGTTATATGTTGCCTTAGTTAGAGCTAAGTTGAGACTTCACGTATAGGTCAATGATGGAGTATTTCCACAAACTCTATGAAGCCTATTATAGCCGAATATGAGATTTCAGGCAAGCACTTAGACAGTGACTGGGTTGAAACTCAGGTTAGGTGCTTGTTAGCGATTAAACCCAGATTCGTATGACGTCCTTTGCTTATTTGTTCAGTGGCATGCCCAATTGTGGGATGACGCCATAACATGCATTTCATACTATATGTGCTGTATTGATCAATAGTGGGAGCGATGAATGAATCCCTGCTTCATTGCTATTTGAGCCACTTGGATCATTGGATTTTACTTATGACATTGTTTAACCTAAGACTATGTTATGAAGAGGATATTCGATGTCGTTACTTTGGAATGTTTCTCAAGAATGATAGAAGATACCGTATCGCAGGGAGTCTCTGGGAAAATGGTTGAGTCTAATCTGATTGATATGAGGGTTTAGGGAAGACGATTTGGTATTACATTATGTTAGTGTGACTCATAACTCGGGCGATTGTGTCGTGTTTGTCTACAATATGAGTCACGAGTGCATTACATATTAGGGTTGTAGCACTGCTTCCTTGATGGGTTAAAGAGTGCGGGATCCGGTGTAATTAAATTATCTTGGGCATATTTGAGATGGTTCCGAGTAATACGCTTTTATTGGTCAAGTGATGATTTGATAACTGCGCTCCTAAGGCTGTATATACTTCTTGTGAGGTTGTACATTCCGTTTCTTGTATGAGGAGATGAGGAAATAAGATATTGAGAGAAATCATAGAGATAACTTGCCTTATGTGGGCTAGTGGGAGATGTTAGTTTTTGGGTTTTGGATCAACCCATATGTGAATAAGATCCACCTACTAGAGAATGGGCCTTGACCTATTTAAGTAGTTGATAGGATAAGTTCTTATGCTTATTCAAATACGTCTCTATCATGTGCTGATAGAGATCAGTATTTTGAATCCTAACAAAATTCTATATGTATCTAAAATAAATACAAAGATATGTGGTCTGCATAATGTGGTTCTGAGATATAGTACACTTTTTCTTTCTATTCTTTCCTTTTTGGTGGGTTTGGAATGTGAAGATTGAAAGGGTAACTCTAGTAGTCAACCCTGCGTAACTTTATGAAATTTTGGGGACATACATAGAAGCCATAATTCAATGTTTGGCTCATAACAACAAGCAATATATGATCTACGGGTATCTTCTGCAGTCAGGTATGACTTAACCTGTATACATGCTATGTGCATTGAGTGTTTACAATGAATTTTATTATAACTAATCCCTCCAAAAAAAGGAGAAGATATACAACAAATCAAATTTCGAGTCTCATAACACGCACACTTACACACATATAAAATAGTTCTCACTTTCCATCGATGTATCAAAAAATAAAAATAAAATTGAGTAAGAAATGTCATATGAGAAAAAAAGCGGGTAGGAATTGTAGGACCGACAATACTATGATGTTCACCATTGGACGAAGCAATTGCTTATTTGTAAGGATATATTTGTGCTTCACGTTGCAACCCATATAGATTGCAGGTAAGATCAAAAGTGTTAATACAATTTCTTTCTACCATTTTTTATAACTAGTTTAGCAACCACTACAGGAAAATTCACTTTTAGCGACGCACATTATTAGCAACACTCAATAAGGGTCGCTAAAGGTGCCTTTTAGCGATGTACAAGCATGCATTACTGAACATAGTAAAAAAAGTAATAAAAAATTAGTTTCCCGTGCGTAAAAATAAGCGCGAACCTATCCGCGACGTACAGGTGGCCATTAGCGATGCGCACGTGCGTCGCTAATAGTTAATACTTTTAGCGACGCTCATGTGTACATTGCTAATAGTATGCATAAATGAAACGATGTTGTGTTACATGAAGTTAGCGACACTCAAAGACTTATTAGCGACGCATAGTGTGTGTCGCTAATAAGTCCTTATATCTCAAATCCCCAATTCGATCTCTCTCTCTCTCTCTCTCTCTCTCTCTCTCTCAGATGCTCTCTTTTGTTTCTTTCTCTATATCTATCTCCACTCTTTCTCTCTCTGTATCGATCTCCCTCCGTTGTTGATTGACAAAGAATAGGCCAAAATCGTCGCCGCCGTAACCGTCGACTAGCACTGCCCCGTAGACAATCCCACCGCTGCCGCCGACTGCCACCACCGACACTCCCATTGCTACTGCCAATAACGCCGAAACCTCAATCTCACCACTTCACCTCGTTTGAGAAAGGTTAGGGTTTTTTGCTTTGTTTAAATGACCAAATTTCAGTGTAATTTTTGCTTTGTTTTACCATGTATGAATACGTGACTATTATACTATTGAAGGGAATGTCGACTTGATTATTTTTTAGTTTTTTAACTATTAAGTTTATTTCTCTTGCGTGTTGTAAATACTGCTAACTGCCAATGCTTTTACTCCCAAATCCCAATATTATGATGACTTATTTTTCATGTTTGATTGCTTAGTAAAAATTATTATTTGCTACTGCTTGTCTCTTTGATGTGATTATTAGTTTTAAGTGTGGTATTTTTTTGTGCAATAGTGTAGAGCATTTAGGAAGTGTAGCCATCATAGTCATTATAACTGTGCACTTTTTTCCCTTAAATATTCTATCATCGGATTATTGTATTTTGACGATTTGACCACATGGAATTCATTTGATGTTTGGTCATGTGTTTTGGTCATGCGTGTTGAGCCTTCTTGTTAAATCTAACTGCAAGTTGGTTTAGATTGTGTTTGTCAAGCCTAAAGCCCCAAGCAATTATTAGTTCATAATGAGATACTTATAAGAATGATTGTGTATATGGGTTGTTTTCACCAAAAGACATTGATTTTTATCAAATAATTATTGTTTGAATTAATTAATACAGAAAGAAAACTACTCATTACAATGGAACTGACTAAAATTTTAAAGCACTTGTGAAATTTCAAAAATAATAATATAATTAGTTCATAGTGGTATGCTCAGTAGTCTTCTTACGCATTTTGTCTTTGTTTCCACTTATGGATATTCAATCGAGAAAAGGCTAGATAAGTTGCAAAGAGACTTTTATGGGAAAGGGAAGAGGGGAAAAGGAAATTTCACCTAGTTAGTTGGGATAGAGAAGGAGGGTGGGTTAGAAATCAAAGATTTAAGTATTTTCAACAAAGCTCTTCCTGAGAAATGGCTTTAGAGATTTGCGAGGGAGTCTTATTCTTGGTGGGGGGAGGTCTGAGTTGCCAAAATTAGTTGTGAGGAGAGGGAGCTTCTAAGGGGGTCAAGGGCAAGCCTTCATTCACTTGCCTTACCTTTTTCACCTCCCTACCACATGAGTTACTTATATATATATATATATATCTTGTATTTGTAAATAATTGATTTATTGTTTAAGTAAATTATTCAATGTTACATTACATTAGTAATTTTGTTTTGATATTGGAATATAATTACCCATTTCTCTAAGAAAGTACAAGCATAAATTAGTGTTGATTCCATAAATCAACCCTTTTTATAATTAAATGATTAAGAAACCAATTATGTAATTGCATTCAAGTAAGCCTAGCCCCGTTCAGGAGTCATTTTCATCACATGTGAATCTTGTCGCGAAATTTATTCGTGATTGGGCTCATGTGTATGAAAATCGATTCTTGAATTGTCCAGAGAGGACAGTTCGGAAATGCATAAATCTGCATTGCAATCAATAGCGCATATGCTTGAATATTTCACTATGATAAAATTTCAGTACGGTCTCCTGCTGTTCTCTGGGTATATATTTAGGCGTGCTAACGTCTATCTTGTATACTTGGAGAACCGTAGGGAGATGCTGCCAAAATTTCTTCTGAGTGGAATCAAGCATTTGATTTGCTGCTGATTGCAATGTAGATTGTGCATTCACGAATGGGATAAGACCACCTTACCCTTTAGAGTGAAGTTGAAGGTGACAGAATTTATGTTTCATATTTATAACGAGTATCATTTTTTACTTGTATTAGGTAGACGAAAATGGATAAGAGTTGGATGGACTTGAGGGCAGGCATTTTCCAGGGTATGTGAAGGGGATCAAAGATTTTATTGAGTTTGCTCATGCATCTGTAGATGGGAGAAATAGGATAAGATGTCCATGTAGGAGGTGCAATAATAGGGATTATATGCACATAGATGAGGCCAAAGAGCACCTACTCGAACACGGGATGGACAAGAGATATACGTGTTGAAAATTTCACGGGGAACGTCGTGACGTACGAGTGGTATTTGATGACGAAGAAGAAGACGACGATGATAACTTTGGTGATAATGTTGGGGTTGGTTACGAAGGCTTGCCACAAATGCTGGCAGACTTGTAGGGGGCTACAACTGGGGCGAGTAGTCACAGGAGTGACACGGGACAATCGACCGCGTTTGAGTTGTTGTTGAGGGAAGCAAGGCAGCCGTTATACCCGGGTTGTGATAAGTTTTCAAAACTGGACTTTCTTATGAAACTCCTTCATATTAAAACCATCAACCGTTGGAGTAACAAATCAGTTAATATGGCCATTGAATTGATTAAAGCAACGCTTCCTACTGAGGAGACGCTTCCGAAATCATATTACGAGGCGAAAAGAATATTAAGAGATTTGGGCCTCGGGTATATTCCCATACATGCTTGCAAAAACGATTGCATGTTATTTTAGAAGGAGACTGAACAATGTAATGAGTGTACGGTGTGCCACGAACCCAAGTACAAGCTGAATGAAGGAAAGAGTAAGAGAATTCCGCACAAGGTGCTGAGATATTTTCCCTTAAAACCGAGGCTACAAAGGTTGTACATGTCTCAGAAGACGATAGAAGATATGCGGTGGCATAAGGAGAAACGTGTTGCTGAGGAAAATGTATGTAGGCATTCGGCAGATTCACAAACTTGGGTTGAGTTTGATACAAATCACGAATGGTTTGCAAATGAGCCATGTAATGTACGACTTGGGCTGGCTAGCGACGGTTTCAATCCGTTCGGTGACATGAGTAATGCCTACAGCATGTGGTCGGTACTGCTTGTGTCGTATAACTTGCCACCATAAAAATGTATGAAAGAACCATTTATCTACATGTCGTTTCTTATTCCAGGACCAAAGTCTCCTAGTAATGAAACTGATGTGTACTTGCGTCCTTTAGTGGATGAGTTGAAGGAATTGTGGGAGGTGGGAGTGGAGGCATACGAGGTCTCTAAGAATGAGACATTTTAATTGTATGCCGTGTTACTGTGGACCATAAATGACTTTCCAGCATACGGGAACTTGTCTGGGTGGAGCACTAAGGGGTATCTGGCATGTTCGGTTTGCAATAAGGATGCATGTTCCCTACATTTGTCAAATGGGAAGAAGATATGCTACATGTGCCATCGTTGTTTTCTACCGCCATCACATGGCTGGCGAAATCGACAGAAGCATCTATTTGATGAAAAAATTGAGCGCAGATTGTCACCTCCATTGTTGTCTGGCAAAGACGTGTTGGCACAATTGGCACTCATCCAACCAGTGAGGTTTGGGAAGATACCAGGTACTAAGAAAAGGAAGCGTACTAATGTGGACTTAAATTGGAAGAAGAAGAGCATATTTTTTGATTTGCCGTACTGGGAGACCCTTAAGTTGAGGCACAATTTGGATGTGATGCACATCGAGAAGAACATATGTGATAATGTGTTGGGAACTGTAATGAACATTGAAGGGAAGACAAAGGATACTGTTAAAGCCTGGTTGGACTTGCAAGAGCTGAGAATAAGGAAAGAGCTACACCTAATACCTAGCGGTGATAAATATATCGTGCCTCCTGCACAATATACATTATCATCTGCAGAGAGAATGAGGATTTGCGAGTGGTTTAAATCGGTGAAGTTCCCAGATAGATACGCATCGAATATATCTCAGTGTATAAATGTTATAGATGGGAAAATATCTGGATTGAAGGGCCATGACTGCCATGTCCTTTTACAATGACTTCTTCCGGTTGCACTACGTGGGTATCTCACCGATGACATATCGACTACATTAAATGAGTTGGGTTGCTTCTTTAGAGAATTATGTGCGAAGACGTTGAATGTGGAAGTACTTGAAAAGCTTAAAAGGGATGTTTTCGTGATCCTCTGCAAGTTGGAACAGATTTCCCCTCTAGCTTTCTTTGATATAATGGTCCACTTAGCTATGCATTTGCCTCATGAGGCAAAAATTGACGAACCTGTCCAATACCGTTGGATGTATCCAATAGAAAGGTACATTTAATTTTGTGAATTGTGTTATCTATCCATCCTAACTATTTTAATCTATAACTGATTAATTATCAAAATAGATATTTGCACACATTGAAGCAATATGTGCGTAACAAAGCACGACCGGAAGGGTCAATTGCTGAGGCTTACATTGATGCTGAATGTCTCACCTTCTACTCTATGCATCTTGAAGATATTGAGACAAGGTTTAATCGTCAAGAGCAAAATTCTAATAGATGTCCAGGGCAACAACGAACTAGCCTTGCGGTGTTTAATCAGAATATGCGGCCAATAGGTGCCCATATATATGAATGGTGTCATCCTCAAGACTTAGAAAGAGCCCACTACACCGTGCTCAACAACTATGATGAGACATTGCCATATTTTAAGTAAGTTTATCGAAATCATTGTAATACTACGTTAGTACACAAATGAAAGTTACATATAACATATTTCATCTTATGCAGTGAGCATACGATGGAGCTTTAGAGAGAACATGTATCAAGTTCTAATCTAGAGCAAAGACAACAAAATTTGTTTCCAAAGTGGTTTGGAGAACGTGTAAGACAAGGTTTCAATTAATTGTAATTATATTAGTTAATGAATTTGTATTCAATTAATTTTTTACTTGTATTGAATTAATAGATAAAGCTATTACGCCACCAACAATCTCCTGAGGCGTACGATCAATTATATTCCTTAGCATGTGGTCTTGATCAAAGGATATCCCGCTACACCAATTTAATTGTTGATGGTGTTCGATTTCACAAGAGGGAACGTGAGGTCATTCGACGAACACAGAATAGCGGGGTCCTTGTTCAGTGAGATGGTGACACAGGACAAACTATAGAGTACTATGGTGTTTTATAAAACATCGTACAGTTACATTATTGCTACGGTCATTCTGTATATATTTTTAAATGTGATTGGTGGGATGTAAGTAATAAGAAGACTGGAATTCAGATCGATAAGCACTTCATAAGTGTTAATACGTCACATACGACATTTAAAAATGATCCGTATGTTTTGGCTTCTCAAGCAAAACAAGTTTTCTATTTGAAGGACCCAAAAATAAGAGGTGATTGGCATGATGTCCAAAAAATAAAAACTAGAAATATTTATGATGTCCTAGAAGTTGGCGAAGGAGATGAAGATTTGGAGAGGATTGAGGAGGCACTACAAGAAGAGTCTCAAACTGCCCACGATGGTGTTGTCCTGCACGATCAGGAAGATGTTACTTCGTATCGGTTGAATAGAACTGATGTAGAACCAGATCATGTCGTAGCTTCCGACATCACCAATACCACACAATTAGATTTGAGGGATGCAACTTTCATTAATGATGATGATGACGACGACAATGATTTTGATGATGACACATTGTTAGAGTATTGTACCGAGAATGAAGAAAATTCAAGTTCAGATGATGATACAGACTCAAATGAATAATTGTAATAGATGTTACATGTGTTTGGAGGTAGTGTAATGGTTTCGGCTTTTATAATGTAATGGAAATTTAATTTTATGATGTAATGGGTAATCATTTTTACTTCGATAAGGATTTTAATTTTTATGATTAAATAGAAACAATTTTATTTTTAAACTTTATTTGTAGATATGGTTGGACTAGGTTCACGCAGACGCGCAGTTATGCAGGACCCATCGACCCCTTCCCCCTCATCTGCTGGGTCGACCGATCCTGCCATCAATGGTATGCATAGTTTATATTTTTATTAATGATTATATAAATATGGTACTAATTTTTTCTATTTTGTTTCTTCTAAAGCTTCGGCCACCACCCTTAGACAAGGGCATGGTAAGTCGAAGAATCGCAGCTTGCAGGTTCAGATGGAGGCAGCGTAGGGCGCGCCCCTTCGGATTGAGATACCTCTGGGCTTGCTGAAGCCCGTTACTGGGTGGGCACAGCAGTTCATTATAGAGGTCGGCATCATTTGCTAGCTACGTGCCCCACTCCATGTTAGTGACTGGAGTCAGGTCACTGACGCGGAGAGACGGGATATTCATGTGCATATCTAGGTATGTCTTTTATTATTGTGTTTAACTAAATTTTAACATATGTTATGGCGTAATGTTTTGACAATGACATGCTTTTACAGGAGAAATTTGACATCGATCTCCACCTGTCTCATGTCGTGAAGGCAGTCGACCATTACTTGGGAACCTGTTTCAGGGACTACCGATATAGGCTCCACATGCACTATGAGGCAGAGGTGGCAGCAGGTAGAGAGCCTCGTGACAGACCCTACAGAGGGGTGGCGATGGAAGATTGGATGTTACTATGCGACCGGTTCGCTAATGACGCATTCCAAGTAAAAATTGTCAAAATTACTTTTGTTGTATGATGAATCATTGTCATTTATACTAACCTTCTTTGTTTTGGCCAAGTGTAGGAACTTAGTAAGAAAAATAGTGAGAGCAGAAGCAAGCAAAAGGTGACCCACTGTGGTGGATCACGTTCTTTTGTTAGGTATAGGCATGAGATGGTAAGTTAATAAATGTATCAATTTCTCATTATATAATGTATTCATGAAATCAATCTTCACAAGCTACTATTTATTTGTTGCAACGAGACTAGGAGACCGGTGCACCACCCAGCCGCATTGAGTTGTGGCACAAGACGCACTACAATCCCGAAAAGGGTTGGACTGGGCCTGAAGCTCAGCGACTTTATGTAAGTTAGAAAAGATTTATATACCACTATTACGAATTTAATATTAATATAAAATGTTTAAAAGTAGTAACAAATATTTATGTTTTTTTGGGACGAGATGGTCGAGATGCGTGTTCGACCGACCCCTGAGGGTGAGCAACCGATGACCAGATACGAGAGACTGTTCTGGGAAAGAGGCACGGATATGTGTGTGGCTTAGGGAGTGGGATAGAGCCGATAGCATCGTCCTCTACCGTCGAGAGCAATGCTAGGTTTCACGCAGCCACCCAGATAGCTGAAACAGCCACCCAGAGAGCTAAGGCAGCTGAGAGACTGAATGCAAATATGAGGGTTGAGATGACAGAGCTCAAGGAGTGGTAGGCCCAGATAGAGACTCTTATGAAAACAATACTCAGCCAGCAAGGAGGCTTTGATCAGCCTTGGTAAGTTTTTAAAATTATTTACTTTGGTACATTTATCATTTATAGAAAATGTTACGTAAAACCCCTTAAAAGATTTTGGCCTAACGGCCTACAAATCGCATGACACTTCACATATGAAAATAGACTTGCACGAACTTATTTAATTATATAAGGATGCAAGTTTCAGCTCCAAAAAGGCCCATTTTGGGGTTTTGACAGACCAAAACATTGGATATCAGCCTAACCATCCCAAAACCCCATCACACAGCTCCCAAATGATAAAATAGACTTGCACAAACTTACGACACTCAGTTCGGATGCCCGGTTTGAAACTTATGCAAGTTTCAGCTCCAAAAAGACCCATTTTGGGACTTTGACAGACCAAAATTCCAGATATCGGCCTAACTACACCGAAACCCCATCACATACCTCACAAATGATAAAATACACTTGCACGAACTTACGGCACTCGGTTCGGATGCCTGGTTTGAAACTTATGCAAGTTTTAGGTCCAAAAAGGCCCATTTTGGAGTTTTGACAGACCAAAACCCCGGATATTGGTCTAACCACCCCAAAACCCCATCACACACCTCAAAATGATAAAATAAACTTTCACGAACTTACGGTAATCAGTTCGGATGCCCGGTTTGAAACTTATGCAAGTTTTAATTCAAAAAGGCCCATTTTGGGATTTTGACAGACCAAAATGTTGGATATCGGCCTAACTATACCAAAACCCCATCACACACCTCAAAAATGATAAAATAAACTTGCACAAACTTATGGCACTCAGTTCGGATGCCTGGTTTGAAACTTATGCAAGTTTCAGCTCCAAAAAGACCCATTTTGGGGTTTTGGCAAACCAAAATGCCGAATATCAACCTAACTACACCAAAACCCCATCACACACCCCACAAATGATAAAATACACTTGCACGAACTTACGGCACTCGGTTCGGATACCCGGTTTGAAACTTATGCAAGTTTCAGCTCCAAAAAGACCCATTTTGGGGTTTTGACAGACCAAAATGCCGGATATCTGCCTAACTATACTGAAATCCCATCACACACCTCAAAATGATAAAATAGACTTCCACGAACTTACGGTAATCTGTCACGCCCCGAATTTTCGACGAACCCGGGGCGCGAGTAACGAGACAGAAAGTAAAATAAATAAAAGGATAAAAGTAATTAGATTCACTAAACATGCGTCCATCATCATCCATACATAAAATAACATCGAATACATTGTTCATCAGTCATTCGGGCTTAAGCCCTTACATAACAAAATACAAGCCTCATGGATCACAAATACATCACGTGCTTCGCCCTTTCAGGGCATCACTAAGTCTCATGTGGCTGGAGGATCCTCATCTGAAAATGTTGCCCACGAATGGGTCAGCACAACCGCTGGTATGATGAAATGCTAATGCCAAAAATAAAGCTAAGGCGTGGCATGTGCAAAGTGTACATTTATTTCTAAATGACATTCAAGCATCGCAGTAATATATATGAATGGTATGCATGACACACCCATGCGCAACTCTATGCCACACCCATGTCTCATTTACGGGTACTCCCCGATGGCTCGAAGTACCAATGCAATGGCCAATTTTGGGTTTTTCACCACAGGATCTACACCCTCATAATGCAAAGCACCATGTGCTTACCCACGCCATGTTCTCAAGGAATTCATCATATGCCAATATGCCAATGCAATCTCAATGAACATGGATCTCAATAATATGACATGCTCTGACAATAATAATTCAATCACCAATCAGTTTCATATACATGCATATCTCATATGTTCGTACATCACGATTCATGTTCTTCACTTTATTAACTTGCCAGTAACACATAACATGTGAACAACCAATTCCAAATAAACAGGTAAACACATTACAGATAAACACATACAGCATTCCAGTCATTCACAAATATTCCTAACTTAACTTCATTTCTAACACTAGCAAAACACCATACCTGATGGGTTGGTATCAACCCTAGAAGATCGTGAACTATATGTAACTGAACCGGCGGATGTAAATGTAGGAGATCAGATCGCCTCCTCCTGTCCTGTCAGTGTCCCTAAAAGTAGAAATTACAACTCAGTCCATTGTTGTTTGAATTTATGCTATTCATCAAATTTTATGTCTTTAAATTCATAGGTTTCTATTCTGCTAAATTAAACTCTACCATTGGTTTTAGAACGTTTAAGAAAGTAAGTCTAGGTTTTCGTAGAACTCAATTCGGACACCGGGGTTCAAAAGGGCAAAACAGTCATTTTGCACTTTACACGTGTCCTTACATTTCGTGACCTCTTTTCACAATTCGGACTCCACAGTTGAGTCCGGAATGTTCGAGATAATAAAATTTCACTATTTGTTTACCTAATTCGGAGTTCGTCTGACAGTGTTTCGAGTTAGGGGCATTTTGGTAATTTTAAGGGTTACTACGGGTCTTTTATTTTTCGGGACCCCGTCTCATAAAACGGACCTCACCATTGGTCTCGGAATAGTCGAGATAGTCAAAACACACTAATGACTTGTCTCATTTGGACTCCGGGATGTTTTTGAATATTTAATTAATTAAATTAATTAAATTAATTAATTAATTTAATTAATAATTTATTAATATTTTAATCAGGTGGGTCAAAGTGTAATTCCTAACAGTTGGGGGGTCAATTTATAATTTCCGAAAGTTTCAGGGTTAAGGTTCAAATTCAAAAGGTTCAAATTCTATTTTTTAATTTAAAACAATGGCTGACACGTGGCAGGGTGGTTCGGCCCAAGCCCGACCCGGACCCGACCCGGACCCGGACAGACCCCCTTCTCCCCCCGTTTTTCCGGCGGAGCTCCGGTCACCCTCTCCGGCGCCGGTGACCGGAATTTCAGAAAAATCAAGCTTTTAAACTCGATTTTCATGGTGTTTCCGAAGCCCCTTTCAATCCCAAATCATTCTAAAACATTTTTGGAGCCTTTTAATACCGTTTTGAAGCTTCCAATCACGATGAAAAACCCAGATTTCCCCCCCACGGCCGTGACCTGCACATCCCCTTTTCTCCCTCATTTTTCAACCGTTTTCTATCATTTTTGTTGCGTTTTAATCCTTACATTATGCTCTACAAGGTTCTACAATTTAAACCGATTGAAATTCTCTAAAACAAATCGAAACAGAAGCGACCCACTTACTAATTTTTTGGCCGTTTCTCTCTCTAGCCGTGCCCTCCTTCTTCCTCTTGCTCGGAGCTCGAGCCAAGTCTCAAACTGTCCCTCAGAGCTCTATTTCTCTCCTTCTTTTCTGCTTCTTTCCTTCTCTTCTTTCCCACCCGAGACTACTCTCTTTTTCTCTTTATTTTCTCTATTTCTATATCTCTCTCTCTCTCTCTCTCTCTCTCTCTCTCTCTCCCCAAGACCAACCTACTCTCTGCCGATTCTGCATTCTCCCACTCCCTGAATCCTACTCACACACTCAACCTTACCCCATGCCTTGTTTGAGTGTATCACACTCAAACTTACACACACACACAACCGGGTACACACACACACACACCTCACACAACCTGATATATATATATATATATATATATATATATATATATATATATTTCCACATTTAAATATACACTCACTTTTTACACATATACACACACAATTAAATTTAAATTATATATATATATATATATATATATACACATATACATATATACACATACACCCAATAATAATTTTTTTTTTATAATAATAATAATAACAATAAAAAATTAAATTAACAATTGCAAAAATAAATAATAAAAAAAAAAAATTTTCATGTTATAACATCCTTCCCTCCTTACAAAAATTTCGTCCCGAAATTTAAAATAACATAGAACCAAAAGAAAATACATCACTGATCAAACAACTCAGGGCACCTAACTCGAACCTCGGCCTCACGCTCCCACGTAGCCTCCTCAACCCCATGGTGGTTCCAACGAACCTTGACCAAAGGGATGGTCCTGCCTCGCAAAACCTGGTCCCTTGAGTCCAATATCTCTACGGGTCTCTGGTCATAGGAAGCGTCCCCCTCGAACTGAAGATCTACCCAGTCAAGTACATGTGAGGGGTCGGGATGGTACTTCCTCAGCATAGATACATGGAAGACGTCATGAACCCCAGATAGCTGTGGTGGTAAGGCTAGCTTATAAGCCACCTCACCAACTCTCCCAAGAATCTCAAAAGGACCTATAAATCGTGGCAATAGCTTCCCACAGCGCCCAAATCTCCTCAAGCCCCGTCTGGGAGATACCTTGAGGAACACATGGTCCCTCACCTCAAATGCTAAGGGCCGCCGCCTCCTATCTGCATAACTCCTCTGGCGGCTCTGAGCTGTCAACAACCGCTGTCTGATCACCTGTATCTTGTCCGTGGTCTCACGAACAATATCAGGTCCTAAGGCAGCTGTCTCTCCCACCTCGGTCCAACATACCAGGGAACGGCACGGCCTACCATATAATGCCTCAAATGGTGCCATCTCAATGCTGGACTGGTAGCTGTTGTTGTAGGCAAACTCAACTAAGGCAAGGTGGTCCTCCCAGCTACCTCTAAAGTCCATGACGCAGGCCCTGAGCATATCCTCCAAGATCTGAATAGTGCGCTCTGACTGGCCATCTGTCTGTGGGTGGAAGGCAGTACTGAACTGCAGCTGGGTCCCTAAGGCTGTCTGGAAACTCTGCCAGAACCGTGCAGTGAAACGTGGGTCCCTGTCAGAAACTATGGATACCGGTACCCCATGTAGTCGTATTATCTCTCGAATGTACAACCTACTGAGGGCGTCTGATGAGTCAGTCACTCTGATCGGTAAGAAATGGGCGGACTTCGTCAGTCTGTCCACAATAACCCAAATCGCATCATGGCCCCTAGGTGACCTCGGAAGACCCATCACGAAATCCATGGTAACGTGCTCCAACTTCCACTCGGCTATCGAGTGGCTGTAGCAAACCTCCAGGCCTCTGGTGCTCAGCCTTCACCTGCTGGCACGTGAGACACCTAGCCACAAACTGTGCCACATCTGCCTTCATCCCAGTCCACCAATACTGACGGCGCAGATCATGATACATCTTGGTGCCCCCTGGGTGCACCGCCAAGCGTGAATGGTGGAAATCCCTAAGGACATCAGTCCTAAGAGACTCGGGAACGAAGACCCTACCCCTGTATCTCAAACCAAGGTCAGAATGGACTGTCCATCCCTCAAACCCCTCGGGGCTAGCAATCCGTGCCCTGATCTGCTCAGCCTCGGTATCCAGCAACTGTGCCTCTATAACTCTGGTCAGAAGGGTAGGCTGTACACACAGGCTGAATAGGGTGGCGCGTCCCTCAGACTCGGTAAGCTCTAAGTCAAACTCCCCAATAACTCCCATCATCTCCCACTCTCTGATGGCTAGGCTGGCTAAGGTGCTGCTCGGTCTCCGACTGAGTGCATCAGCTACGACGTTGGCCTTCCCAGGATGGTACTGAAGGTCAAAGTCGTAGTCCTCTAGGTACTCCATCCATCTCCTCTGTCGAAGGTTCAGATCCTTCTGTGTAAAGATATACCTGAGGCTCTTGTGGTCCGAGAACACCTCAAATCTCACCCCATATAAATAGTGTCACCAGCTCTTAAGAGCAAAGATGACGGCAGCCAACTCTAGATCGTGGGTGGGGTAGTTCTTCTCATGGCTCTTCAACTGGCGAGAACTATAAGCTACCACCCGGCCTTCCTGCATCAATACACAACCCAGCCCCTCTCGGGAAGCATCACAGTACACTGTATAGCCCAGGCCTCCCTCGGGGATAATCAAGATGGGAGCTGAAGTCAATCTCCTCTTCAGCTCCTGAAATGACTGCTCACAGTCGTCGGTCCACTGAAATCTGACGCCCTTGCGCGTCAGCCGGGTCATCGGTGCGGCAAGTCGGGAAAATCCCTCTACAAAACGGCGGTAGTACCCTGCTAACCCCAAGAAACTCCGTATCTCAAATACATTCCTCGGCCTCTCCCATCTCATAACAGAGTCGACCTTAGAAGGGTCAACAGATACTCCACTCCCAGATACCACGTGGCCCAAGAACTGTACCTCCGGGAGCCAGAACTCGCACTTGGAGAGCTTGGCAAACAGCCTATGCTCTCTCAAGATCTGTAACACAGTCCGTAGGTGGAAAGCATGCTCATCCTCAGAAGGTGAGTAAATCAGAATATCGTCCACAAACACCACCACGAACTGATCTATGTACTGACCGAAGACACGGTGCATCAGATCCATGAATGCCGCTGGGGCATTCGTCACACCAAATGGCATCACCACGAACTCAAAGTGACCATAGCGAGTGCGGAAGGCTGTCTTCGCTATGTCTTCCTCTCGCACTCTCAACTGATGATACCCAGACCGAAGATCAATCTTCGAGAAACATCTCGAACCTCTCAACTGATCAAACAAGTCATCGATCCTGGGTAACGGGTACTTGTTCTTAATAGTCACCCGGTTCAGCCTCCGGTAGTCCACACATAACCGCAACGTCCCGTCCTTCTTCTTCGCAAAGAGTGCTGAGGCACCCCAAGGAGAAGTGCTAGGACAGATGAACCCCTTACCCTGAAGGTCAGTCAGCTGCTCTCTCAGCTCTCTCAGCTCTCTCAGCTCTGCTGGAGCCATGCGGTATGGTGGAATAGATATGGGTACAGTACCGGGGATAAGCTCAATGGTAAACTCCACCTCCTGCCTCGGGGGTAAACTAGTCAAGCTGTCGGGAAATACGTCAGGAAACTCCTCTACTACCGGTGGTAACACAACCCCTGTAGCCTCGCTATCCCCTGCAATCATACTGGCCAACATATAGCTATGGGCTCCCCAACTCCTAGAGTCGTACAAGGGTGGTACCAGGAAATCCCCACGGTCCCCCGTGAAATAAAAACAATCCCCCTCAGGAGTGCACACTGTAACCCTCCCCCTGAAATAATCGATGCTAGCCTGAAAAGTAAACAACCAATCCATACCCAAGATAACGTCGAAGCTAGTCATATCAAGCACAATAAAATCAAAGCAGAGAGCACGGTCAGCTATCTCAAGTGAACAACCCCTACAAACCCTGGTCAATGTCACACTACCCCCAACAGGAGTATCAACACGTAGTGGTGGATCCATCCGATCTATAGTCAACCCCAAAGACATGGCAAATGCAGTGGATATAAAAGAATGCGATGCACCAGAGTCTATCAACACGCTAGCCCATGAACTGAACATAAGAAAGGTACCTCGTACTACTGATGGCCCAGCAGTAGAAGCCTCTAGGGTAGTAACTGCGTACACCCTGCCCTGCACGGTCTGACCCTGTCTGCCTCCCCCTCTCTGCCCCTGCTGCCCTCCCCCTCTCGGGGCTGGAGCTCTAACACTCAATGCAGAAGATGCTGGCTGGTAGTAAGGTGCTGGGGGTCTATAGCCTGACTGTGTCTGGGGTAAAGGCATCTGGGTGGGCTGGAAATAGTGGGACCTCGGTGCGCTCTGGGAAGTCTGCCCCTGAGGACAGTGGGCCTTAACATGGCCCGGCTGATGACATGTATAGCACACTGGTGTGGCCCTCCAGGCCTGACTCTGAGACTGGGATGGAAGTGGTAGCTGACTCGGTCCTGTCCCTGACCCCTGACTAGGATCTCTCTGTGGGCAATCAGCCATCTTGTGGCCAGGCTGTCCACACTAGTAGCATGTGATGGTCAGCTGTGGTGCCCCCCCTCGAGGAGTAATAGACACAGTGGGCTGGGGAGCTAAAAGCTGCATAGGTCTCTGGGATGTAGATGGAGAAGAGGTACTGCCTCGGAACCTCTTCGGCGGCCTCCCACCAGAATGAGCTGGGACGGTCACAGTAGGCTGAGCTGGTGTAAGTGCTAGTGCTGTGGCTGGCCTGGTCTGAGTCCGGGACTCCCTAATCCCTCTGAGAGCTGCCAACTCCCTCTCTACCCTCGTGGCCCTGATCACAGCCTCCTCGTAAGTGTCAATGATGTGACCCGCCAGTCTATCCCTGATAGAGGTCTTCAACCCCTCTAGAAAATGATAAACTCTCAGCTCCTCTACCCCAATAATATGCGGGGCAAACCTGCCCAATGCGGTAAACTGGGACTCATACTGTGTCACGGTCATGTCCCTCTGTAGTAAGGTCTCAAACTCTCTCCTGAACCCGACCCTAGCAGTCGCTGGAAAGTAGTGGTCATTGAACATGGCCACAAATGCATCCCACCCCTCTCTGAACCTGCTAATCCTACCGGCAAATACCTTCCACCACTGGCTCGCTAGCCCTGTAAACTGGAAGGTGGCACATCGTATCCTCAGGTGTGGCTCAACAATCCCTAGTGAGTCCAGGATCCTCACAATCTGGTCCAACCACTCCTCGGCCACCAAAGGATCAGGCTGTCCTGCAAATGACGGTGGCCTCATACGCTGAAACGCCTTCATGACGAAGGTGTCTCTAGTCTCCCCACCGGCCGCTCTGGCCGCGGCACCGGCAGCCCTGGCCTCGGCCTCAGTAGCTCTGGCCTCAGCATCAGTGGTCCTGGCCTCCTGCATGGCACGGAAGCACTCCTGTATAATGGTCGCCAAATCCCTGGCGCCAATAGTCTGCCCCACCTCCTCCACAGGGGCTGGAGCAACATCCTCCTCAGCTGTACTATGCTCAGGAACGTCAGCTGGGGCAACTACCTCCTCAACCACGTCAGGAATAGGGGCAGCAGCTCTGGGTCTGCCACGACGAGGCTGGGCGGCACCTCGAGGCGCACCCCTACCCCTACCCCCTCTAGGTGGTCTGCCTCTCGTAGGAGCTCGTCTAGGAGGCATATCTACAAGTCCAAAAGAAAAATTCAATATCACTTTTTCACGTAATCACAATAAGGCATGCATTAAGACACATAATCACGTAGCACATAAGATCCTATCACATGCTGCTAACAGTTCACACTAAGTCTCATTCTCTTCTCTAGGGTCTCATGGTGTTAAACAACACCCCACAGTCTCTAGGTATTCGAACCTATGCTCTGATACCACGTTGTCATGCCCCGAATTTCTGACGAACCCGGGGCGCGAGTAACGAGACAGAAAGTAAAATAAATAAAAGGATAAAAGTAATTAGATTCACTAAACATGCGTCCATCATCATCCATACATAAAATAACATCGAATACATTGTTCATCAGTCATTTGGGCTTAAGCCCTTACATAACAAAATACAAGCCTCATGGATCACAAATACATCACGTGCTTCGCCCTTTCAGGGCATCACTAAGTCTCATGTGGCCGGAGGATCCTCATCTGAAAATGTTGCCCACGAATGGGTCAGCACAACCGCTGGTATGATGAAATGCTAATGCCAGAAATAAAGCTAAGGCGTGGCATGTGCAAAGTGTACATTTATTTCTAAATGACATTCAAGCATCGCAGTAATATATATGAATGGTATGCATGACACACCCATGCACAACTCTATGCCACACCCATGTCTCATTTACGGGTACTCCCCGATGGCTCGAAGTACCAATGCAATGGCCAATTTTGGGTTTTTCACCACAGGATCTACACCCTCATAATGCAAAGCACCATGTGCTTACCCACGCCATGTTCTCAAGGAATTCATCATATGCCAATATGCCAATGCAATCTCAATGAACATGGATCTCAATAATATGACATGCTCTGACAATAATAATTCAATCACCAATCAGTTTCATATACATGCATATCTCATATGTTCGTACATCACGATTCATGTTCTTCACTTTATTAACTTGCCAGTAACACATAACATGTGAATAACCAATTCCAAATAAACAGGTAAACACATTACAGATAAACACATACAGCATTCCAGTCATTCACAAATATTCCTAACTTAACTTCATTTCTAACACTAGCAAAACACCATACCTGATGGGTTGGTATCAACCCTAGAAGATCGTGAACTATATGTAACTGAACCGGCGGATGTAAATGTAGGAGATCAGATCGCCTCCTCCTGTCCTGTCAGTGTCCCTAAAAGTAGAAATTACAACTCAGTCCATTGTTGTTTGAATTTATGCTATTCATCAAATTTTATGTCTTTAAATTCATAGGTTTCTATTCTGCTAAATTAAACTCTACCATTGGTTTTAGAACGTTTAAGAAAGTAAGTCTAGGTTTTCGTAGAACTCAATTCGGACACCGGGGTTCAAAAGGGCAAAACAGTCATTTTGCACTTTACACGTGTCCTTACATTTCGTGACCTCTTTTCACAATTCGGACTCCACAGTTGAGTCCGGAATGTTCGAGATAATAAAATTTCACTATTTGTTTACCTAATTCGGAGTTCGTCTGACAGTGTTTCGAGTTAGGGGCATTTTGGTAATTTTAAGGGTTACTACGGGTCTTTTATTTTTCGGGACCCCGTCTCATAAAACGGACCTCACCATTGGTCTCGGAATAGTCGAGATAGTCAAAACACACTAATGACTTGTCTCATTTGGACTCCGGGATGTTTTTGAATATTTAATTAATTAAATTAATTAAATTAATTAATTAATTTAATTAATAATTTATTAATATTTTAATCAGGTGGGTCAAAGTGTAATTCCTAACAGTTGGGGGGTCAATTTATAATTTCCGAAAGTTTCAGGGTTAAGGTTCAAATTCAAAAGGTTCAAATTCTATTTTTTAATTTAAAACAATGGCTGACACGTGGCAGGGTGGTTCGGCCCAAGCCCGACCCGGACCCGACCCGGACCCGGACAGACCCCCTTCTCCCCCCGTTTTTCCGGCGGAGCTCCGGTCACCCTCTCCGGCGCCGGTGACCGGAATTTCAGAAAAATCAAGCTTTTAAACTCGATTTTCATGGTGTTTCCGAAGCCCCTTTCAATCCCAAATCATTCTAAAACATTTTTGGAGCCTTTTAATACCGTTTTGAAGCTTCCAATCACGATGAAAAACCCAGATTTCCCCCCCACGGCCGTGACCTGCACATCCCCTTTTCTCCCTCATTTTTCAACCGTTTTCTATCATTTTTGTTGCGTTTTAATCCTTACATTATGCTCTACAAGGTTCTACAATTTAAACCGATTGAAATGCTCTAAAACAAATCGAAACAGAAGCGACCCACTTACCAATTTTTCGGCCGTTTCTCTCTCTAACTGTGCCCTCCTTCTTCCTCTTGCTCCAAGCTCGAGCCAAGTCTCAAACTGTCCCTCAGAGCTCTATTTCTCTCCTTCTTTTCTGCTTCTTTCCTTCTCTTCTTTCCCACCCGAGACTACTCTCTTTTTCTCTTTATTTTCTCTCTTTCTATATCTCTCTCTCTCTCTCTCTCTCTCTCTCTCTCTCTCTCTCTCCCCAAGACCAACCTACTCTCTGCCGATTCTGCATTCTCCCACTCCCTGAATCCTACTCACACACTCAACCTTACCCCATGCCTTGTTTGAGTGTATCACACTCAAACTTACACACACACACAACCGGGTACACACACACACACACACCTCACACAACCTGATATATATATACATATATATATATATATATATTTCCACATTTAAATATACACTCACTTTTTACACATATACACACACAATTAAATTTAAATTATATATATATATATATATACACATATACATATATACACATACACCCAATAATAATTTTTTTTTTATAATAATAATAATAACAATAAAAAAATAAATTAACAAGTGCAAAAATAAATAATAAAAAAAAAAAATTTCATGTTATAACATAATCAGTTCGGATGCCCGGTTTGAAACTTATGCAAGTTTTAGGTCCAAAAAAGCCCATTTTGGGGTTTTGACAGACCAAAACCCGGATATCGGCCTAACCATCCCAAAACCCCATCAAACACTTCAAAAATGATAAAATACACTTTCACAAACTTACGGCACCCGGTTCAGATGCCCGGTTTGAAACTTATGCAAGTTTGAGCTCCAAAAAAGCCCATTTTGGGGTTTTGACAGACCAAAATACCAGATATCAACCAAACGAGCCCTAAACCCCATCAAACACCTTAAAAATGATAAAATTGAATTTCATGAACTTACGACACTCAGTTCGGATGTCTAGTTTGAAACTTATGCAAGTTTTTGCTCCAAAAAGGCCCATTGTGGAGTTTTAACGGATCAAAATGCCGGATATCGGCCTAACTATCCCGAAACCCCATCAAACACCTCACAAATGAAAAATAGACTTGCACGAACTTACTGAAATCAGTTCGGATCAGTGGTTTATAACTTATGCTACTTTATATCGTTCTTATTATTTATGCATGCACAAAAAAATAAAAAAAATAAATTATTCACATTCTATATTTCATATATATTTAATAATTGTTCTAATATATACCATTTGATCTTTATTTCAAATTGATTGGAATTATTGTGCCGCCGTCTTTATGTTTTGCATCAGGATTTATTATTTTTATTTGGTTTTTTTTTTTTTTTTTATGGACATTTGTAGTTATATGTTTTGAGACAATTTTTTATTTTTTTATTTATTGTTAAATTATACTTTTACAAATGTACGCAATTAGTATAATATATATATATATATATATATGAATGTATTTTTCTTTTTTAATATATTCATTTCAGAAAGTTTGGATTTTATTGTATATCAGGATGATTGATACAGGTTTAAACAGGAATAAAACAACAAAGAAAACAAAGCAAACATGGTTGGAAAAAGGGAAAAAAAAAAACCTTTAGCGACGCACAGAAAGGTGTCGCTAAAAGTAAAGAAACAACAATGTTAATTCACTATTAGCGACGCACTCTGTGTGTCGCTAAAAGGTACTATTAGCGACGCACACTTTGAGTGTCGCTAAAAGATTCTACCCAGTGTGCGTTGCTAATAGTATCTTTTAGCGACACTCAAAGTGTGCGTCGCTAATAGTACCTTTTAGCGACACACAGAGTGCGTTGCTAATAGTATCTTTTAGCGACGCTCTTTGCCTCTATTTATAATATTTGCGACGCCCATTCCCAATTATTAGCGACACCATTTGTGCGTCGCTAATAGTTTCTTTTAGCGACGCGCAGAGGTGTGTGCGTCGCCAATACTATTAGCGACGCCAATATTTGCGGTAACATTAGCGACGCGCAGGTGTGCGTTGCAAAATATCATTAGCGACGCATTTTCCCACTATTAGCGACGCACGCGTGCGTCGCTAATAGTGCCTTTTCTTGTAGTGAACATGTGCAAATTTGTGATTCAATAATTGGTATCGGAATGATTTTAAGTCTTACCCTTAGTATCATAGTAATTTTTAATTCCTATATTTAGTATCAGAGCTAGGTTCAATCTTGAGAGAGTCATTTACAATCTTAGGATAACTTATCAGTGCCAAGTTTGATCTTGTGAAAACTAATTACGATCTTGGGAGTAATTTATCAAAGCTAAGGAAAATCAAAGTTGGTTCTCATTCCTAGATTATTGTAAAGAATTGTGATTCTCATGTTACTCAAGATTGCAATCTTGAGTGGTTTGTTGAACAGCAAAGTATTACTTTTATAACATTATTTAATAAAAAAATTGTGACTTCATAATAACAAATTACAAATTTTGTAAAATAAAATAAGAGTTAAAGTAAATATACATAAAATAAATTTCTTGACTTACAATCATGTATCTTACTAATAAATTTTTGTGAACAATAATAATGATAATAATACACACACAAACACATATATGTGCATGTATATTTATGTGCATATATACATATGATAATTTGGACCTAAATTTCAATCACCTATTAAACCTATTGATATAAGAGTCCTATGTTAAAAGAACTTTTCTGGAGAGAAAAAAGAGCTTAGTTATAAAATTAGCAAAATTTTTAGACCAATCTACAATAATTTTTAACTACTAAATGAGACGATGCTTATAAAAGTATAATTTTCTTTTTAAATTGATTTGTTCTTATAACAATTAAGTATATAATTAAATTACGACCTTAAATTATTTATAAGTTGTCTTTGTATAAAAGTAATTTATATGTTCTATGCAGTAACATTGTGCATTCTATTTTATAAATCTATATAAAAAAGACATCCATATATATAAATATTTTGAGAATTACTAAGTACTAACACTTTTAACTCTATAATAGCACCATAGAAAAGTTCATTAGTATTTATTAAACTTTTAGGACCTGATTAATGAATAAATTAATAATAAAATTATATATTTTCTCTTATTCATTTACATTTATTGTGAGTAAATTTTCTAGCATGAGATAAGAAAGATCTTGACCTTTAAAATTATAGTAATTCTGCATTCAATTGGTTTTTTTTAAAAATAAACTACAATATATTACCTTAAAATTATAATAGTTAAACTTTTTATACCATTTAATTGAATAGCTTTTATATTTACTCAAAAATCTTTTCACAAATTTTTCATGTATAAAACTTAGGTTATTATTAGATTAAAATTTTGAATTAGGTCATAGTTACGTTCAGTTTGAGTTTGATATTCATAATTATTTTTCTTATGATTACAAAGGTAAAATTTCTTTACAATACATTTGACGTACTCCATTATATCTACAAACAACACGATATCATAAAGGATAACTTGCTTCTGTAAGTATTTTGCATGAGTTCTATACTTCTATATAAATATGATCTCACATAAATAAGTGGATGCAATAAAATCAACGAATCGCCAAAAAAAAAATATATATATATTTTAAGAAAAATAAATAAAGAATGTTGACTTGTACTTTGAAAATAGATAGCTGTAAAATTTATTTTTGAATAAAGACTAATGACGAATTTTGAGAATAAAGAATTTTAGAAAAAATATTTATGTGTTTATATATATATATGTGTGTGTGTGTGTGTGTAGGGGGAGAGAGAGAGAGAGGAAGAGGGAGAGAGGAAGAGAGAGAGAGAGAGAGAGAGAGAGAGAGAGAGAGAGAGAATGATAAATTTATAACTTCTCTTGGTGAAGTACTAACTAATAGGATGGATCCTTCACACTTCTTAATAATGTCAAATATTTATTTAGACCAACATCGAAATGTAAATAAAAATTGTGTTTTTTTTTTTTAATTCTCTTAGAAGTTTCCTAATTGATTACAAATTTTGTCATGGGCTTGTGATATATGAGATAATGTTCTCTGTGTGTGTGTGTGTATATATATATATATATATATATATATAGTGATATTGCAATGATTGAAACCTAATTAAGACATGGGTATAGTTGTTAGGTAATTGATAAATGACCGTCAATCTCTTTGTTTATGAGATTTTTGTATAATTAAATAATTAATAAATAAAAAATTGTTATTTTTTTTTCATAATCTACTATTGAGAGACCAATGCCACCTTATAAACTTCCATCCCGGAAAAAAGGCTTAGATTTAGCGCCAATTGTTTTTCATTCTTTTCCAAAATATTGATGGAAGAACACAAAATGCAGGGTCCAATTGAAAGAGCTCTACGCGTGGTGGTGCTATCGTGGGTCGCCGAAACTTAAGCGGCGCAGATATGGATGATCCTGATGAAGCAGTAGTACACAAAGATGGCAAGAATTAACTCGTGCTGAGAAGATCAATGAAAAACAGTGCTACCGTATTACAGGCAAATAGCTGCATATATATATATATATATATATATATACACACACACACATATTTACATACATACATATATATGTTTTTACGGCTTATTTTTTTCATTTATTGGCTTTTATTCAGGGGAAAAAAAGCAGTAATATTATTTTTATCTTAACATTTTATCAAAAAAATTTACCTACTGACGACTGCTCTTGGTGCTAGTTATGTCAGGTGAGTCCAAGAAACTTAATTGACTAACATTAAAAGACTTAATTGACTAGTATCCGCATATATCAAGAGACTTAATTGACTAGTACTTGAACAGTCATGTCAGCAAATAAAAAAATTTGCTAAAATTTTATAATATGAATAAAAATATTTAATAAAATTTTATAATATGAATAAAAATATTTAATAAAATTTTATGATATGAATAATATTACTCAAAAAAAAATGTCACTACTAGTCCTTAAAAAAATAAATAACAGCTGTAATTTACGATGTGATTGTGGCTGTGAATAAGACATGAATGAAGGCAAATCAAAACAGGTACAAGCTGGATGTACTTTTTTTAATGTTAAATGTATTTTAAATTCCAATGTTTGTGCGAATTAGTGAATGCTGACAAATCAAGAACACTAATAAGGGCATGTTTGGAAATCTCGTGTTCATAGCAAATTTTTGTTTTTTTTTTTTTGACATGGGTAGGGAAAACCAATTTGCTACTTGTTTGTATGCACGTTTGTAGTAAAGAATTTATTATGAACACAGGTAAATCACACTCAAGAGAGCTTTAGTCATAACTATTTTTGTTAGTAAAAAATTATATTTTATTAGAATACTGTACTTAAAAAAAAATTATAGCACTTTAATAAATATTATATTATAAAAATAGTTTGAAACAATTTCAGAATCATATAAAATAGATATAAAATTCTCAAAATACTGTAAATACAGAAATAAAAATTAAATAGAAACAAATAGAAATTAGAACTTACAGTTTTTCACGAAAATACCAAAAGTAAAGCAATGATGATTGACCAAGGCTAGTGTTTTACACTATGTCCTTATGACAATATCGCCCTCTCACTGGTGCTTTCGAGTTTTCAATGGCGATTGTCTTCCAAGATACAATGGTTATGCACAATAGATGGAAGCACTCTAATCTTATGTGTACAGTGAACCAAAACTTGTCCTTGAACTTTCTTAATATGCAGACTCACAATATGCATGAACTTAATTCTTAAACTCGTGAAACAAAAAATTAAAAAAAATAAAAAAAAACTATATGCATTTTTAAAATTTATTAGATGTTCCTTAACTTATTGAAAATGTGAAATTAAATGATAAGGTAGACATTTATTTAGAATTAAGTTTGGATAGTGTTCTTAATTAGATTGATTTAGTATTTTAGAATTATGAACAAAAAATAATTATAAAGAAAATAGAAATAGAGAAGAAAGTGGGACACCTTTTTATATATGACAGAGCCGAAAAGAAGACAATTAAGCCAGCTCTGAAATCAAATAATGTTGGGGTAGGATTTTCATTTTTTGGATTTATCGAGGAGGTAAGCTTAGGAGCTTAGGGCTCAAGAATGGATATATGCTTGGAATGGTTAAGGTTTAAGGCTGATTTTAGTATAAAATTGAAGAATACAACCTGAATTTTCTAATAATATATATACTTGTACTTAAAGTAGCTTACATTAAAATCAATGTGATTTCACTAATGAATTAATTTTATGATTTATAATCTTTTTTCCATATGTTTCTCCCGGCTTGAAGAAGGCAAATACATTTGAAAGATAAATTCAAATAATCAGTTGAGCAAAATATTTTAATTTTAAAAGAAAGAAAAAAAGAGAAAACAAATAAATAGAAAAAAATGTAATATTTAAGAAAAAAAATATGTTTCTTGTAGGGAATTTGAATACTTACACACGTATTATTGTGCTTATTTTTTGTTGAATAGGTTGTATCCCTTGAGTTATATATCTATTATATATGCCGCAACTTCAAATTTTATGAAAATCTACTTAAGAAAAGCGACCTATCTGATTCAAGAAGTTACAACTCCACTAAAAAATTCTTAACTCCAATGATAAAGTAAACTACAGTTCCTCTTTCATTAGTCAACTCAATTGATATCTGATGTTGTACTTTTTGGTCGGTAGGAGCTCCGAACTCCGTTGCCTGAGAAGCACTCAAAGAGAAGGATGAGAGAGCCACCAGATTGGCTCCGACGGTAGCCGCTCCGATTCTTAAGTCAATAAAACTGAATTGAAAGACTATAATTGTAAACCAAAGAATGAGTATGAATGTAAAGCGTATCTTAGGGTTTAATTTATAGGTTGTGGCTTTCCTAAGTTGATTAGGATTTGGAGCCATGAATATAGAAATTTGATCATCAGAAAATGGTAGTTACCATGTTAGACACTACACTTAATAGATATCCATAGGTGGCAGTTTCCTTGTTGATGACTGTTTCCTTTTCCTTAACTCGGTAGGATATTTAAGGCGGTGTTGAGTTCTGAACTCTAAGGGATTCCCTGAAGGCCTTGTGCTTAGACCTTTGAGTTCTGAAGGCTAAGCGCCTAAGCCTGCTCTGGATAGCTGAGTGTTTGAGTCTGCTCTGGATGGCCAAGCTTTAGTTGGTCTGTAGTCACACGTGTCACATGGAGACTGATCTATCACTTTATGGTATATCAATATCTATATAATTTTTCAATGACTTTTTTGTTCTTGTAGGACCTTCGAACTTACTAATAATAATAATAATAATAATAATAATCTAAGTACATATTATGAGAAAGCTTCTCGTATGTTTTTATAGCTAAAAACTTAATGTTATTAATAATTTTATATAGAGTATGTATAAGATGTGTATTTTTATTTTTAAGGGTAAATTGCATTTTACCCCTCTTGTACTTGGGTCTATGTTCACTTTACTCCCTATATTTTAATATTCTACACTTAATCGCCTGATGATACAACCAAAGTGAAAACGTTGACGTCGTTCATGGAAAATATGACAAGACAAAAAGCCCAATCAGTTATAATCGCAAAATTAGGGCTAAGGCATTCGCTTAACTCAGCAAAACCAACTCAGAATTAGTTAAAATTAGAGGGGTTTCAATTGTTGCAATTGTCAAGGGGATAACAACTTGAATTTTGGGGTTGAGTAGTGAGACGAAAACGCACAAGGTATGTAATTTTTTATTTGTTATTCAAATTTGTTTGTTTCTTTATCGATGAGCTTTAGGAGCTCAAATCTTCTACATTGATCTACATTAGTGATTATTTGCCTTAGTTTTCTTGTATTTTTTAGTTTGTTTAAATCTTTATATATATGATTTTTATGCAGAATGATTTGTTCCAAGGTCCATCATGGGGGCACTTTAGTGAGGTCTCCTTATACAGTATATATAGGTGGAAAAGTAATTTTTTTGACACTTGTGACCTAAACCTGTTATCATATTTTGAGATTCAAGATATGATAATGATACTTGGATATTTTAGTAGTGTTTTTATATATTCTAAGGTACCTGACAGTTCTGATTTGGATAGTTGGTTAAAACTATTAAATTCTGATGTGAAAGTAATGGATATGTTGAAAGAATATGATGGCCTACCTGTTATTGTATTATATGAAGAAAAAGGCGAAGATCCAATTCAAGTTGTAACTAGAGATGGTTGTTTGGTAGCAGGACCTAGGCTTAGACTCACATATGGTGAAAAAGGTGATGTTGAACAAGGTTCTAGTGATAGAGTGGGTAATGAAGAATATGGTGGTAGTGATAGGGTGAGAAATGAAGAAAATTATGGAACAGGTAGGGTGGTCAATGAAGACAAGGTTAGCAGTGATTATGAAAAAAATAGTGATGATATGAAGACAAGGTTAGCAGTGATTGTGAAAAAATAGTGATGATGAATCATGGTATGCTGAGAACATCGAAATCAATGATGATGATGATGATATATTGGATTATTGTGAGAATGAAGATTTAGAGGTTAATGAAGAAGGAACTATTAGTCAACAAAACAAACAAGGAGATTATGGTGAAGATGAGGTGCAATGGGGTTGTGGTGAAGATAAGGTACAAGATTGGTGGTCAGATACAGGGAAAAATGATGAATTGAAAAGTCCTACACCATCATCAGATGATGATGAATCATTTCATTACCCTAAATTTAATGAAAATGTATACATGAGAAAACCTAACTTGAGGTTGAGAATGAAATTTACTAATGCTCAAGTATTTAGAAAAGTTTAAAGGAATGAAATGTTCAAAATGGGCATAATATTAAGTGCATAAAAAATGAGAATGCAAGAATAACTACAGTATGTAAGCAAGAGTGTGGTTGGAGGATTTATGCTTCCCCTATTTAAGAGAAAAAGACATTTCAAATAAAGTCTTTGAATCCTAGTCACACATGTGGAAGAATTTATGATAACCATCTTGTCAAGTCTAGATGCTTATCCCCAAAGTACCTAGAGTAGATTAGAGATGATCCAATATGGAATAGTACAACTATGCAAAGGATAACGAATAGAGATTTGATGGAGAGTGTTAGTAGGAACCAAGTTTATAGGGTTAAAAGGAAGGCAAATGAAGTAATTGAAGGGTGATCACAACAAGTAATATGCTGGACTTTGGGATTATTGTGAGTCAGTGAAGAAACATAACTCAGGCAGTTGCTTCAAATTGAAATTAGAAAGGCCTACCCTTGATTTATTTCCTATTTTTTAAGATTGTCTATGAGGTTTGGAACCCAAAATTAAGGATTTATTGTAGGTTGTAAACCAATAATAGGTCTTGATGGATGTCATTTGAGTGGTGTGTATGGTGGTTAGCAATTCCTAGCTGCAATTGGTAGGGACAAAAATGACAATATGTTTCCCATTGATATGGCAGTTGTAGAGGTAGAAGCAAAAGATTCATGGTCTTGGTTTATGACTAAACTTATGTATGATATTGGAAGGGTGGAGGATATGGGTTGGACTTTTATTTCAAATAGACAAAAGGGATTAGTTGAAACATTTGATGAGCTTCTTCCATCAGCTGATCACATATTTTATCTAAGGCATATGCATTCCAACTTTAGAATGACATTTAGAGGGAAAGAATTAAAAGATTTGATGTGGAAGGCAACTTCAAATTGCTTTGTTAGAGAATTTGATTGGTATATGGGTGAAATACAGAAAATTGAATCCAAGGCATATAATTGGTTAAAGAAAATAAATCCAACCTTGTGGGTAAGATCACATTTCAGTAGTAGAAGTAAATGTGAAATTTTAGTGAATAACATGAATGAGTGCTTCAATGGTTACATCTTGAAGGCAAAGGATAAACCCATAGTTAGTATGGTTAATTGGATTAAGAGAAAACTCATGAACATAATTCAACTAAAAAGATAGGGCATTGAGAAGTATAACGGTCCTATTTGTCAAAAAATACAATACACATTAGAAAACATTAAATAGCAGTCAAAAAATTGTTTTCCTAGTTGGGTAGGGGCTATGAAGTTTGAAGTTGATTGTTTTAATACAACTCATGTTATGGATTTAGAGGTCGAGACTTGCAGTTGCAGGAAATGAGATCTTACTGGTATTCCTTGCAAACATATAACAAGTGTTTTACAATTGCATAAGAAACATGAATTTGTCTATAATTGGTATAACAATGAGAGATATACGCAGGCTTATTCTGTCATGATTTACCTTGTTCCTGGTTAACATAATTGGATAGCGACTGGTTTGCATCCAATAATGCCTCATCTTATTAGAAGACAACCAGGGAGGCCAAAAAAGTTGAGGAGAAGAGATCCTGAAGAGCCTAGTAATCCTTACAAAGTTTCAAGGAAGATTATAATATTATTAGGAAATCTAACAAGTTGATTCCTAAATGCAGGTTTCCAGTAATAAGACACATACCAATTCTGATTTGAATCAAATAATTCAACAGCTAAATCCTTCAAATGTTGGTTCCATGATTTAGGTTTATATGATGTGTGATAATTTTGTGGTTTTGTAGGGTAAAACTCAAGGTTTCACTTCATCTAAACAATCAATAGAACAACAAGAAGTAACCCACAAAAGCAACCAACCAACCCCACAACCAGCTTCTCCTATGCCCACAAGAATGACATCTACACAACCTGCTTCTCCAATGCCTACTAGAATGTCTACAAGAATGGCTTCCACACAACCACCAACTAAGTTGCCATGTTTTGGTGGCCAAGGAGTTGGGGTGGGTCAGAAGCAACAGACTCAAAAACAAAATAAAAATATAAGGGTGTCAAGTGAATCAAACATGAGTTTTTTTGTATAAAAAGTTTCTTTTTGGGACTTTTCTTTGGCCTTAACAATATGTTTTTATGTATGAACAATGTGTTTCTGTATGAATATTATATATAAACAATGTGTTTCTGTATGAATGACATGTGTATGAATGTTATGATTTTATGTTCCATTGGCTCAAATATTTACTCATGTTACTTAGTAAAACAATAAGTACACAAATATACAACCAATTGAACAACTCCAAAGTAACAAAAGTTTTCATTGGTCATTCATTCATATTTAAAAATTACATTGTTTTTCAACAACTCCAACTTAACCAAAATTTATACAAAATAACCCAAATATAACTAAAGCCCCAACATATAACCAAAATTTATACTACTTCCCTAAACAACCAAAAAAAAAAAAATCCAACCTTTTTTGTTACATTTGGTCACCTATTCTTCCTAAGAACCACAGAAAAACAAACAACACCCATGAAACAACTAAAGCCCTAGAGTATAATTGTTGCCTTTGACGAGTAGTTATTAGGTCCCCTTTCAAAGCATTTTTTTTAATTAGCCTAAGGATTACTTCCCTAGCTCGTTCGCACATTGGAGGGTCGATTTATGTAAAGTACCCACAATTTTTAATAATCTGCAAAATTACACCACTTCATTCTCAAAGTACCCACATCGATATAATTTATGAGTATTTCAAATTAAATTAAAAAATTATCCACGAAAGAACTTACCCCATAATTTACACATCCATAAAACCTCATTTTATAATTTATGGTTGTCGAAGCAGTTTTGGGGGTTGTTCGAGCTCTACAATAGCAAACACAAAAAATAGCTTGAATTAGTTGACCTAATTGGTAACATTCCATTGCTTCAGACGATTGAGACATGGACGATGCTTGCGATTGAGCTTGAGACATTATGGTGTGTTGGTTTTTCTTTTTCTGAGAAGTTGCAAATCTCTTTAATGGTGAATGGCTTAGATTGGTGTTATAATGAGATGGAAGGGTAATAGTGGAATTCTTTGGGCAGGAAAAACAAAACAGAACTCCTACACTGCTATTCTGGTGTGTATACAATATAACAAACCTAACGTTTTCACTTTGATCGTAACATTAGGGGGGGTTAAGTGTAGAATATTAAAGTATAGGGAGGTAAAGTGAATATGGGCCTAAGTACAAGGGGGTAAAGTACAATTTACCCTATTTTTAAATAATAAAATAATAAATTATTCTATAAAATAATTATTCAAAAAATTAGTAATAACAAAAATTATTAATCTATTGAATAGGATTGGCTTTAGTCGGATGAGATCGAAATTCAATTTTATTCCCACAGTGTATGTGTATAATTCTTAAATAATAGAAACACACATACATGGAATAAAATATATAATTAAATTTGACCTCTTTATAATTTAAACAATAGAAATATATTTTGTACCTATTAATTAAATTAGATTTTTGACTTATGAAGAATATTTCTATTAATTTTCAAAATATGGGGGATCATGTAAAAATTGAATAAAATTATAGTAGGTTTCTCTAATTTTAATCAATAAGTAGTAGGCTGGGGGTTTGGCCGAATTTTTTCTCTCTATATAACAAGGGAAAATCATAGTGTTTTAGAGCTAAAATAAGGTGTTTCATGTTCCTAGCATCTAAAATGGGTGAATTGAAAGAACTATGCGACTTTGATTCTGTTCTCTAAACAGATACATAGGAAGTTTTCAGGCCTGAGTTCACATTTCTTTTCTTGCTTTCGTAGCCTAATTCGTCACCTTTTATCACTCTTGATAGAAGTAAGTGGAAGAAAGTGTATTGGAGACCTACATGAATCCGGTTCCAATTTCAAAGTAGATATACACTATTTTCTTTTTTGTACTTTGCGTTTTATTATTTTTATTTTACTTATTATTTAAGTGCCTCTTTTTTTTCTACTCATTTTCTTTTATACTTTTTTCTTAATAAGTGTTGCCCAGATATTTACTCTAGAGGAGGAGGGGGTGAATAGGGTGTATTGAAAATATTAATTTCTTTTCAGAGCTTTAAAAATGAAAGCTGTAAATGCACAATAAATAAACAAGAGAGAGAGAGAGAGAGCAAACACAACAGTTTAATGAGGTTCGAAAAACTTCCTACGTTATCGACTCAAGCATCACCATTTGAGTTTTTTCACCATTTTGACCTCCATGTAGGTGGAGACCAAACCTTTACAAAGCGAAAATCTCAACCCTCTTATCTTAGCAAAATATACCATTTTGCCTCACCGGGTAGCACCTATCCACAACTCTTAACGCAATGAGATGATAAAAAGATGTTTACCAAATACACTATTTTCTAAAGTAGTTTTGGTGCAATAAAATGTTCACTCTTTATGGATAGATGAGGTGTACGCTCTAAGTATTTAAGATGAGTATAACTTTCAGATCTATATTTGGAAGATGTTAAATATAAAGTCATAAACAAAGATGTGAAAGTGTAAGCTTGTAAGAGATAACTTAAAAAGTCTTAGAAAACCTCTATTTATAGGCCTTTAAAGAATATGTCTGTTGCTTTTTTAAAAGGGCCGTTTCCCCCTAATTTTTGTTTGTTTAAAATTTGAATTTGTGACTGCCAAATTGACAGAATGAGTCAACTAGTTGACTGCAATAAGGACTGGTCAACTGATTTGTCCAGAGAGTTTGCGGTTCATTTGGTTAAGAACAATCAGTCGACTGGTTCTTTAGATCAGTTGACTAGTTCTATTTGTATACTATTTTACCTTTGAGAAATGGTTGACTGATATTTCCTTTAAGTCGACTAATTTGGATAGTATGTTCAGGCAATACATCAAAATGGTTACTTAGTTGACTGGTTCTATAAATCAGTCGATTAGTTTGTTTGTACACTAATTTGCCTTAAAAGATAGTCGACTGATTATATTTGGAGGTCAACTGATTTGAGTAGTGAGTCTTCAAGCTGTTTTATAAAACATCACTCAGTCGATTAGATCCATGGATCAGTTGACTAGTTTGATAAATATAAAAATAAGCTATTAAGAATCAATTAACTAGTTTCATGAACTGGTTAACTGGTTTAGATAGTGAGAGTCTTCTACTTTATTTTTCTTATAACACTTTTATCAAAACAATTTTATCTTTCAAAACTTAAGGTATAGCAATGTTTTGTTTTAAAAAATCACTTGAGGTTAGTTTTTAGATGATCATTTTAAATAGTAAAACTTTATGACCGATGATCAATCTAATCTTACGTCACTCAAAATCCAAAACCCAACATAAGAAAAATGAAAGTCTTCACTTAACTTGAATCCTTGGGCTTGAGTGTGTCTAGTTGCTTGAGTCATTAAGAGAGCATTCCACTTGTTTTAATATTTGTTTTGAAGCATATTCTTGAGCGAAATCTTTTAGCTTGAATGAACTTTTGTCATTCATTTGGTTAGCAATCTTCTTTGACCTAAATGACCTATTTGCATTGTCACTTGGATAAAATATTAGTCAATTGGATAATGTTTTGTGATCATCAAAATTATTGAGATGTCCTTGGTTGAAAACCTTTAAGGCTAATAATACGAAAGCTTTGTGGATTAACATTGAGGCCGGCTTATTCGGATCGAACAGAATGGGTGGCTAACACATTCCTATTCCATACCTTATGCCCCGAATTTAGGATCTTTTTTCTTTGGTTATATGCAGATTAGTGATTTATATTTTCTTTAACCTATGTCAAGGGATTTAGATTGTAACTAGGACTTAAAGCGATACAATATTTTATTTTTTTTGGTCCTTTTGCAATGTGTTCACTTTGATGGTTGTAACGAGTTTACTTGTTTAAGTGTCCAAAACAAGTTTGCACCTCCTCTCATTTTTTTTTACATCTTTTGGATGTTCATTTCCACCTTTAGGAAAATGGGACAACTTGTCCGTCCAAATACCAATGTGGTTTTTTCGACAATGATGCTCACAACATCATTAAAATTTCTTAATGTATTTTGCGTCTCAAATCAAATTGTGTTATCTCGTAGCTTACACTAGACCCGAATAAATTATTAAAATTAAATTTTAGGTTTGCATTATCATATTTATTAGTAACAAATTGATTTCACAATTGATTTTACTCATTATCATTTAATTAATTATATGGTCATAATTAAGACTAGAAAATTGTCAAAATAATTTTTGATAATTTCTTGATTTGTTACATTCTCCACCCCTTAATTATAAGAATTTTGTATTCGAAATTTCAATTATATCTAATCAATATAGATGGAATATTACCAAATTTCCCTTTGGTAAATTACCGTATCGCTACAGTTTAATTAAAATTGAAATTTTTAGAGGGACTTCTGATTGATTTGTGCATTTTTGAGTGGTGTAAAATTTTAGAAATATTAATCCGATAAAGACATTCATTTATTTATTCAAATTATTAAATTTATTACAAGTCTTTTAAATTGAACAAAACTCCTTAATTGAAGTGACTAACCAATAAAAATTAATTAAAGATGAGAGTTCAGTTAAAATTTGAAGATTTAGAGAGACTCCTAAGTTAATGGTATAAGTTCAATTAAAATTGGAATTTTTAGAGACACTCCTAAATTATGGTATTAATTTTAGAAAGATTAACCTGATAAGCACATCAATTTGTTTATTTAAATTATTAAATTTATTACAAGTCTAAACTATACAAAATTAATTTAATTTTAATAGAACTCTCCTTAATTAAAACTTAAACATAATTTAATTTTAATAAAACTATCCTTAATTAAAATCCAAACGTGAGTGTCCCTACTTAAAACAACTAACTTCAATGAAAAACGTAAAAGTTAAAAAAAATGTAAAAAAAAAAAAAAATTCAAAAAACTAAAAAAAAAAATTCAAAATGGTGTTTTTGTCAAAAACAAAAATGTAAAACGCTTTCTGAAATAATATCATACTTTTTTTTTTAAAGAAAAAATGAAGCGTTGAATCCATCACCTTCTCTTTAAAAATGACATGATTGACAAACTGGACTAAGACCCAGTTGGTTAGATAATATCCTACTTTTATATATAAGTATAAATATAGATATAGGTTATGTATACAAGTATATATAAGAAAGTCATTAACACACATTTTGAATAAATATTTTTGACTCAATAAACCAAATTGACAGGGTCAATCAACACAATGATATATATATATATATATATATAATGCAAATAATTAACTATAAAATTATGTATTCTTTTCTCATGTATCTACTCAACTCGTCAATCAATTTTTTTTTTGTGTCATGTGGCACACTATCTCCATGCAGCTGAAAAACACCTCCTATTAAAGATGTCCACTAGCGGGGCAGGCTAGCTATAGAAAGAATGTACTCTGTAACCCTTTTTTGAGTCCATATGTATCAATACTGCAGTTGTCAATAATTCCATGCTTATTGACTGGAGTCAGATTGCTAAGCAAGCCAAGGTTGAGCAACAAGCAGCTAATGAAATTCTGCACTACACACTCCTAACAATATGTTAATATAGACCATTCTAAGAATTAGATTTTACTTGGGTTTTGTGTTGTGAGTACCGAGTTGTGAGAACTTATTACATAGTACTGGACTAATGACTAAGTCAATGGTTCCCGACCACACGTAAATCTCAACAAAAATTACTTATTATCTCTTACAAATTCAAAATGTTATACACATGATAATTTGTAATTGACCGAGACAATTAGTTCGGAACGTATAATAAATTTTTCTGAGTTGTGTGGAACTCTTGCATTTTATATATATATATATATATATATATATATATATATATTGTGATACTCTTATCTTACATTACTCATACAAAAAGAATTTGAAAATTTACTGAGAGAAGTTGAAAATTTACTTAGAAAGAGTAATGGAGAGTAGTCTTGTTTTTCCCATCCTCAATCCAAACAGGTCAGGCCCCAAAGTTCTTGGAAAGGGCATCTCTAGTGCATTATCGGGCTCATGGTTGGGTACGTCATGATGATTAGAGTTGCAAATCAGGACGGGCTCGAAGGCCTGCTTGGTGTGGGTCGTCTGGAGCTTAGGCTCCGAGTTTTGTTTCAATTTTGAGCTCCGATTCACCACTTGCCCTCTAGCTCATTGCCTGGAGACGAAGACCACGTGTCTACTTTACATTGGAAATAATAGATGATCGAGAAATCTGGCCCAATAAGGCAGAAATTGAGGCCCAACTCTGTGGATTTAATGGCAGCTAACGAACTCAAAAAAAAAAAATTCTTAGGAATTGAAGATAATAATAAACAAATAGGGTTGCAGTTATTAGGTGAATTGCATTTCTCCGTTAGATCTGTTTACATTCAAAGTACATTCCACCTTGCATAAAGGACAAAGGAGGGATGAACTTTTTGTCTAAGATAATATTAGTCAATCATGTTCTTGCATGCATCATGCATCTTGATCAAGCTGCCCCTTTACAGGAGGTACAGCTACTCACTCCTTCCAAAACCTAATCCAACCAACCAACCAACCAACTCTTTACATTGCCTGTATTCATTTCATTAATTTATGTCTATTAAAAACTCATGTTTTGATGCCCACATCACCATATCTGCTTTATAGTCCCACCTCCCCCAACTTTAATGGACTCACTTTCCAGGAGGAAAAGAAATTAAAAAAGAAGGGTTTCGTTTTTTTTTTTCTTTTAAAATTATTTTTTATTCTCAAAAATGAGAGAAATGAAAATGACACCCCAAAAAAAATAGCAAAATGTTTTGGAAACTTTTTTCCCTTTCAATTTAGAAACAAGACCATTTTCAGAGAGAAGTTTTCTTTGTTTTCAAATAGCCCAGTCCATGAGTACGGGATAAACCAATATTCGCGTGATATTACTATATACATATATATATATATATATGTATGTATGTTACATTGCATGTACACTATTAATTAGCCTCGTGAGAAAAAGCATGAGAAGGACTTTTATCTTATGAATGAGACATGGGTGGATGGACAAATTGATAGAAAGATGGATAATGTCAGAGAAAGATACAACGCACTTGAGGGGAAGGGGGAGGGGGAAAGAGAGGCATGCAGAGCCCTAAATTCTTCGTGTAAAGGGGGAGTCCCCCACAGCCACTCTAATAATCAAAGCCTCTAGCTGTATGGGGATGTTGGGGTCTTATTGGATTGCCTCACATGCCCACTTTTTTTTTTTAGTGCTTGTTTGAATGATCGATAAAAAAGTATGATTTAAAAAAAAATATAATTTGAGTTAAATTATGAGTGTTTACATAAATGTATTTCAAACGGGCTTAAATTATATTATAATATTTGGATGGATTATTAAAATATTGAATGTTTTATATAGATTAGAAACGAGCGTTTCCGAAATAAGAGTTTGAAAAAATTTCTTCAGTGGCACCTTTTAAAAATGGGCGTTAAGATTTAAAAATGTTCAAACGGATATTTTTAAAATGTCAAAATAAACATTCAAATATATAAAAAATTTCAATTTAAATTCTAAAACGTCTGTTTAAAAAATATAACTGCCTTGTGATTTGAACAGTTTAGATTTTTCCTCATTTTGTTATACTTTCATTTTATATTGATAGATAGACACTAACTTGGCTTTTAGTGAAGCATGATCCCCAAATACAAGAAAACTTCATCATATGATCCTGCCATGTGAGGCAACCTACCCCCTCCCCACTCCCCTCCATATTTAATATCAAAAGTTTTGTCAATCAAACTGACCCAGTAAAATACTAGTTTTATTAATTTTTTTTGGCCAAGATTCATTTTTGTATTAATTGAATTCAATAAAAAAATAAATCACATTTCTCTGATTTACATTTGGATATTTCCTTTTCAGAGAAAGTCTAAATTAGCTGCTAGCCTAAAAACTCAAATCTTGGCTAGACACAGGAAATGCCTTTATCAGATCAATTAGTATATTTACATCAGCAACCAAATTATGCATAACAGAAAAAAACGAGTGGGATTAAGGATTCAACTTATATCATCACTCAATCAAAAAATTAAAAAGTAAAAAAAATAACACAATTCTTCTTGGTACAAACTCAGTTAGTAAAATCTTAAGAATAAAAGACTATATCACCTCAAGATTTCCAATTCAAATTATGTCAAAAGCATACTTCGTCCATGTAATTGAAAAATCTTTGTAATAAAAAAAAAAACTCAATATTTGTATCTTGATGTGAACTTATGTCCTCCAATGTTGACATGTCTTTATCATATAAAAAAAGTAAGATTACATGTAACAAATTTTCCTCTTTTTTTTTTTTTTATTGCTAGACACAAGTTGATGAAATTCACTATAATAAATAAATGCACATGGGTTTCATCACATTATCTCTAAATATAAAAAAATTGGATGACAAAAGTCGTTTTGTTTAGTACTTTTCTTTTTCTTAAAAAAAAAAAAAAAGAGAGTAGGAAATCACAATACTTGTAGTTTGATGTGAACTTAAGTGAATTAACCTCAAAGTAATAAATTGATCAGACCATGTATACAGTAAATATTAGTTGGTCTTCACCAAAATAGGTAGGCTAGGGTGGACGTAAAGAAATATCTTTTCAGGGTCAATATGTTACTGTGGGAGCACATTCAGGAGTAGTGATTGCCATGTAAAAACTGAGGCTCCGTTTGCGTTCATCAACAACAAAATCAATTCAGTCTTATGCATGCCCATAAACTTGTGCTATAATTGTCCTCCCTTTTCATGGTTGACCCATTATTGGAAAGACTAAATAGATTTTCTAATTTTTCTTAGCTTTAAAGATTGTTCTCACTGCAAAAATGCCCGTTTGGTCGTCCTTTGAAGTCTATGGATGGACAAAATTCTAAGAAAATTGATTTATTAGGTGCTTCCAATTTTCTTTGAAAACCTAATTAGTCAACATTGATGCTCCAGTCCATATGGTATAGTGAAAACGTTGAGAGATAATAACAAAAAAAAGGGGGAGGAAAAAAGTTTTTCCCTGTTTGTAAGGAAGCTAGAAATAAAGAAAGGGAAAGGAGAAAAAAATATAAAAAAAAAAAAGAGAGGAAAGGATCACTTTTCCTTTCTCAACAACATCTACAAAAGAAAATCCAGACGAAAAAGTGAGGAAAAAGATAGCAACTGAGTAATACCTATTATATGTACTGTATTTTTAATCAATGTGAGTCCCGACCAACTACATCTTTTGACTTTTCGTGCATAGTGTGAAGGGCAGCCGACCAGTCATTATTGTTTAAGCAACTGTTTAATTAAAAAATATGGTATAAAAATAATTTAATTATTATTTTAATTTATAATTTTACATAATTTATTTTATTAATAAAAAAATTAAATTAATAAAAATAACATTCTTATTTCTACATTAAAATATAAAAAAAATAACAACTATGTACTACTAATATTATTTTGTGACAGTAAATAAACATACAATTTGAATTTTAAAATTATTATAACATATGTAAATAAATCAAATATAATGGATAATAAAATAAAAACACTTTAATAGAAGTTAACCCATTTAAATAATAAAATTTAATGATAATTCAAAATGTAATATTAAACAAATTTAACAAAATTTAAAGTAATTAATGACTATTAAAAAATCATAAATGTTTTTTTTTTACAGCATGAAATAACAATTGGGAGATTAGATAATATTAATATAATTTTTTAAGGAGATTTGACTTTATATATTACTTGTAAATAAAATAAGAGGTTGTTATATATATATATATATATATATATAAGAACTTTAGGTACAAATAATCAATGTTTAAAGATTTTTAATTTCTCTAATAATTTCATCTTGTTTATCTATAGATAAAACAAAAGAAAGAAAAAATGAAATAGAAAGTAAATTATATATTAAAATAAAAAATTTACCTAATAACAAATTATTATCCACGGATAAAGGATATATTCAATCTTTGAAAAAATAAAAAAGAACAAAACAAATATAATAATAAAAGAAAAATTTTATTATGTATTAAAATATAAAGTATTGCCCAGATATTTACCATAGGGGGGTGAATAGGGTATTTTATAAATATTTGACTACTTTTACAAATTTTAAAATTAAATACTAAATATGCACAAGTATGTAAAGAGTAAAAAGAGAAAGCAAACACAACAATTTACGAGGTTCGGAAAACTTCCTACGTCTTCGATTCAAGCATCATCACTTCAGTTTTTTCACTATCTTGATTTCCTTGCAAGCAGAGGTCAAACTTTTACAACAAGAGCTCTTAACTCTTTGCTCAACAAAATATCCCATTTTTCTTCACAAGGGTAACACCTACCCGCAAATCTCACGGTGATCAGAAGTTACAAAGAGTTTACCAAAGAATGCTATCTTTAGAGCTGAATGGTACAATAAAAGTTCACTCTATAATGATTGATCAATAAATTCTTGAGTATTTAAGAGTTGAGAGAACTTTGATATCTATATTTCAAAATGAGGAGATCTCAAGTGACTAAGAATGATTTGAATGTCAGAGCAAGTTTGCGAAAGTTAAGGATAACAATAAATACTTCCAACAACCTCTATTTATAGGTCTTTAAAGAATATAGTCGTTTGATTCAAAAACTAGTCATTTCTCCCCTTTAGATCTATTTAAAATTTGAATTTGAAAGTACTAGAATGAAAAAATTAGTCCACTAAGTTCATTATTTAGTCAACTAAATCATAATTTAGTAAACTGAAGAACTCGACTGAATTGTCTAGAGGGTAGAGATTGATCTTTGTTAAAAGTCATTCAGTTAACTAAGTCTTGGGTCCAATCAATTGAATCTTCCGGTGCGATTTTGTACACAAAAAGACTTATGTCATTCAGTCAACTAAATATTCAATTTGGTCGATTGAATGAGGTAGTGTGTTGAGGCCTTGTGAACAAAATACATGTTTAGTTGACTGAGTCTTGGATCTAGTCCACTGAATTTAACAGAGACAAAATATGCACGTTTTGTGAACATGATTTAGTCGACTGAATTGGAAACTTAGTTGACTAAATCTAACGGTTTTGCATCATTGCCTATTTTGTTTAGTGTTCTCTTTTTCAAATACATTAATTTTTTAAAGCTTAGTTTTTAATAGTGTTATGCTTTTGAAAAATTTGATTGATTTTAGCTGATCACTTATGTACTTTAAGCATTATGTTTTGATCAATCAATCCTAGATCACTAAAAAATCCAAAATAAAAGAAAACAAAGTCTTCACTTGATTCCTTGGGTTTGAGTGCTTCATTTGTCTTGTGATGGACTTGACGTTTGATCTTGTCAGAATATCACCATGATATTGATAATTTTCATCTTTAGTCAAAGCTTGGTCAACCATCCTATGAGCTTATTGACCTATTTACATTGTCACTTAAGATAGATCATTAGTCCACATCAAATTTCCTTGTTTATCATCAAAATTATGAGAATGTTTTTCGTTGAAAACCTTTAAGGCCAACACAAAGTTTGGCTAATTACAATTGTCTACTGTTCACCCAGGCACCCAGTTTCCTAGGTGACCGCTCATTTATTTGAGTTCTGGTGGTGATCACGTAGGCATTTTTCCTGTAGTCGGGCACTCAGGTTGTCACGACCCGAAACCTACTCTATGCGGATTACCGGATCGCGACCGCCGCCCCGAGACCCGAAGGCCTCGAGACAAGGCTCATACATAAGCAACAATATCAGACAGCGATGCGACCTGTGGTTGCGGAAGCGTGAAAAACTTTTTTTTTAAAAAAAAATAAAGCATCTGCCGCATATCCATCTGATACTGTCGCTCTTCATAGCGGTACACATAAAGATAATAATCAGAGCATAATAATATTAACTAAAGGTTCTACATAGTACATATCCATGTGCCCCTTGGGCTTAAGTACATTATTGTCCAAAATTTCTATTACAAAAGTTTAACTGATGATGGGTCCTACTACTACCAAAATATCTCCAAGGACCTATTGGAGTTGCCATTCACTGCTCCCCATATTGAGCAAGTGTCCAACCTTGATCATCACCTGAAAAATGTTAGGGAGTGGGGTGAGCTTCGAAAAGCCCAATGAGTAATTCCTACATCTGTCATGGGTTTTCAATTGGTAGAGGTTTCGTACATGAGAGTTTATAAAATACTCAACTACCAATTGGTCGTATACTTGAACATAGAGAACATGCATTCTTAAAATATGTAGCTTTGAAACATTCAAGGTATTCAAGCTAGAACATATATTTCTATAAAAAGTAGGTGTATTTCAGAACATATAACTTAAAATCATGTAAACATGTATAGTGAAAATGGGGGATAAAAACCTGCTTCCATTTCCAAAATCGTTTGTCATATTTTCTCTTTAATTAGGTGAAATCTGTTTCGAACCAGACTCCCATTTTTCGTATACGTGGAGATATCTCATTTGCCTGGGGGATTAGATCCTGCTACCAGACATTACACATGACAGGTCAATTGAGTTCCGTATGACTCAAAATCCTGACTATGTGTTGATGCACATGATAGGCCCATTGAGTTCCGTACAACTCACCACACTACCTATGTGCTTATTATTTATCTTGCAAAACATTTGTCATATGACTTTTATATAAAAGCCTTTCATGAGTATTTAAAGCATGTGACGTATAACTTTTGCAATGATGCTTCAATACTTGAAATAATCAAATTCAGGATGTTTGAGGAAAATCAGACATGCTAACTATTTTGAAAGGAAAACATTTACGGATATAATATGTAAATAATCATGAAGCATGTCATGGCAGAATATTTAAGGAAACAGAAGTCATGAATACTGAATTTGACATATCAATGCTGTAAATATTTGAACTTAAAAATATCTGTTGAAATCCGTGGAGTTAAAGCCTCCACTTCAAATGCAAGATTACTCACCTCGGTCCTTTAGGGTTAGCTCTATTGAGGCACCTTCCCTTTACCTTTCTCTTTCCTTAGCCTATCAAGATTTATGAAGATTCCATAAATTTCATATGTACTCAATCAACTTCATAACTCACTAAGTGTAGATTGTGAGAAGCCTAAATCTTTATACCTGTCCGACTTATAGCTGTATTACAGATCTAGTAACTTATGTTCTTAATGATAATAATAATACCAGCGACGCCATTCGGCTAAGGTTTCCGTGTTCTCTCTTTCCTCCTCCAATTTTCTTTTTTCCTCCTTCTTCTTTTTAGCTTCTGCCACCATGGCCTTGGTGGGTGATTTGAACATGAAGGGGCTTACCGAGACGACCTCTGTCGCCTTGGCTATCCTGACAAATCTGTCGATCACCCTCTGTCGATGCAACAGTTCTTGCATGAAAGCCTGTTGCTTTGGGTCCTTGGCCCTTTGGGCCTTGGTCATGATCGTGTACTTGGGTCGTTGTTCTTCCATAATTCACCTAAGACCAATTTATGAGTTAGAAATTTTTATTCTAAGGTTAATGTGTTGTCATGTCCTCGTATATGCCATAGATTTAGTACTTTGGCATTACTTAACTTTATAGTCATCTGATAGATGCTATTCATCAAATTTTATGTATCTTTATTTTAGACATTCCTTTTGGTCGAATAGACTCTACCATTGAGTCCGGAGCGTCGAAGAAAGTCAGTTTAAACCTTCTTTGGTTTAATTTGGCTTTTGGTGTACTAGGGGTAATTTGGTCATTTTACCCTTTTACGTGTCTTTATTTTTTCGGGTCCCGTCTCTTAAAATGGACCCTACCATCAGTCTCAGAGTATCCAACATAGTAAGGATACACTATTTATTTGTTTAATTCGGACTTTGTTTGACTTGTTTAGGGGGAAGGGCAATTTGGTCATTTTGACATTTTTTAGGAGTCTTAAATTTTTTGGGGCCTCATCTCATGTCACAGACCTCACCAATGGACTCAGAGGGTCTGAGATAGTAAGGTTACATATATAACTTGTAATTTTTGGACAACGGGCCATTTCGGAGTATTTAATTTAATTAATTTCATTTAATTAAATTAATCTTGATTAAGCATAATATATATATTATTTTGTACATAATTAGAACAGGTTGAATAGGGTGGCACGCTGGCAAGCGTGTCACCTCCCTCCCCATACGTCCCACGTTCGAATCCTGTAAGGTGAAATTGCACCTTTTTAATTTTTCTGATTTTATTAGATATATTATATATATATATTGGTGCTACATAAGACACACGCAAGCGCGTGGCCAAGTGGTAAGGGAGGCTGTGTGGGCGCGTAGGTCAGGGGTTCGAACCCCACTGACCGCAATCCTCCTTCTTTTTCTCTTTTTCTTTTCAATTTCAAACAGCTCTATATATGTTCCCCAAAACGACGCCGCCGCATTAATGCGGTGGCAGCCCCAGATATTACCACGTGTCCGAGCCAACCCTTCAACTCGGTTTTAAATGGTTTGCGAGTCGACTCGGCCTCATCTTCCCCAACGATCCCTCTCTGTAACCCTAGAACCCGAAGCTCAAAAGCTTCTATTTCGTGCCATTTTTCTCAACCATTTCTCTCTATTTTTTATCCAGACCCTTCCCAAATCATTAAGGACTGGTTTGGCATTCGTTTGAGGGACCAAAACTGGTTCATTGCTTCGGTCCCAGTCGCGATAATCAGACCTGCAACTCGCGGGTTCATGCTCATTTCTTCACCATTTTTAGCGTGGTTGGGCTTATTTTGATCCCCTCTTCATGAGGATTCAAATCTCATTCATGTATGTTGGTTTACATGCGAGTTTAAAGGTTTGGGTTGTAAACCCGTAACCTGCAAGTCCATGTTTGGAGGTCTTTCTTTGGGATTTTTGATCGCGTATATGTGTTTATAACATTCTCTTAGAGTCTAGTTGAGGTTCCAATAATCCAAACAAGGTTTTGTTCACATGATTTCAGACCTGCTTTTAGCAAGGTCCATCAATGGCGGTTTTCATGGGTTTGGTGTTTTCTAAGTGTTTTCAAGCTTAGATCTTATGCTTAATCACATTTATTTACCTTAAACATCATATATATAAAATCTAGAAGCTAAAACAGTTCATGCATAGCAAAATTTCTAGAGAGAGAAAACGATAGTTTTTTGTGTTTTACCTCTAACAGTGGCCTTCTCTCTCTTTCCTTCTTCCTCCGAGACCTCCCTTCTATCCTTCTGAATGCCCAGAACTCTTTCTCTCTTTCTCTATGGCCGTGTGTGTGCGTGTGTGTACAAGTACCATACATTTTGTATAAGGAGGGTTATCATGGCAAATCTGATTGCCCCTCTCTTTGGGTTAACCCACTTCAGGCTTCTTCATGAGTGGCCTGAATTGCCACTGTTGGGCAGGCCATGAGTGGCCGGTTGTGTGTGTGTGTGGTGTTTGACTCATATATATATGTATATATATATGTATATATACATGGCTCACCCTTAATACCCTTGGATAATACACACACCCCTCTCACTTTTGTACACTTTGGACAATAGCATGCCCTATTATACATACATTTCATACATACATATTTTGGCATACATGCATGCATGCATTCACATACACATATATATATTCATGTATAATTATATATATATATATATATATATATATATATATATATTTAAGGTTATAATTATTTATACAGTATATATATTTCTATATTTAATTATGTATATTAATTGTTACAATTTATTTCTTATACTTAAAATAATTAATTACTTTAAAAATTAATTATTTTCTTAAATGTATTATCTTGTACTAATCTTCGTATTCTCGTAATACGTGTCCAATTTCTCGTACTCGTATCAACAATCGGTAGTTGACGTGAAAATATAATTATCATCAAAATCGACATGTTGGTGATTGCAACGAAAGTGATGTACAGTCATCCTGACTTTTCAGGACATTTACTTAAAAGTTCGTGCGTCGGGGTTGACACCGACCTTGTTACTAAAGGCGTCGATTTCTAACTTTAACACAACAGCTTGATAGTCCCTAATTCGGGTCGGGGTATTACACAGGTGATCGCCCAGGTGTTCAGGCAATCGCCTATAACAATTGTGGTCAAATGGTAAAGAGTCGATATGGGAAAATTATAAATTCAGGCATTTTGAATTCAAATCTTACCAATATTATATACTCTATTTAAATTTACATGCATGGCTGTAGATTATTGTGTCTTCTTGAGATTGGTCTCACTTTTGAAAGTTAAAAAAAAATCCCATAAACACTTCAAGGATGATAAAGTTAATAGTGTTTTTTTTTTTTTTTTTAAATGGGGCAACTAGTTTGTTTTAAAATTAAGGGTAAATTATACTTTTCATCCTTATAGTCTAGGCTGTGTGTCAATTTAATCCCTTTATTTTATTTTCAATTTCAAACATTGAACTCTTAATTTTTGATTTTGTAGCAACGTACTCCAATTACCTAAAGACGTCAACAAATCTGACAAAATTGGAGCATACATCCATCACATGTGTAGTAACGAAGGGCTCTTATGTAATTTTCTTCATTTTCTATAATATGTATGTACACTGGCCTCTTGTTTGGTTTGATGCCATATTCATTCATTTGCTTAACTCAATTGGAAAAGGATATAAACATGGAAGGGCTAGGGAGGAGATGAGCTCAAATAATGGAGTTCAAAGCACTGTTATAGAGAGGTCTAAAGAAGAAACAAGTGATTTCAATGTTGAGGCAACGTACTGCTATCAAGGAAAGAGGGCTAAAGTTCAAACATTATGGACTGATTGAATCCAGGAATGATGTTTTATAGTCGCCACAAATCAAATGGATGTCGATTATTCAATTGGTATGATCCCTCTATGTGTCATCATGCCCACCAAATGAATCCAGGTTTGTTGTTAAGCATGACAAGGTTGGAGAACAAAATTTTAAGGCTTCAAGAAAGGGATAAGTGCTTATAGGAATGTTTGACACTATCATGGGTATTCTCGAGATTTTACTATTTGGTAGGAACTGAATGTGGGAGTTGAAAATACCTATAATTGGAATAAATTATGCTTATGGGTTTTAGGCTTTTGGTTATTGCACAATGATGAGTTTTGGAATGTAGTAATGTAACAAAATTTTTGGGATGTACTTGTTATGTTTTGGGAACAATGAAAATTAATTTGTTTTTTATTTTAGGATGAGAATATGTAATTGTTATGCCACTATGCCTATGTACTTTTTACACTATGTCAAATGACGCAAACCAATAAAGCCATTCATAAACACAGAAGCTTTTGGCACAAACCAATCAACAAATTAAGCAAATATATTTCGAACCCTATGTCCAAATTACACAAAACATGAACATATGCAAGGATTATATAACTTAAGTTTACATAGATAGAATGTCTACCATTACACATATATTAGTCTTAAATACATCAACTTTATGTGTTCATAAAAACCAAACCATAACATATGTTCACAAAAGAACCATAATCTTTGCCCAATTCTTCCCCTAATGTCTTATGCTATAAAAATCATCAATTCAGCTTCATTATTTTCTTTTACTGCTCCCCCTAGTGTTAATACCTTGAATGCTGCCAAAGCTTACTTTCTCTAAGTTTCTTCTAACTTGTATAAACAAAAAAGACAAGAGTTATTCATCTAACTTTAAAAACATATGTAGTCATTCACTTAACTTTGTGGTTAATCACTACTTACAGGTAGCTTTTTTGAGTAGGTGGCAGTTGAGTATTAGTACCCTCTGTCTTGCATTTTGGATTTGATTTGGTTGTTATGATTTGGGTTTTTTCCCTTCTTAGGAAGCTTCTTTTATTGTGCCCTATCTGCCCACAATGTTCACACCTCAATAAAGAATTAATTATTACAATCTTGTTTAGATTAGACGGGTCATCTAGTTCTCTTATCATAACAATGCTTGGTCTCCCAGGCTATTTTTGAATGATTGGAGGAAACATTAGGTCTATTTTAGTCTTGGTCCATATTAGAGGCCCATTAAAAGGGTTGTTGAGAAGATTATAAGCTATAACGTAAATCTTCCTCTTGTAATACGAACATACATATATCTTTGGTTCCTCTGTTTGAAGAAAATATGAGATATTTCATAAGCATAGAGTATGCCACTCAAATCCCACTTCTTATAAGAACAATTGTGGTTATCCAAGTCCACCACATATTGGTTTCTTCCAAAACAAAACACTTGGAATTTTAGGCCTCCAACCCACATAGAAATGTAGTTAGCAGCCTCCTCTTTGTTCTTTTCAATCCTACTTTGATTTTTTTTGGTATATAGGCCCCTCAAACTTTCTCATAGCATCCCCTTTTTAAATGTATCATCCTCATTAATAAAGCTCTTATTCTTTCAAGCATGGTGAGTATTGGTTTATCTCTTTCTTCAGCCATTGAAGCACTCACAAAAGTTATTTAGAAGTATATCACACTAAAGAAAGGAATTGAAGTGTGGCCTAAACCAATTAAGTGGTGGCTTCTTAACTAATCAATTATATGCCTCTGCATCTTTTTTCTTTAAGTTCCTCAATTTCAAATTCAAACATGTGCATTGTAGTTGTTCTTGCAGCATTCCAATGCCTATTTTATATAGTTTTTTCCTTAAAACTTTCCTTCAAATTATTATACAATTGCCTCTAACAGAACCTATGATCAACATTTGGTACAATTTGATCAAGTGTAGGAACCAAGCCTTGTAATCAACAATTGTAATATAAAAATGTAATCAATAAAGTTAACTATATAAAGGTAAATGAATTATCGCCTTTTATTTGTCAATAATGAATGTCTAGGCATGTTGGTTAACAATGTCTAGGTTTTCTTGTAGTAATTCAATGAACCAACACTCTGAGCTCTTAGTTTCCCCTTCAACCACGGTATAAGCCAATAGGAACATACAATTATTCCTATCAATCCCTATAATTGAAAATAATTGCACACTAAAAAGTTCTTTTAGAAAGCATCCATCCAAACCAATCAATGGCCTGCACCAAGCAAGGAAGCCTTTCTTATATGCTCCAAAGCAGTTTTATATGTCACATATCAGACCTAACTTATAAGTATTAGGGATAGTAATCGGCCAGTTAGGCACGTTGCCAATACACTAACTTTGTTTATCATATTGATGACATGTCTAACTCTAGCCTTCTTGACTAGTACATAAATCTATGCATTCACAGTTATACAAAGTAGCAGAAATAAAACATGGCAGAGCATAACAAAATTTTGGTTCATTACATCATACCGATGTTTAAATATTAAAACCCGTAAAATTTTTTCTCGGTATCCTTAATACAAATCAAACTATGTAAGTCAAAATATAAGACTTCTTCTAAAATGGCTGTAACCTTAGATCCGTCTTTTATTCTAAACTTTCTGGCTAACACTAGGAAAATACAAGATAAAATCTCATGAGCTTAATGAGAATCTGAAAGGTAACACTGGTTCCTTATCATGGGTTTTAACTTTTCATAAACTTTTGTAAACTTTCATAGTTTGCATAAATTTTCATGGATAATAATTAAAAGAGTTGTATTAAAAATTGCTCACATTGTTGAAACATAACATAAAATTAAGAGTTGCAAAATCATTTTCTAGAAATATGTAAGAGTTTATGTCAGATAGCTTTGCAATATAAAATATCATATCATGAATTCTGATACTATAAAAGCAGCAATCAAAATAATACAAGCCACATCTATAAGCTTTCTCCTGTAGGACCATAAGTTGTCACCGTAGTGACCATACTGTAATTTAGAGTCATGGCTTATGTAACCTACTACAAAGATTTATCTGAAAGTCTACCAGCTTTTTACCCCCAGCAGGGTTCTCATGCATACCCAGCTTAACCTCTGGTAAGGTGTTCTTACATCTATAAGGCATGTAAACTTTTATTCTAACATACTTGCAAAACATTCTTTAGCCATCCATGTTATAAAATATTTAAAGAGATGCTACTTGAAAGCATGAAATCCAAATATTTATCATAGTATTCTGAAAACTATCATGCAGTTAAAATATTTAGCATTGTAGTCTGAAACATGTCATGAAACTTGTAAAAGAATTGCATTTCATGAAAAATGTCTCCACTTCAAGGTTCAGGGTTACTCACCTTAGCCTTTAGCTTAGCTATTTATCCTTCATTTGATTGTCTCTTGAGTCTTTAGGTCATATAGAATTGATTAACACTTATTAAACACTATTTCATAGATGCATTTCTTAAAGGCCTATATTTTATGAGCCTTATTTGGCTAAAAAAACTCCACCATTGAGTTTAGGATAGTCATAAAAATTTAAGTACGAAGTTTCATACTTTTTGGAGTTCGTTTGACTACTTAATTTAGATTGCAAAGTTGCACAAATTGTGGCCATTGGTATTCGTTTATACATTTAGAAAATTCGTTTGCTAAAATGGATCCTGGCATTGGGTCTTGAGCGCTGAAAAACCTTAGGCTAGCTTTTTTCAGATCTTAATTTGGTCATATGTAACATTAATTATACTATATTTAGTTTTTAGGGACATAGTTGTTAATTTTTGCATTTGTTTAGGGGTAAAATGATCATTTTGACACTTCTAGGGGCATTTTTGTAATTTACTAAAAATTTAAGGGCTTATGTGCAATTCCACAATAGAGTTTTCCTAAACAGTTGGGGTTAAACTATAATCAAGGAAGAATTCCGATTTTAGGGTTTCAAGGCTTAAACTTGAACCCGCCAGTTCAATAATTAATTTTGAAATCCTTTTAAAAAAATTTTCTAAAAATTGATTAGTCTGCCTAGTGATGGCAAAATACCTTGCCCTGCTAGGGACCCGCCCCCTAATGGGGTGGGTTCGGGAGAGAGATAAACAAGAATGGGGTAGGTTTGGGGAGGAAAAAGAAAACTTGTCACGGGTTCAAGGAAAGGTCACCCCGCCCTATTTAGGTTACACTTTTACTAAAACACCCCTAAATATTTAACATAATCTCAAAAGTACCCTTGTTATATAAATACAAAATTTCAACCTCAGGGTTTGAAACCTTATTGCCCCATTTTACTCTATTGGTTTGGTACCTAGAGGAAGGTCAACCATGAGGTCCACTGTCCATGACAAGTCAATGACCACTAGTTTGATGCCATCACACCGTCGTCTATCATTGTTGGTTCTAGCTATTGAGAATCTGAACTTAGAAACTTTACCTTCGATCGTTTGATTCATTCCTATCTCTAATCATCCTTTACATTTCTCTCTTCGAGATTTCAAAGTCTTCAAACTCAGAATCAGACTCACCATTCAATAGCCCCTATCCGATCTTCATGGAGAAATATGTTTGATTTTTCTTTTCAACAAAAAGTAATGATGGACTTCTGGTTTCATATCTAAGCTCTTTATTGTTTACATAAATGTATGTCTCTCTCTCTCTCTCTCTCTCTCTATATATATATATATATATATATATTTAGCCATATATTTTCTATTGATTTGTAGAATGGTATTGTTGTGGTTTTGATTGGTTGGATTTGAAATTTTGATTTTTCATGGTTTGGAGGCAAGTTAGAAAATGTAGAATGATTTGTTAATTTGGTTTTCTTTGAATTTTGTAGTTTTCTCCACCCCGATTCTCTGTTAGGCATTTTGAATGTTTTAATATGATGCTTGGTGATTGTTAAAATGCAAAATGTTTATGTTTTAAAATGCCAAATGTTTTAATGGTTTGTAGTTTTCTTTGAATTAATTTGGTTTGTAGTGATTCTTAAGGTGATTTTGGCAAATAGGATACTAGATACATGTTTATTCTTTTCCATCATCTCTTAGGACCCAAACCCGCTAACCAACCCGAGACCCGACTCGATCACTGTCATCGTCTCTCTCGTGAAGGTGGTATTGTTAATCCAAAACCCTAAATTTTCAGATATATTTTTCTTCATGTTTTTTCAACCGTTTTATCCCATTTATTTTTTATCCTAATCTACTGTTAAGCTTCAACTCATCTTTTGATAATGGTTTGAAGCTTTAAATTTGGCTAATCTAGTGGTAGTTTGGACCCTCTCACAATTATTGGTTCAAGCTTCGTTCTTGGTGATTTCTCAACCAAATCTCATCGGGTTTGGTTGGTTGTGATCCTTGGATTACAAGGCCTCTTTTATAGTCCCTAAAACCAAGCTTAGTGCTTGATTTCATGAAGTTTAAAAAATTATCACTTGCGGTTTCTAGTTAGTTCATGGCTAAACTTAGGCCTATTCCTCTTAATTCATTCAGTTTCATGTACTCTTTTACTTGTAATTTAAGCTTCGATATTCGTATTTGAGTTTGGTTAGATTTGAATTCTGGACAGACCTTGAAGGTCTGCTAATGGCAGTTCTCATCGGTTCTACTATTTCAAAGGCTTAAAAACTTCTAAAATTTAACTTTGTGTGCATAAGTTTTACATAGAAATTGAAATTGAAGGAAATAAGTCAACTCTAACCTCTGGTTGTTCAATTTCTGAATTTTTCTCTTTTCTTCTCTTTGTTCTTTCTCCTTATCCAAGTAGTCTCCCAACCTTTTTTCTACATGAACCACTCCCTCCCACTTTATAGTTTCAGAAGTATTCCTTAGTCTAATTAAGGCAGTGTTTATATAGAGAGGTTTCCTATTAGATTCTCTTTGAAGGAAGATTCTGATTGGTTGTCCTAGTTGGCTACGGTGGGCTCTACAGCCCTTGCAGTAGTCACATGGTGGTTGTGCATGTGGTTGTTGTAGCAATTACATGTGCAACCCTTTTTCTTTTCATTTTTTCAATATATATATATATATATATATATATAGACATACACAAACACACACACACACATATATATATATATATATGTATACATGAAATACACACACTAACTCACATCTGAGTGTGTGTTTCGGTTGTCCAAATCATGTGCTAGAAATTATTTTTGCATGTATTTTATACTTATTTACACACTTTAGTGTGTGTATTAGGTCTTTGGTGACTTGTGTAGGTTACATAATTTTTTTTGAATATTTATTACATTTTTCTTTTATTTTTTATTATTTTTATATATTTATTTTCTATTTTTCTTAATTATTAAATAATTAATTATTTAATAATTCAGAATATTTGATGTAGTATTCTTTTCACTTTTTAGGTTAGTGATGTTTTGTACACTTAAACCCATAATTTTATTAACCCAGGTTAGATTAGATTAATCCTATGTTAGGTTTGATATAAACTCTATGTGGCTGATAGTCTGGTAAGGGTTAGGGTTGACTGTTGAGTTGGGTAGCCCCTTAACCCTAGTTTAGTTCATTCATCGATAAAGTGCCCAAAGAATTTTGAGAAAAAGTCTCTTTTATTGCTAATACATCATTATATTATCCTAAACCCTAATTTACCGGATGCAGGAGTTACAATATATGCTTTCTAACCTTGCTTGACCTCCAGTTTCATTAGTAGGTGTTACTTTCATGATTATTGTAGATCCTAGGTTGGTTTTCTTGTCTTCACATTAATCGCACAATTGGCTGTACTGTTCAATGTGACTATCCCCTATAATAGTCATTTATTTTATAATAGCTCTATAAACATGAGTTCTCTTAAGTCTAACAACATAATCAGACCCTACTACCTCTCTAAATAGCTCAATGGGAAATTTTGGATTTGATCTAATCTTGTCCACATACTTCTATGATAGCCACCTAGAATTTATATTCTTATTTTAAAATAATCTAGTGTAGTTATACTTAGGATAGTAAGTTTTCACCTTGTGAAGTGTTACGACCTAAGTTCCAAAACCCGAGTGTGACCTGGTCATTAAATCAATAACCCTTCGAATCTCTTAGTTAATTGATAATTATTTAATGATCTTTGATTAAGGTGAGTGATTAGGTTTAAAAAGGTACTTTAGAAAAGAATAAGGAGTATTGAAAAAGTTTTAGAAAAGATGAAAAAAGAATAAAAAATGTTCAAGAAAATAGAAGACCAATCGGTCATTCGATACTTCAAGGCGGTCATCCACTTGGTGCTGAGCAGTCATTTGCCTCATATTTTAGTTTCTCATTTTTCAATTCCAGTGACTGTGTTAAAGTGGTCCTAAGGATCAGGTTGTGGAGGTGGTCTTGTAACTCAAGTCTGGTTAGTATATTTTTAATTCCCAAGGTTTTAAAGTGTCCCATTTCGAGTAGCAAAAGACGACCAATTGTGGGAGTTAATGTCCGTTTAGTGATATTACGGACTCCAAACTCCTAACTCCAAATTTATGCTAAGATTCGTTACCTTGACCAAGTAGTCTTGGGTCTAGTCGTGAGGACCAAATGTCTGATCCTTCCTAGAACCAAAACCTATGTTTTGTTTTGATTTTCTTCCTACTTTCAACTTCATATACATGCATTCGCAACAAAGTATACATCAGTTATACAGGTCACACAAAATATATAAGCTCTTCGATTGGGTCTAATAACATTACATGTATCTCCCAAAGAGTTGAACTTATACAACTATCATCATAAATAAAATAGTCCAAGGTATGAAGTTTAATTACATATCAACAACTTAGAACTTTACAAACTCATCAACAAGACCAACACAAGGTCTCTACAACATGTCATTATACAAGCCAAAAATGAAATTTCAAAGTAAGACAAAAGTGTGGAGGTGGCCTTCCAAGTTCACTCATCAAAATGTCCCAAAGTGACCTTAAGCATAATCTCTTCATTACACTGGGTTGATTGCCCACACTTGCATTTGGTAGGGGTTAGTACAACTACCTTGTAAGAAATCTAATCATATGAAGAATATAATGATGCATCATGTATGCATGTGCCTGTGTAATGGGGATAGACAATTTTTACAATGCACATTGCAAGCATGTATATATAAATTCTATCATGTTGTAATTCATCAAACAAGAGAATATATGTATCAAGTATATTTATCCAAATTATTAGTGACAAGGAGCCGACCCTACTCCGATATCAACCATACATGATCCTAGACCTAATGGTAGAATCGACCCTATTCTGATATCAATTTCATCAGGACCAGCCCTACTCTAATATCGACCCCAAAAAGTTCCAACATGGGTTTATGACCGTAGACTAAAGGAAGACTCTATCCCCATCTTCGTGAGGAAGATGAAACCTGTAGCAGATGGGTCCTCGGGTTAGATCTAGGTCGACCCAAGTGCAAAAAGGATCTTGATTCAGTTGGAACATCTTCCTTTAGAACTAATAAGGCACTGATATGGTAGACTAGACCAGATCAATCGATTTTATGAGATTTTGATCCCATTCACTTATCAGCAATGTTAGACTGACTGATTAGTTCAGTCATTGGTTCAGTTCACTTAAATAGACATCCCACCGATTGGCTAGTGAGGGTTTTGGGATCGGTTCACAAAAAATAGTTAGACTAGTGGGTTCAGCCCCAATTAGGTTGAACTAGAATTTTTGGAACTTATGTTTGGACCCTTACTTTTCATGAAAATTCTGTTTTAACCCCAAAATGTTATTAAAATTATGAAAAAATCACAGAAAAATTAATCAATAATTTTTCTAATGCCTTTAATATATGGGTAAAATTATAATTTTACCCATAGGCCTAAAAAGTGATATAATAAAGGCCAACTGATATGCAAGAAGAGACATTTTTAACATTTTTGGGTATTCTGGAATCAATGACAGAATTTGATTTGACAAATTGGACCCTCAAATATATAAACGGATAAACTAGAGTAATTCCAAATGAGTCCTAAAGAGTTAATTAAGTTATCAAATGAAGCCTAATGACCGCGAGGGCACCTACCTAACATTTTTTGACATTCTAGACTCAACGAAATGATCCATTTTGTCAAATGAGGTACCAAAAAACATAGATACTTAGAAATGGATAATTTTCAAACTGCCCTAAGTGATATATAGGCTACCAAATAGATTGAGAAATAACAGAAAGGGAAATACCAAACATTATTGGACACTCTGAACCTATTGATGAGGCTTAATTGAGCATCTGGGAACCTCAAGATGGTCCCACATAGAAATATAAGATTACAAAAATGCCTCTAGACCTAAAATAAGTCATAGGAATGCTAATTAAGATCTAAAAAAAGGGCTAAGATAGTATCTTTGATGTTCTAGACGCAACGATGATATCTATTTAGGAAAAATAAAACTCTGAAATAAATTATAAAATAACGATTACGTCCCTAAGACTTAATTAAACTGCCAGACAAGCATAGAAAGTATAGAGGGGCCCATATTAATGTCTCAAGAACCCTCTGGACAAAAAAATAGAGTTCGTTTAGGCAAAGGATGTGTCAAACTATAAAGGACATAACAGTGTAAAATTATCGAAATGCCCCTAAGGGCTAAAATAAGTCCTGAGACAAACTAAGGAACATTAGGAACCCTAAATAGGAAACCTAAGAGAATTTTAGATAGTAAGACTAAGTTCAAAAGGAACTAAGCATTAAATTGAGAAATACTTTAATCTATAGTAAGTATCAGTGTGTGTTGATCTATAACTTAGGATTGCTAGAAAGGAAAAATGACATGAATTAACTAGTTAAGCAAGTTTGAGGGCAAGTATAGAGGAGTCAATTTTTGACATGACACAATAACATGACTCAAACTCGACACCTAGTTAGCGGGTTTGGGTTGAGCTTATATGGTTTCGGGTCATAAATAGGTCCGTGTCATGTTTGGGTTGTAATCGGGTTGACCTGTTTAACACGAAATAACCTTTTTAATTATTCGTGTCAAACCCGTTTAATACAAACCTGTCCTAACCCTGTCTGACCCATTTATTAATTTGAAACCTAGGATAATACTATGATGGTTATGGACGTGTGGTTGTGGTTGTGGTTCGTATTAATTTGACATCTTGGATGATGCTACGATATATGGTTGTGTGGTGAATTTATTATTATTACTATAATGTGTTAAAAATGAATAAATTGGATTTTATCTAGTAATTTTATTAATGAAAATAGGTTATACAATTTAAATGGGTCGTGTTACCCGTGTCGTGTTATTCGTGTTTTAACATGACTTGTTTAATAAATGGGTTCTACAGGTCATGTCGTGTTACTCGTGTATTATACAGATTGTGTTAAGGTTGAGCAAGTTGACACGATTAATTAATCGTGTCGTGTTCGGGTCGACCCATATTAGTATAATACTCTTACCTTAACACAACACGAACACGACAATGACACGACACAATTGACACCCCTAGGCAAGTAACTGTGGATTTTGGACCACAAGTAAGTAACTTTGTACCTTGAACTGGTGTCTTTTCTTGTAAAATACATTTTTGTATTAACTGCTTGTTTTCTTAAATGCAATTACTGTGAGATTTCAATTTGAACAATAAATATGCTTTGTACTGCAGTATTAAAATGTCCTTTTAGTCTTGGATAGCTAAATAACTATTGCTTTGCATAACCTAGCTTTTACTGTCATCTATTTTGACATATCTACAACCGCCGACAACACTCCCCCGGCAGACCTTTGTAAGCTGTGAGTTCTAAATTATAAGTATCATCTATATGATGCATTTGTCTACACTGTCTATTAGATGTTGTCCAGATGGCATAAAAATAAAATTATTTCTACTTGATTTCATGAATCATTTATTTGTTGTACTATTTGACTGTCTAGTTGATTTTAACTATACTGTTTGAATTTAAACTGTCTGTTTTACAAACTTATTAGCATAATCTTTGTATGACAACTATACTGCATGAATTCAACTTTCAAGTATATTTACTGAATGCTAGTAGCTTTATAAATGCTTTCAAATGCTATCCATGGATGGACTATATTGTTTTATTCAAGTTTTCCAAAAATCCATGATAGGGCATCAACGTTACTTACGAACTTTTCACAAAGCTCAAAGGGTTTTCATCCCACATATTTTAGGTACTCCAAAGCAGAGAGGAAACGTAGGATGTCTTAGCCTTAGTGGCACTAGCTTAAGGATAAGACGCACCAGGATTTGACGTGGAAGCTTAGAGCGAGTTATGGCAGAACTGACTAGTAGACTCATAGTTAAATTGTTAGTTTTGAATACATATGTAATGGGCCCACGAGATTGTAAACACTCATTAGTGATGTACAATGTACAAATTCTAATCTAGTTATACTTTTCCAAGTATATTTGCGTTTAAAAAAACATTAACCTGTGAAATTCCGTTGCGAATTAAAGGTTAAAAGAAATTCATTCAACTTGGAACCGAATCAAAAGCCTTATGGCCGGTCGCATTTTGCAATCCTCATATATAAGGTGGGTTTCGAGATGTGACAAACTCATTGGTTCGTGGCATGTTAGTTATTTATAGTTTATCTTTGTGAACTCATACTGTGTTCATCATTGATTAGTGAATCTTTTGTAGCTTGTGGATTTTATTCCACGTAAAATCATTGTGTCTTTCTTATTCTCATTATTTTGAGTGCTCGATATATTTAAGTTCATTTTCTAAATAATTTAAGCAGAGAATCTCTTAAGTAATAATCAACCTTTCAAGTTAAGTTTAGTGAAAATTATGACAACAATTTTAATTAATTAAACCTAACTCTATCTCAATTAATTAGATTAGTATTTTCTTCTGCACTAAATTTTAAATTCACAATCTACATTTATATACACACACTCTTATGTATACATATATGCTTACACATGTCTATGCACACACATACTTGCACATACATTTATACATACGTGTTTCTATCTAATTTACATCTCTATAAATAATTTTAATAGCCCTACCTAAAAAAGTAAAAATAAAATTACTTTTTAAAAATAATTATCAAATGTATTTTTGAAAAAAAGTAGAAATTAACTTATTTTACTAATTAAAATTTTGTTATCAAACTCTACATTCTTTTTTTTTTTTTAATATTAGTTATTAGAAAGAACACATTACACCTGGTTTAGAAATTTTAACTCGATTTTTCAAAAGATAAAACAAAACAAAATATTTTGTAACGACTGTAGCTACCTATTTTATTTTTGTATCTCCAATTGTGTTCCCAATATGATTAGTCACTTCGTGATTTTGTGCAACACGTTTGAGCTATCCAAGAAGGCTAGAAGTGATTTACAAGTTCCTTTATGCATGCTCAATTTGGCTATAATAGAAGTATATTCTTTGTATGCATAGTAGACTAGGTGCGCCTTCAATGATGTTTATTCTAAGTTAAGTCTAATTTTTTTTTTTCACAGGTCGTTCGACGAAAAGTTCACAAAAAAAGATAGAAATTGTCATAGAGTCTCAAACAAATTCACCCACCAAACCCTTCAATTATTTAGGGACTAAAATACCTCTTTAGTATTTCTTTTTCTTCTAAAAGTATTCTAACTAAATCCCGTGAATGCCCCTGGAGATAAGGAAGCATTTCAAATTTTCAAAATTTAATAATTCACAATATATAAATCCATTTTCAATAAAATTTATATATTTGGACTTTAAAAATCAAGATCTATTCAACAAGATCTATATTGCTTATGAAAATTTAAAAAAAATTGCTTCTCAAACAGTAAAAATTCATTGTCCCTAAAGAGAGGATAGTAAAATTTTATTGTCTTGAAGATAATAAAAATTTACTATTTCAAGACAGTAAACTTTTACTATCATAAGAAAACACTAAAATTTCAACTTCATTGTGAATTTCTCAATGGTTACTAATTTTATTTAGTTTTTTGAATCACATTTTGGATGCTCAAATATACTTTCAAGGTAGTAAAAATTGTATAAAAGAAGCAGTATTTGGAAACAACAAAATCTTATCACCTCCTGCGAGGCAGTAAAATTTTGCTATCTCACTCCTTCAATATTTTTGTACAACCACCAAAGGTTTTAAATCTCATCATAGACAAACTATATGAGTTATCTGAAATGGAGACATTAATTTGGGTTAATAGAATGTTGCGGTCTGAGTAGGATTTGTATCAAAATGGATTGGGATATCCGCGAGGGAAAAATTGCCCTATCGCACAAGATCACCCAGCTGCACTATCACCTTCTCCGATCATCATCACCGAACACCATCATTATTGTTACATCATCATCATCATGAAACTCAACTGCTACGTGCGTCCATCTCCATCGTCCACAGTCACATCGTCATTGATCCAACTTCACTCGTCACCACCATTGAAGATAGTCGCTCCCTCTCTCTACCACAACTGACACCATCCACTCATTGTATCGGCCTTCCAAGATGATGAAGAGGAGATTGAAAAAAATTGTTAATTTAGCAGTACAAAGGTGATAATGAGTGTCTTTTGGTTTATAATTCGTGTTGAGGAAGCGATAGGGTAGTCCGCGTTGCTGGAAAATTTTGTTGCCTGCTTATCTTGCTTTAAATCTCAATTTCAAAAGTTTGGTTAAAATTTCATGGGTATAAAAAATTCATATATTAAAAATAATTGGTGCCAACTCATTGAGATGAATCTCAGGTTAAAAAATAAAATAATCAAGTAAACTCTACCCTAAAAGAGATCAAGCATGAATTCTATAATAATTTAGCATATTTTTTTGAAGGATTTAATATCAATTAACTCTTGTTTTTAACTTTGATAGTTTGATGATTAATTAATTTTTTAAATTAATGCATCAAAGATTCAAAATCATACACAAGTAAGAGTTGATGTAATTGACTGTCCAAGATACAATCTTTATATATAAGACCCACTATATATATATATATATATATAGTATAGTTCATATTATAACTCCATACATACATATACATATATGTATATCCAAAAACACTACTGGCCTGACACCTGAATATGTGTCACAGGCCCACGGCTGCAGCGAGCTAGAGGTTAACGCATGAATTAGAAAATTTAAAATCATTGACGGTAATTGTGATCAGGTAGAAACACTTTTTATGCAAAGCCCAAAAACCAGTGACACTGCATAGTACATATGTATGATACCCAAACATCTTTCAACTAAGCATTTGCATAGAGCCCACCATTTGACAAGGTTGGCAAGCTGTCATCAAGGATGAATAATTCATATTCGTCATTGCCGTTGCCGTTGTTGTTGGGAACAACATTGGCCTATCAGCCGCCGTACTTCGTTCCAATGATTGCACTTGCTTCTTCAAGAACTTCACGTAATGTATAGCCTCATCCAACATTGAAGCTGTGTCCATTTTGGTGCCACCCGGAACAAGTCTCTGCAGAATTCTTATTTTCTCGCTTATTCGTTCCCTCCGGTGCCTCGCAGCAACGCTCTGTGGATCCTTCGATATCTTCACGTTCTTCCGCTTTGGTGGCTTCACTGATTCCGGGTCTATGTGAATTGGCTGCATCACTGCTATACGAAAAATCATCTCTCTCATTGCATCCATGGAGTTCCTCTTCTGTGTAACAAGATTAGGTGCTAGTGGTTCTTGAACTGGGGTGCCCATGAATGGTATGGAGGAAGGTGGACTCATCAATGAGGGTGAATTTACATGTGGGTTGTGGAAAAGAGGTGGTGTGCTTTCAATGCTGCTAGTGGCGCTTCCGCCGGAGAATTCAATTTCCGGCAATTCAGATGTGTTGTCGTATGGCCCAAAGAATTCAGGAAGCTTGTCCAGCTGCATCATCGTTGTCATCATCTCCATTGGATCTTCTGATGATGTTTTTAACAGTTCAACATCCATGAGAATTCTCAAACTTCTCTGCGACAGAGAGAGAACTGAGAAACTGAGAGACAAAGGGATGGGAAAGCTATTGAGAAGAGGACTCAAAAAATTAGGGTTTTATCACAAAGAAAAAGAGCTCTAGGAAGTATGGGAATATGTCAGTGGAAGGCTTATATATACAACAACTTGTGAGTTGTGACCAATATTTTATTGGGTTACATAAATTTTTTTGCAGCATTAACTTTTTACATACACTTAATATATATATATATATATATATAGATATAGATATAGATACACATACACACACACTTAGGCATGTCATCATTTTGGATTTTGATTAAATTGATTCATTTATGGTTTATACTTTTTTTTATTATCCATGACTTGATGGGATTGAATCCGAGAAAAATATCTGTTAAAAGAACTACATATAAATTTCATGTGATCCAATAAAAATTCAATCCGTTACATATAAAACATGAAATATAATATATATATATATATATATATATTACATTTTAGGTTGGATAAATTTTATGGTATTTAAGTTTTCTTTGTTGATGAATTTTATTTATTAGAATGGCACAAGGATTTTCCTTGTACTATCTTAGATATACGGTAGCTTATCTATTATTTTAAAAAAATATATGATATGATATGATATGCATTCAACTTCATATTAAAACAATTTTAAAAAAATATAAACTAGAGAATTATAGTCTATCAAATTGGATATGTTATTTGATATATGATATGTGATAAATAATATATTTAAATTTAAATTTAAATAAATCAATAAGAAACTCATTGAATTATCATATACGATCAGATGTAATATTTTTTTTTTATAATAGATCGAATTTAAATCACTTTTGCGTACAAACCCTCTTGATAAATAGAGATAGAAAAATAGTTTTCAAATTGATTAGAATGGGCTCTACTTGTGATCTAGATCATAACCCACTAATTGAGGCTATCTTTGGGAGGTAAAGCAAAACTAGATTTATTAACCAATTTGATTTTTAGTTTTTAAAAATTGTAGCTGTAGTGAAGGGTTAAATCTTAAATGGTTAACAGATCAAGGACACTAAATTTAGAAGTTGACCGACAAATTGGAGTGCTTGGATAAAGGATTGTAGTTGAGTAAAAGGTAGTCAAAAGTCCTAGCTAGGATTGGCATTTGCCTAAAAACCTTTTTCACTTGCTTTTTTGGGTTAATAAAAAAGCCCAAAGAAACCCCACAAATCACATGACATGTGTCAGAAGGATAAGCTCCCAAATTCAGAAGTGGGTCCACGTCACGAACCCCACCCCCCCTGCCTAGAGTATTATTCTACATCGGGTTACATACTTGTGCGGTGGCACTGCTAGTGCTGCCTTGGCAGTTGGCACGCTTCTCGAGCTGCTTCAGGAAGCCGTTGATTTGCTGAACCACTCAACCTTTCTGTACCTTCGGCAACTCACTTCAACCGACTTTGTTTGATTTTTGCTTAAACTGATGCGAGCGCTTCAGGGAAAAGTAGATTTGTAAAAAGTATTTTTTTTTTAAATAATAACTTGATATTTGGATAATTACTTTTAAATATAATTATGATATTAGAAATAATAATAAAGTGTTTCGACAAAATACTTGATAAGTGTTTTTAAAGTTAAAATATTATTTTTATCCTTTAAATGTTATTGATATACCACAAACAGACATACCAATCACTTTGAGACACGTGTGCCCATCAGATTAACAAATCTCGATCCTACAGAGCTCATATACTTCGGTCATACAGAACAGCTACAATCCTTCAGGGCATTCTTATTTATATATCATTCAGAACCGATAAACTCGGTCATACAGTGCAGATGAAACATTCAGGATATTCTCATGTACATCTTCCAGACCTCCTGTTCTGGACAATATTTATTCAACGCTGCATATATAGTTTCCTTAACAACCGTTAAGCGGGGAATAAGGAAACAGCCTTCAACACGGAAACTACTATCTATGATTATCTCCATCTACGGTTCAATGCTCCACAAGGTAACTGCAAATCTCCGATGATCAAATCCCTATATTCGTGGCGGCAAAACCTAATCAAATAAAGATAACCACGGCTTATATATTAAACCCTAGAGGTACGCTTTATTTTCTTATGCTCATTCTTTGGCTTTCAATACAGTCTTTCAATTCCTTTACTTACTTAAGCATCGGAGCGGCTACCGCCGGAGCCAATCCGGTGGTCCTCTGATCATCTTTCTGAGTGTTCTACAGGTCACGGAGCCCTCACGTGTTGCGAGTCAAAAAGTGCAGCATCAGTTTGGCGCCGTCTGTGGGAACGACTAATCTCTACGTGCTTTATTCATAAACTCATCTTTTTCCCCACCGGAAAACCATGGCACCAAATCTCCGACCACGACAGAATACTCAGAGTTCGCAAAACGCTCAGCGTCAGCCGCCTGCTCCTCGCACGAGGGGACCAACGGCCAACCCTATGCGACAACAGATCGAAGCAATAAAACGACACAATGAACTGGTGCAGGAGCAATTGCTGGCCATCATTAGAACGCTGGCAACGCTCACGCAGAACCAAGCGGCGGCTTCTCCTAGCCCGCCGATCAATTTCGTTGCAGAAACGCAACCCCCGGTTGCCACGGAGAATGAAGAACTTCGTGGGCAGGCCCCCACTAACCAGCCTGGGCACCCCTCAGGCGTTGCTCACACTGGCCGAGATCCACAGCCATCAACAGTCCCTGGTTGGGGAACATCCGCTTTTGTTCCCGACGTGCATTACTGGAGCACTACTCGAGCCCCAACTCCTAGGGTTTCGGGAGCACCCCCGGCACCACAGGAACCTTATCATGCAGCACCAGTCCCACCGGTTCGGATTCCTCCTCCATCCGAAGGGCGCACTCCACCCTACTACCCTGAAGCCGAGGCTGTCAGGCAGGGTTCACAAGATGTCAGACTCAGAGACCCGCGAAGGGTAGAGGAGATTGCCGAGTCTATGGACTGGACAATCGGCTTAAGAGGACCTCAGAACCCTCCAGAGCAGGACGAACTGGCCAGGCTACTCGGAAGACTAGCCACTCCGTTCACTCACGCCATCATGTCCGAAGAGAGGCCTAGAAAGTTCATGGTGCCCAAATTCACTCTCTACGACGGATCTGGAGATCCAGGAGATCACCTATCTCATTATCAACATACGATGGCCCTTCACGGAGCCTCAGATGCTTTCATTTGCCGAACGTTCATCACCAGCCTGAAGGGAACAGCTCTGAAGTGGTTCCACAACCTCCCTCCGAACTCCGTTGCCAGCTTCTACGAGCTCGGTAGGCAGTTCTTGGATAGGTTTATGACCAGCAGGAGGCTCAGAAGGGGGCCAGAATTCCTGCTGAATGTTAAGCAGACTAGGGAGGAATCCCTCCGGGCCTACATTGCCCGCTTCAACACCGAGCTCACTGAGATCATGGATTGCAGCCCGAAATTCCTTGTTGCGGCCCTTACTGCCGGGCTTGCCCAAGGTGGCTTCAGAGATTCCTTGACAAAGAGCCCCCCAGCCGATATGGCGGCATTGATGGATCGGGCCAAAAAATACATCAACCTGGAAGAAGCCAACCGCTCAGCCCAGAAGGGCAAGGATCAGACCCAGAGGGATAATCCGAAGCGGGAGGATCATAAGAAGGAGGATCACAGAAGAGACTCCAACAAAAAGAGGGCCAGGAGCCCAGAGAAGAAAACAGCTCCCAGAGCTATGTACAACTCCGCACCAAGGGAGTTCACCAACTTCACGCCTTTGAACACCACTCCGAACCAGGTACTCTAGCAGATCCGAGATCAGGAGAACCTGAGGTGGCCAGAGCCAATCAAAGGAGATCCCAGCCTGCGGGACCAAAGTAAGTATTGCAATTTCCATAAAGATCATGGACATACTACTAACACTTGCAGGACCCTCCGATATGAGTTAGAACAGCTCATAAAGAAGGGACGTCTTCGGGAGTTCGTCAAACAAGACGGAAGGCAGAAGCCCCAAGAAGACAAGCCTCAACAGCGGCCAGATCAGAGGCCCGAACAGAGGCAAGAGCAGCGGGAAGGACGGAACGAGCCTCAGAGGCAGAACAACCATGTTATCTACGTCCTCCATGCTGACTCCCCTGTTACAGGAATGTCCAACAGGGCAAGAAAAAGATATGCTCGGGAGGCCAGAACCGCCCCAGACACTGGCAGCTTAGTCAACATTCTATTCTATGAACCGCTTAAGCGGATGGGCATAGACCAGGACAGCGTCAAGCCCACCACTGCCGTAATGGCAGCTTTTGATGGCAATCTCAGCACCCCACTGGGGAGAGTTGACCTTCCTACCACTATCGGGGAAGGTGAAGGGCAGAAGACCACCATCTCTGAATACATGGTGTTGAACATGAAGTCTCCATACAACGTCATCATCGAGAGACCCTGGTTACACCAGATAGGGGCAGTCACTTCGACCCTTCATCAGTGTCTGAAGTACGTCCACAATCAGAGCGTGCACTCGGTCCGGGGATGTCAGCCAACCTCACGAGAATGTCATGCTATTGCCCTCAAGGAGACAACTCCGAAATAGCAATTACAGTATACTCGGGACTGTGCAGATCCGGTTTTCACTCACACTCCCGAGGTGGAAGATTGCCCATCCGGCGTTGAAGAGCCCCTGAGCCCAAGGGGACGTGACAGCCGAGCCAAGCCTGTTGGCGAGCCCATCAAAATACTGGTCAGTTCAGAAGTAGAGGGGCGTTATTTGTACATCAGCCCAGACCTTACGCCCACCGAGCAGGAAAAGATAGTCAGGTTTCTGAAGAACAACCTCTCTATCTTTGCTTGGGAGACCAGGGACATGGAGGGAATAGATCCTAATCTGATAACTCACAAACTGATGGTAGATCCAGATCACACCCCAGTCAAACAGAAGAGAAGGCCGATCGCTCCCGAACGGCATCGGATTATAGACGAAGAAGTCCAGAGGCTGCTGGACGCCAGAATGATACGGGAAGTTTTCTATCCCGAATGGCTAGCCAACACTGTGCTTGTCAAGAAGAAGAACGGCAAGTGGAGAGTCTGTGTTGACTATACAGACCTCAACAAAGCATGCCCCAAGGACAGCTTTCCACTGCCAAGAATAGATCAACTGGTTGACGCCACTGCAGGGCATGAGCTTATGAGTTTCATGGACGCCTACTCTGGATACAACCAGATCCAGATGTACCCTCCAGATCAGGAAAAGACTGCCTTCATAACCGAGAGAGGACTCTACTGCTACAGAGTGATGCTTTTCGGTTTGAAGAATGCTGGAGCCACTTACCAACGGTTGGTGAACAAGATGTTCAGCCCACTGCTTGGCAGCACCATGGAAGTATACATCGACGACATGCTGGTAAAGAGCCTCCAGAAAGGCAGCCACTTCCAGCACTTGGCCCAGACCTTCGATATCCTCAGACAGCACAAGATGAAACTCAACCCCTCGAAATGTACCTTCGGAGTTACGAAGGGAAAATTCTTAGGGTACACCGTCTCTCAAAGAGGTATCGAAGCAGATCCCACTCAGATCCAAGCCCTGATTGGACTGAAGTCGCCAAAGACCAGAAAGGAGATTCAGGCACTGAATGGCAGAGTCGCCGCATTGAGCAGATTTATATCCAAGTCCACCGATCGCTGCCTACCTTTCTTTAAAGCTCTAAAGGGCAGCAAGGCCTTGCAATGGACAGAAGAATGCGAGCATTCCTTCCAAGAACTAAAGGAGTATCTAGCCTCTCCAGAGCTCCTGTCAAAACCAGTACAAGGAGAAAAGCTGCTCCTGTACCTTGCAGTCTCTGAGAACGCGATCAGCTCCGCATTGGTCAGACAGGACAAAGGAGTACAGAGGCCTATATTCTACGTCAGTAGGGCACTACTTGACACGGAGAAAAGATACCCAGAAGTAGAGAAGCTGGCCTATGCCTTGGTCATATCAGCTCGGAAGCTTCGACCTTACTTTCAGGCCCATCCAATTGAGATTCCAACTGCCTATCCTCTAAAGTCAATATTGAGGAAACCTGAGGTATCGGGAAGATTGGTCAAGTGGTCTGTGGAGCTAGGGGAGTTTGACATAGCATATGTACCCCGAAACTCCATTAAAGGGCAGGCCTTAGCCGACTTTGTAGCCGAGTTCACCCCGGCACTGCAGAACGAAGCGCAAATCACCGAAACTACGGGAACCTGGCTGCTGTATATTGATGGATCGTCAACCGATCAAGGATCCGGGGTAGGACTGGTACTACAGTCCCCTGATGGACTCACATCAGAAAAAGCAGTCAGCCTGGGATTTAGAGCTTCTAATAATGAAGCCGAATATGAGGCCCTGATCTTAGGGATGAAGCTTGCCCTGGAATGCGAGGCTCAGAACCTCGATGTCTTCTCTGACTCCCAACTGGTAGTAAGTCAAGTTTTGGGAGAATTTGCAATTAAGGATGACAGGATGCTTCGGTACTCCGAACTAGTGAACCACTTAAAGCATTCCTTCCAGACTTTCACTATCTAGAAGATTGAGAGAAGCCAGAACTGTAGAGCAGATGCTCTGGCCAACATGGCCTCCCGCCTCAAGTCAGAAACAGATTCCACAGTTAAAATCACTTTTCAGCCAGGATCCAGCATTGAGGAAGCATCAGTTGCTCAAATTGACGAACATCCCCAGAGCTGGATGACCCCAATCCTCTAGTATCTAAGATCCGGGCTCCTTCCAGAGGATAAAAACAAAGCCAGGAGAATCCGAATCAGAGCGGCTCGGTACCTAATCCTGAACAACAAACTTTACAGGAGGTCGTATTCTCAACCTCTGTTAAAGTGTTTGGCTCCAGACGAGTCACAATATGTTTTGGCTGAAATTCACGAGGGAATTTGCGGGAATCACAATGGGGGCAGAACTATAGCCCACCGAGCTCTATCACAGGGCTACTACTGGCCCGGCATGCTGAAACAGGCTAAAGAGTATGTTCGGAAGTGTGACAAATGCCAGCGATTTGCCCCGTACCAACATCAGCCTCAACACGAGCTCATCCCGATTCCTAGTCCTTGGCCCTTTGCTCAATGGGGAATGGACATTGTGGGCCCGTTACCACGAGCACCTCCAAACAGGAAGTACCTCTTGGTGGCCATCGACTACTTTTCTAAATGGGCCGAAGCCGAGCCTTTAACGCATATTACAGAAAAGGAAGTCGAAAGCTTCACCTGGAAGAACATTGTCTGCAGGTTCGGCATACCACGTGTAATTATCTCGGACAATGGGACACAATTCACTGGTAAAGGCTTCAAGGCATTCTGCGAAAATCTCAACATCAAGCAACACTTTGCCTCTCCAGGCCATCCGCAAGCAAATGGGCAAGCCGAGGTCACCAACCGAACAATCCTTGACGGGTTAAAGAAGAGGTTGGAACAGGCCAAAGGAAAATGGGCAGAGGAACTCCCTGGAGTCCTTTGGGCCTACAGAACAACCAGAAGAACTCCCACCTCTAAAACTCCCTTCTCACTAGCCTATGGAACAGAAGCAGTAATCCCGGTTGAGATCGGTATGCCAACTCTGAGGACTGAGGCCTTCGAGCAAGAATCCAATGATCAGCAGCTGATGGAAAACTTGGACTTGCTCGAAGAGAAAAGGGATCAAGCCAGCATCAGGATGGAAGCTTATCAGCAAAGAATGGTTAACAAATCCAAGGTAGGACTCAAGACAGTCAACTTTCAAGTTGGAGACTTCGTCTTAAGAAGAGTCTTTCAGAACACCAAGGATCCCACCATGGGAAAGTTGTCACCAAATTGGGAAGGCCCCTACAAAGTAACGAAGGTCGTTCGACCTACCACTTACTGGCTTGAAGACATGACTGGGAAACCTGTTCCTAGGCCATGGAACGTAGAACACTTGCGGAAGTATTATCAATAAAGATGTTATCTTTTACTTCCATAAAACAGTCCATATATAAATGCACAGGCCTCCAGAACCTGGTCCATCTATTAATGCACAAGTCTTATGACTTGGTCCATGTATAAATGCACAGGCCTCCAGAGCCTGGTCCATCTATTAATGCACAAGTCTTATGACTTGGTCCATGTATAAATGCACAGGCCTCCAGAGCCTGGTCCATCTATTAATGCACAAGTCTTATGACTTGGTCCATCTATAAATGCACAGGCCTTCAGAGCCTGGTCCATCTATTAATGCACAAGTCTTATGACTTGGTCCATGTATAAATGCACAGGCCTTCAGAGCCTGGTCCATCTATTAATGCACAGGCCTCCAGAGCCTGGTCCATAATGTACGAGTGTTGACTTGGTCCATCTATTAATGCACAGGCTTCCAGAGCCTGGTCCATATATCAATGCACAAGTCTCATGACTTGGTCCATCTATAATGCACAGGCTTCCAAAGCCTGGTCCATATATCAATGCACAAGTCTCATGACTTGGTCCATCTATAATGCACAGACCTTCAGAGTCTGGTCCATGTTATACGGATCTTAAATACTTAGTTCATAAAATATGTAGGCCTACCGAGCCTAGACTACTTTAAGGCACAGGCCTTCCGAGCCTAGTCCGTCTTCAGTTAGCAGATTCTGTGATCCAGTCTATCCGAAGCAGAAGTTCCGAGCATCTATCACCTAAAGTTTCCTAGATCGAAACACCTCGGATCTGACACTTATATTATTTGGCTTATCTGTCAAACGAACCAGTACTATGGTTTCAACCAAAGGTAAAGTACTTCGATTCTGGCATTTTTCTAAGTTCTTTGATTTATTTTCAGAACAATCGGAGATGCATAAGAAGGTGCTTAAGTTTCAAAAAGAGCACATTCACAGAAAATATCAGATCTGAGAAGAAGAAATTCAACTTTATTGATAACTCAAAAGATTTGCATCAGTACAAAGACACTACTACAGAAGCTATTACAGAAGCTATTACAGAAGCTACGCTTGGCAACATAATGGCTCTTCTCCTGGGATGATAAAGGGGCACAAGATCCAAAACCTTCAAAACCGCCTTCATCGGCTCCATTTGAAAGGAAGGAACCCTGAACCCCAGTCTGCATCAAGTAGTGCCCAGGCCATTTCATCATCACTATCACTGGTCCCATGACCAACGGATGATGAGGGCTCTGAGCCTCAGGAGACTTTTCATTCTCCACCTTTGTAATCGGCATAACGCCCCAGCCAATTGAAGCAAGGGTTCCTGCCAAGTCACAAAAGGGAGAAGGCGGCCCCCATTCATCTCCCTCAGAGCAGTTGTCACTGCCGAGTTATAAGCGGGAGGAGGTAACCCACCTTCAATCTTCTTCTTCACACCGTCTGTTTCACCCCAGCCACTTGGAGCAAGGGTCTCTGACAGGGCGTGAGGAAGAGGAGGCAACTCACCTTCGTCTTCATCACCAACGCTCCAGGCCTCGGTTGAATCAGAGAGGGGCCACCACCAATCGGAGAAATCTCGATTAGATACCAGAGGAAACAAGAAGACTTGTGCCTCCTTCAATCCTTCCTTGGAGACTGAAAATAGGGGAGGGTTAACTTTTGGCCACAGTTTAATTATTCCCAACTCAGGCAAGGAATCATCCATCATCTCTGGACGAGTGGAAGAACTCCGGCAGCATATAAAAACCTCTCTTACAAACAATTCGGGGAGCAAAAGGGTTGAGCACAACCATATGCCCTCGTTTCCATATATATAGACACTGGAAGACCAAAGGCCACCCAGTTGAACCATCACAACGGTTAAGCGAAGTGTTAGCTTCGAAATCCCAAACGGCGGAGGTGCAATAAATGGAGTATTAAACCACCCTCTCGGGAGAAACAAAAGGCAGGGCCACACACGTAATACACAGGCGTTTTAATCTTTCCCACGTATATGACGTGACGATTTCTCCATGTCATTAACACTTACAGGGCCACGTGTACAACAGAGGTCCATCAACTATAACGTTTCTTGATTTCAACCAAAGGTCTGGAGGCAGAAGATCTGATCAACCAAACTACAATCACGAAGGTATCTACTTATTATTATGTCCCCGAATTCAGAACGGTCAGCTTTGAAATACTTCGAAAAAGAAGTCTCCAACTACTGACCTAAGGCAAGTAAAGAAGTTCGGAACACAGCTACCTACAGAGGAAAATCTGATCTGGTGTACACTAAACTCCAGAGCAATGCAACTTGCAACGATTATTACCATCAACTACATGTTAAGGCACTACAGAGCCACATAACTCAAAGATATGCACAAATGCTACAGAGCAATATAACCGAAGAAGCAAGCATTAACCAAAAGACTATTCCATTAAACAAATGTATGTCTCAAGTACATTGAAAGATAACAAAATATAGATCCTAAGCCTGATCAGCAGGAACAGGATCAACGACAGGAGAAGGTTCGGCAGGTGCAGTATCAACCACCTCAGTCGGTACAACCACTTCCGTGGGATTGGCCGGGAGGACATCAGCCACTTCGTCCTGGTTAACCTCTGAAGGTTCAGATCCAGGCAGCACAATTGAGGAAACGTCTAGGTCAGGAAACTTGGCAAGAAGCCGAGAACGGAAGTTATTAAACCCAAACGTAATCAAACGCTGGGCCATTCCTTCCAGCTTCGACCTCATCTCCTCCTCATTGTCCACCAATGCCTATTCCACGGCTTCATCGAGCTGTCTACGGTGCTGGTACCGCAAGCCATTCAGCTCCACCTGCAACCTCCTTGCCCGATCAACGGCAAGGTCCTTCTCCGATTCCATCACCATCAAGGAGTTCTGACACTCCTTCAACTTCTCCGCAGAATCGTGAGCCTTCGACCGAGCAGTACCCAACTGGAGTCCCAGTTCGTCCAGATTGGCCCTAAGTTGGTCAAGCTCCTCCACAGATGGAGAAACCTCCACCAAAGCAGAAACGGTATGCAAGGTCTGCATAACACAAAGAAAACGACTCAAACACCAGTATGAACGCTTAAAGGTAAGAGAAGTATGGGCCTGACGAGCTCACCTTAACCTGAAGAGCGGTCAAGTCAGCAAGAAGCTTCCCCGACGCCTGAGGCTTAATTTTAACTGAGCCTTTGGCCCAGAAGTCACTCAGAATCTTCTTGGCCCCCTGACCAGCAACATCAGGAGCCACCGATGATGATGCCTCCTTACCCGCTCGACGAGACTGGATTGGAGGAACCACCGTGATAGGGACGGGAGCCTCTTCCTCCCTTTCAGCAGGCCCGGGAGAGGACGAAATCAGCCTCCGCTTCTTCGGAACGGGAGGAACCACTGGAGAAGAAGCCTCCCCCATCACAGGCGGTGATGGCCCGGACTCCCACTGAGCCATCACATTATCAGCAATCTCCTCAACACTACCCCTGACAGCCATTAATTTATCAGGGTTGACGATGGAAGAATGATCCCTAATGCTGGGCTTCAAAAGCTTCTTATACTGCTTCTGAACCACGGGAGAGAAATCTGGTCTCTTCCACGCACTCTTAACTGCAAAGCAAGCACAGAAATTGATCAGTTCAATAAATTGGCAAACAAAATGGAGTCAACGCAGCCACGAAAAAGTTCAGTCTCACCCCTTGGCCCAGTGGTTCGAGGGAATGTGGAAGGTTGACCCTCGAAGTTCTTGAATTCCCATCCTCCTTTAATAAAGAAGTACCATTTCTTCCAGGTCTTGTTAGAGGAGGGCACAGAAGTAAGGGGTCTGAACCCACTATCAAAAGACATATAATAAAGGCCTTCCGCCTTTTGAAGTTTTAGATCCATATTGCTACGGATCAGGTCAAGGGACACCTCGACATTATTCATATGCCCTAATACGATAAAGCTCAACAGATGTCTCCAACTGTTAAGGTTCAGGTCTGCGGGGTACAGATCAAACCAACAAAAGAATTGTTTTATTATATCAGGAAAGGGGAGTGTAAGACCCAGTTCAAACCAGGCCAGATAGGCACAGATTTCTCCATCTCTAACATCGCCCAGGCGATCTTGAGAATCTGGGACCCTGAAAGTAACATTTTTGGGAAGTTTGAACTTCGCCCATAACTCCTTCAACATACTTTCAGTAATTACACTCTCACCCTCCTCTTTGCGACCAGACCGACCAGAGGTCTCGCCAGCCCTGTTCGGGGGATCATCAAAAGCATCGACAATCCTAACCCCCGGACTAGAGGGAGGAACTACCATTCTATTTTCGTCAACACTCATTAATTGCATTTGAGGATCAGTCTCAGAAGGACTTCCCAAACCAGAGTGTGATTCTAAGCCAGACATGGCGAACAAGAGAAAGAGACGAAACAAACGAGGAGGAACGAAGAAGGGGACTAAAAGTCGAACCTGAGATCAAGAAAGGGTTATGAACACCGGAGATCCTCCAAAACTCCAAGATATGTCAAATGACGGTCTGGTACTGTAGAGATAGATGCAGAAAAAAGGTGCGAAAGACCTTTCCCTCTCTCTATATACTCATTCGAAATATGAGCCTTCCAAAGACGAGCCGACACAACGGTTGAGAATAATGATGGATTCTCGAGTATCGGCTGCATAATAAATGACACGTTAAATCGACGTCTCGAGAAGTGGGAAGGCAAAATGTATGACTCTTCACAAAACCATCAACCCTAGTTAAATCCCTAGCTTTTAACAAGGGCTCGGGGGGGGGGGGGGGAGTAGCTGATATACCCCAAACAGACATACGAATCACTTTGAGACACGTGTGCCCATCAGATTAACAAATCTCGATCCTACAGAGCTCATATACTTCGGTCATACAGAACAGCTACAAGCCTTCAGGGCATTCTTATTTATATATCATTCAGAACCGATAAACTCGGTCATACAGTGCAGATGAAGCATTCAGGATATTCTCATGTACATCTTCCAGACCTCCTGTTCTGGACAATATTTATTCAACGCTGCATATATAGTTTCCTTAACAACCGTTAAGCGGGGAATAAGGAAACAGCCTTCAACACGGAAACTACTATCTATGATTATCTCTATCTACGATTCAATGCTCCACAAGGTAACTGCAAATCTCCGATGATCAAATCCCTATATTCGTGGCGGCAAAACCTAATCAAATAAAGATAACCACGGCTTATATATTAAACCCTAGAGGTACGCTTTATTTTCTTATGCTCATTCTTTGGCTTTCAATACAGTCTTTCAATTCCCTTACTTACTTAAGATATACCACAAACAGACATACCAATCACTTTGAGACACGTGTGCCCATCAGATTAACAAATCTCGATCCTACAGAGCTCATATACTTCGGTCATACAGAACAGCTACAAGCCTTCAGGGCATTCTTATTTATATATCATTCAGAACCGATAAACTCGGTCATACAGTGCAGATGAAGCATTCAGGATATTCTCATGTACATCTTCCAGACCTCCTATTCTGGACAATATTTATTCAACGCTGCATATATAGTTTCCTTAACAACCGTTAAGCGGGGAATAAGGAAACAGCCTTCAACACGGAAACTACTATCTATGATTATCTCCATCTACGATTCAATGCTCCACAAGGTAACTGCAAATCTCCGATGATCAAATCCCTATATTCGTGGCAGCAAAACCTAATCAAATAAAGATAACCACGGCTTATATATTAAACCCTAGAGGTACGCTTTATTTTCTTATGCTCATTCTTTGGCTTTCAATACAGTCTTTCAATTCCCTTACTTACTTAAGCATCGGAGCGGCTACCGCCGGAGCCAATCCGGTGGTCCTCTGATCATCTTTCTGAGTGTTCTACAGGTCACGGAGCCCTTACGTGTTGCGAGTCAAAAAGTGCAGCATCAGTTATTAAATTGTTTAAAATGAATTGTTTAGTGATAATATTTAAATAATTACTTAAAAATAAATAAATTATTTATACAACACAATACCATCAAATAATTATATAATTAATATTTTAAATATATATTTTAAAATTTAAATGAATAGCATTAAAATTCTAACAGGTGTTTACTGAAAAATACCATTTCAACTTGTGTTTCAAAAATACCTAAGAGCTAACATATAATTTATGTATAAAATAAAATAAATAATAATATATATTATAATCTTACTATATAAATAGTTTGAATGTTTATGGGCAGCACCTTTTTAGTTTCTGAAGAAAAAATTCAAAAAGGGCATGGGTATTAGGGTTCAAAACAGTAGTTTTAGTTATGGCTCATTTGTAATATTTTAAAAAGGACATGGGTATTATTGGAAAGTTCTCTCAAGGACCAAAGCCCGGCTGCACGAAGCACCCCAACCTAACTTATTGAAAACTCCATTTCAAAGCCTTCATTCAGCGCTTCCACGAACCGCAACGGAGACCCAAACAACCAATGTTTTGAGCTGAGCCCACCTTGCGGGCCTGTAAACGTGATTCTATCATTTGCAACCGCACGTCCAAACGGGTCCCTTAGTTCGAGACAGAGTTAAAAAAAAATTGTAAATATCAATTTAGTGTAAATTAAATTTTATTTATCAAAGTGAAATTGTTTTGAGTGACATTTGCATTTAAAATTGTTATCAAATTAAAAATTTTAATATTAAAGTGTCATTTAATATAAGTCTTTCACATAGAAAAAGTTCCTTGAAATATCATTTTCATATGAAAGTGTAGTGACAATGGTCACTTGAATAGATATTTTATAATATAATTTTACTTTGATAAAAAATATTAAATATTTTTTTAAAAAAAATTATTATGTTTTAAAGTAATATTAAAATGGTAAAAAATTCTAGGTAGTTAATGAGTTCTAAAAATTACTCATGAAGAATATACTTAAAAAAAAAAAAAAGAACGGAAAATTCATGAATGAATTTGGTACAATATACTTTTTTTAATGATATTATGTCATATCTGATATGATTTATCTATTTTAGTGAGACATTATATATATGAAAGAATGTCATTAAAAAAACCAAAACCGTTTGTTTTCGGTCATCTTACACAAATTACATTATATCAATCATCAAGAAAAAGGTAAATTTGGCTACTTTTGTCATCTGATATGTTATTTATTTTCATATGTTAAAACATCATTATTTTAGGGTTTTGTTTATGATACAAGTCTAATTTCTATATTGGTTTTACACCTTTGATAATTATTTATTTACAGTGGATATTGATCTTCACTGAGAAATTGTAATTCCACTATGAATATTGAATAGTATACTAGGCCAACTTTAAATTTTGGGGCAGATCAACTCATACTTGCTATAAAAAAATAGTTATTCTTTTTTTATTAAGTAATTTTATACACCTAAAAGAAGGAAACTCTCCAAAACAAGCTTAAATGAGCAAACAGAGACAATTACACCCCAAGCCAACCTTTAGTATCTGATACGCCAAAAGTATGCGCACTAACCAGGACTTGACACTTGTCTGGATTTACTGTGTGTATGTCACGAAGTAACTAGCCCTACCGATCTTATGTTGGACTAGGAAACTCGGAAGGGCCACGTCTCACAGGTACCGACCTCAGCAATACCGACTTCTTCATCAGCACACCGGATTGCCGAAGTGGTCGTCATCATCACCTTGACCTACTGACCGCGGAACGATGGGATGGACGGCGACGTCATTTTTAGAACTCTCTGCATCATTGAGTGAAGTTTTTCAAAAGCTTTGCGAAAAAGGGCATCTCTAACCTTTGGATCCTTGGCCCACTCCAAACCCAATACCCAAGAGCTATGATTTGAGCAAGCATTATGCCTACCACCAATGTGGGGGCCATTCCACTGATCATTGCACCATGTTGAGACATGCTATCCAAGATTTGATTGATGAACAAGTCATTGGGTCTCCTTTTTCAATGACCAACCAAGATTAGCTCACAATCAAGAATGATAAGCTTTCTAGGCCAAAATCATTCTTTTATTCTTCATGGTTAATTTCTATCTGTCTCTCCTCATGTTTCAATAAAGATTCTTTTAGAAAACTTTCAAAAAAAATATTTGCATGATTCATCTTGATTCTTTAAGAAAATAAATGTCATCAATTCACAATAAGATTTAATGCGTTGAATATGAGCATCATCAAACTTCATCAATCATCTTGATTTTCTCATTGTTTACCAATTCATCCATTTGTCTCAAAGGAATTTTATCTGATTCAATCACCATACAAAAAAGATAATGGTCATGACCCTAAGCAGACATCAACATCATGAGTCTCAACAATTTGACTGTTTCCTAAAAGCAAGGAATTCCAAGGATAGGAGGCCATCACTTGGCAAACCAAATCTATCATATCACCCATATCAAGATATCCACTTGCAAACCCTTTGAATGTAATTGATCAGCCTTTCTTTCTTAAACCCATCTACCAACCTTGGGGGGAAAGCCTACTGTGTGTGCACCCTCACAATGCTATCATAGAAGAATCAAATAGCAAAGAGAAAAATATTTTGTCCCATGTGAAAGAAAACATTTCCAAGCAAGGAAATAAGAAACAATCATCAGGGAAGAATCAAAAGCAAAGAGAAAAAACATCATTGCCTCATGAAGGAAAAAATTTCCAAGCAAGGAAGTGACAAAACAAATATCAAGGAAGAGTAAAAAAACAAAGAAAATAAAATCTTTGCCTCATCAAAAGAAACATTTTCCAAGCAAAGAAGGAAGAAATCAGTTAATCAAGCTTTGAATGGCTCAAAAAGCTTCAAGCGAGCAATGAACTATGTTATTCCTGATTCTCCAAAAAAGAGATACGTAGGCAGCCTAAAAAGAAACTTTAGGCTCGGTTATGTATATCAAAGTCGTGCACATGAAGGTCATGCTAAGAATGGACATCCACACTGAGGTCCTACAAATGAACGGTATGCACATCAAAGAGATGCACGCAAGGGGCTTGGTACTATGAACATGGGTTTTTGGGCCTTATATACCGTTCATTTGATAAACCTTACCTTAGCTTTCATCCACACTAAGGTCTTAATTGGTTAAGGGAATTGTCACATTTCAATTAAGAGCTCTTTCAAAGGGTCTTACAAATAGATGGGTCATGTAACAAACAGTTTCAGACAAGGGGCTTCCTCCTTACCAGTTTGAACTACATTACTTCTTCATTCTTCACCTACTTTTCAGACTAACTTATCAAGGGACTCTTTACCTACCTATTTGTACCAAATTGCTACTCTCACTTTCTGACTTCACAAGGGGCTCTTTTATGCCTTGTTCATCCTAAGAGAAAGTCATACTCTTAATCATATAATTTTCCCTAGTCAAGGGGCTCCTTCATGCTAATATAAGGACATTCTTTTCATCTAAAGGGTACCATTTCACTTTTTTCACACCTTAACAACTTTTCCCACATCATAGGTAAATTCTCTACCATTGTAGTTCACCCAAAATTTCTTTCATTCATTGATTTCATCTTAATATGCTCAGTTAAACACAATCTTTTGTGAAAATTGATGATTCTCATTTTCTCAAATGATTAGACAAAATCATGCTTAAAAAAAATAATTTGAAATTTTCAAATGAATCTCCCAAATCATTTGGAAGGGCAAAAATATTTTATTCATGAACTTGAAGATAAGTCTTTACTTGATCAAGTCTCCTAAACCTTCATATCCTCAATTCACAACTCGAGCAGATTTTTCAAAATCACCCTACAAAGATGGGCAATCTTACTACTTGAAACTAGGCAATGGTTCTTTTGACCTAAGCAACCAACTTGATTGCCAATGATCTAGGGGCTAGCAGAGTCCAACCCAAAAGTCAAAATTCTCTCTAAATGAAAAATCCTTTTCAAAGTAAAAAAAAAAAAAAGAAAATGTTTCACAACATTTTCTCTCATTCAATGAGAACATTTCTTTACTCCTATCTAGGTTGAGTACATCTCTTTCACTCCTATCTGAGTTGAGTACATTCTCCTTAATCCTCTCTAAGTTGAGTAAATCTCATATTCCTCTAGCTGAGGTAAGAGTTCTTCATCAATGTGATTTTTTCATAGCTTTCCACACACTTATCTAAGTTGAGTTCTACCTCCTCCTATCTAGGTCAAGGATGATTCTTGCATATCTTGTCTTTCTCATATCGAAGGAAATCATTTCTATCAACTCCTATCATTAGTTGAGTATATTGCTTCGAGTGTAACTCCTTCCAAAGTTGAGTTCACTTCTTGTTCTCCCTATCCTAAGAAAGAGTTGAGTAACATGACCTTTTGGTCTGAAACTTGATCAAATTATTCTCCATGAAGTCACACTGAATTCCATCATTCTAGTGGATTTAACCTAATTCATCTCCCCAGCGAGTCATAATCAAACGTTCCCAATGGAATCTTTACTCTCTACACAAGTTGTCTGAGGACGCATTTCACAAACCTAATAGCATGAAGTTCCTTTCCAGGTAAAACGTCCGAGGATGTAATCCATCTAGGAAAAAAAATCGTCTGAGGAAGTAATCTATCTAGGAAAAAAAACGTCTGAGGACGTAATCCATCTAGGCAAACCGTCTAAGGACGTACTTCATATCGGCAAAACGTCTGAGAACGTAATCCATCTTGGCAAACTGTCTGAGGACGTAATCCATTTCCACGAAATGTTTGAGAACGTAATCCATGTCGGTAAAAATTGTCTGAAAATGTAATCCATCTTGGCAATCTGTCCGTTAAGAACATAATCTTATGAAAATTCTATTAGAATAGCATTCATTTTAGAAAATATCATGTTATGATAGCATTCATCTCAGGTAATCCGTCCTTCGTATCACCCTCATATTATGATAGCATTCATTTCAGGTAAGTCGTCTATCACATTATCAACCTATTAGGATAGCATTCCTTTTAGGAAAGCCGTATGAGGACACAAATTCATTATCTTGTTAGGATAGCATTACTTTCAGGTAAGTCATCTATCACATTATCAGCCTATAAGGATAGCATTCCTTTTAGGAAAGTCGTATGAGGACGCAAATTCATTATCTAGTTAGGATAGCATTACTTTCAGGTAAGTCATTTATCGCATTATCAGCCTATAAGGATAGCATTCCTTTTAGGAAAGTTGTCTGAGGACACAAATTCATTATCTTGTTAGGATAACATTAATTTTAAGTAAGCTTTCTATCGCATTATCAGCCAATTAGGATAGCATTCCTTTTAGGAAAGCCGTTTGAGGACTGCAAATTCATTATCTTGTTAGGATAGCATTCCTTTCAAGAGGGTTGTTTGAGGACGCATTTTATCAGTCTATTAAGATAGCATTCCTTTTAGGAAATCCATCTGAGGATGCAAATTCATTATCGTGTTAGGATAGCATTCCTTTCAAGTAAGTCATCTATCGCATTATCAGCCTATTAGGATAGCATTCCATTTAGGAAAGGCGTCTGAAGACGAAAACTCATTATCTTGTTAGGACAACGTTACTTTAGGTAAGTCATCTATCACATTATCAGCCTATTAGGATAGTATTCCTTTTAGGAAAGCCGTCTGGGATGTAATTCATTTCCTTGTTAGGATAACATTCCTTTCAAAATAGTCGTCTGATGACACATTTTATCAGCCTATTAGGATAACAATCCTTTTAGGAAAGTCGTTTGAGAATACAAATTCACCATCCTATTAGGATAGCATTCCTTTTCGGGTAATCCATCTATCGTATCACATTTTATCATCCTGTTAGGATAGCATCCCTTTCGGATAAGTCGTCTATCGCATTCTCCCTTACCAACCTACTAGAATGGAATTTCCTTGCAGGTAAAAATGTTTAAGGATATAAGATCATCTCATGAGAACACAACCTCATGAAAGACTTGTTAGGATCACATTTCTTATCAAGTAAGACTCCAAGGAGTCATTTTCGACGGGCGTAACCTCACAACAATTCTATCGAGACGAATCTCTTTAGAGAAAATTTGGTAAGGACAACACTCATTTTTTCTAGTCATGAACTAAGAATTGTTTGACTCGCTTGAGGCTGATACGTAGGAATCTCATAAAGGAATGAGTCTGACCATGTCAAAATCACAATCAAGGTCAAAATGGTTGTTTTTTTTTTCTTGCGTTGACGTTCACTTACTTGCAAGTTTCGTCAACGAGGGGTTTTCTATAGACACTTCATTTTGTAATCCTTGATTAAGTAGTAAAAATTGATGATTATGCTAAGAAATCCAATTGAGACCTATTTTCATTAGAACTCCTCTTGACAGAGTCCTATTTCCGTTAGGACTCTCTTGTCAGAGTCCTAGTCCAAGTAGGACACTTCTCGATAAAGTCTCGCTCCCGTTAGGACTGTCGCGCTAGAGTCCCAGTCCAGGTAGGACTCTTCCCGATAGAGTCCCACTCCTGTTAAGACTCTCTTGCTAGAGTCCTAATCCAAGTAGGACTCTTCCCAATAGAGTCCCACTCCCGTTAGGACTCTCCTGCTAGAGTCCCAGTCTAAGTAAGACTCTTCCTAACAGAGTCCTACTTCCGTTAGGACTTTTCTGCCCATCGAAGGGTATTTCGATAATTTTGGCACTTTTTTGCCCATTAATGGCTTTTTGGTAATTTTGGCATAATCCTACCCTCAGTAGGACTTTCTAGTCACTTAAGGGGCATTTTTGTAATTTTTATGTCATTTTACCCACATGGGGATACACTACAAAAAATTATATTTTTAGCGACGCACATTATTAATGATGCCCAGTAAAGCGTCACTAAAAGGCACTATTAGCGACGCAAACTACTTACGTTCCTAAAAAGTAGTAAAAAAAAGTTTTCCACGCGAAAAAATGGGCGCAGCATCTTTTGGCGATGGAAAAAGGATTATTAGCAACTCACACGTACGTCGCTAAAAGTAATTATTATTAGCGACGCACATGTGGGCGTCGCTAATAGTTTGATTAGTATAACGACATCGTTTTAGGGTATTTAGGGACTTATTACCCTAAATACCCTAAAACGATGTTGCATTATTATACTTTTCAAGTTAGTTAATTATATATATATATATATACACACATAAGAAAGAATAGGAGAGAAATATTTTCTTGCCTTTTCTTTTCCCTTTTTTTTTCTTCAATAAGATTTTTTCCAATACAAGTTTTTTAGTGTTAGCTTAATTTTTACAATACAAGTGATTATATATTTTTAATGTTGGTGACTTTATTTTAATTTTTTGTTTTTGTAGACTCCGTTGGTGTCAAGAAAAATCTTGGCTTTGACTTATGTAAAAATAAATTTTATAAACGTGTGTACGTATAGACACGCAAAGACTAAAAAAAAATGTGTGTGGAAAAGAAAAGAAAAAACTAATAAAAAAGGCTTCCACCATTATATTTATTTCTACTTTTTTTTTTTTTATTGCCTTCTTAGGGCCTTTATACTAATTCCAACAATATGGATATGAAAACAAACTCTAATCATAAAAATATCATATACAAATAATATTAAATAGCCCTAATGTGTAAAGAAAAAATATTTCATGGCTACTTTTTATATTGGAAAAAAAAATTTAATTCATATGATCCATTTGTGTTCATAGGATTAGAATGTGAGATGTTTATCCTATATGTATATGATAATTTTAAATTTATCATGTTCTTTAGTTATAAACCACGTACAAATGTAATGTTTTTTTCAATTAAGACTTGTAATAAATTTGGTATTGTCTAGCTTGCAATAAACTTATATACTATACCTTTGTATGTGTGTAAAAAATTATGGATTAGTTAAAGGGCTGTAAATCATTTAGTTTTGTTTACTTATGTCTTCATTTGATTACTTTAAATCAAAGGGAATATTTGGAGTGGGTGTGTGTAGAGTGGTAGATTAGTTTAACAAAATCATTTATCACTTCTCTTTCTTTATTTACTCAAAAACAAATGAGTGATCCACAATTAAGATCAATGGTAAGAGTGACATTTTCCACACGCATAGTTCAAGTTTGGATTTTCAATTTTATGATGTAATGGATTTTTATTTTTATGATGTAAGGAAATTTTATTTTTATACTTTTTTTTAGATATGGTTGGACAAGGATCACGCAGATGCACACTAGGGTTAGACCCATCGACCCTTTCCCCTACTAGCACTACAAGAAAATAGGTTTTTAGCGACGCACACCTGTGCGTTGCTAAAGGGCATTATGGGTGACGCACATGATGTGTGTCATGAAATCTATATTAGCGACTCACACTGTGCGCATCGCTGAAATCTATATTAGCAACGCACACAGAGCGTCGCTAAAAAACAACCATTAGCGACGTACAGTGTATGCGTCGCTAAAAGTTATATTAGCGATGCCCACTATGTGCGTCGCTGAAATCTCTATTAGCGACGCATACTGAGCGTCGCTAATATTGGATTTCAGTGACACTGTGTCATTGTGTAGTATTTGCGATGCAATTACCTAATTATTAGCGATCCACCTTGTGCGTCGCTAATAGTAGCCTTCAGCGACGCACAACGAGTGCGTTCGTCGCAAATACTATTAGCGACGCTTATATTTGCGATGCCTTTAGCGACGCACGTCTTGGCGTCGCAAAATACTTTTGGCGACGCAAAAGGCCACTATTAGCAACGCACGCGTGCGTCGCTAATAGTGCCATTTCTTATAGTGTAGTGACACTTTTTTATTAATGATTATATAAATATGGTACCAATTGTTTCTATTTTTGTCAAGACCCACACCAGCATAGCAAGATATTGTCCGCTTTGGGCCTGCGGCCAGCACGGTTTTGTTCTTGGTGGGCTTTTGCCCACCAAAAAGCCTCTTGCTAAGTAGTGTGCAGCCCCCCCTTATGAATACCTTAACCTTCTCCTCCCCAAGCAATGTGGGATGGCATTACCCTTCTCCCTCCCCCCCTTCAGGCCCGTCCTCTCCGAGGCGAGAAGGGTCCCTCAGAACCACTCACCACACTTCCGGTCAGGTTCCGGCTCTGATACCATCTGTCAAGACCCACACCAGCATAGCAAGATATTGTTCGCTTTGGGCCTGCAGCCCGCACGGTTTTGTTCTTGGTGGGCGTTTGCCCACCAAAAGGCCTCTTGCTAAGTAGTGTGCAGCCTCTCTTATGAATAGCTTAACCTTCTCCTCCCCGAGCGATGTGGGATGGCATTACCCTTCTCCCTCCCCCCCTTCAGGCTCGGCCTCTCCGGGGCGAGCAGGGTCCCTCAGAACCACTCACCACACTGCCGGTCGGGTTCCGGCTCTGATACCATCTGTCAAGACCCACACCAGCATAGCAAGATATTGTCCGCTTTGGGCCTGCGGCCCGCACGGTTTTGTTCTTGGTGGGCTTTTGCCCACCAAAAGGCCTCTTGCTAAGTAGTGTGCAGCCCCCCCTTATGAATACCTTAACCTTCTCCTCCCCGAGCGATGTGGGATAGCATTACCCTTCTCCATAATGCTACATGATATCCCCAAGACAAAACAAGCTTCATCTATCACCCCTATAAATATATACTAAATCACATACGATCATGCCAATATACACATTGCCCACATCATGCATCTCACTACCCCAAATCATGTAATCATGCCTCAGAGTATAATTTCAACTAATACATAATCACCCAATTTATGTTTCCAGTATAGATAATCACATCACACACAAGGTCTCATCACATGCCACCGACAGTTCACACTAAGTCCCAAGCCCTCCTCAAGGGTCCCATGGTGTTCAACAACACCTATTATCGCCAAGTATTCTCAAAACTAGAACTCTTAATACTAAGCTGTCAGAATCCACCCATTACACAAGGTTCACACAAATTTCAAATCAAGCCTCATAATCCCATTGTGTTTAACAACACCCCACAGTCTCTAGGTATTCGAACCTATGCTCTGATATCACGTTGTCACGCCCTGAATTTCTACAAACCCGAGGTGCGACTGATGAGACAGAAAATAAAATAAAATAAAGGACAATGTAAATAGATTCACTAAACATGCATCCATTCCCATCAATACATAAGATAACGTAAGGTACATCCCATGAATACACTGTTTTCATGGTCATTCGGGCTTAAGCCCTTACATCACAAAATATAAGCCTCATGGGCCAAAATACACCAAGTACTCCATCCTCTCGAGGTATCACTGGGTCTCAGGTAGCTGGGCATCCTCATCTGTAATGTATGTCCCACGAATGGGTCAGCTCAACTGCTGGTATAATGTGATGCTAATGCAAGAAATAAAGCTAAGGCGTGGCATGTGCAAAGTGTACATTTATCTCTAAATGCTTCTTAAACACAATGCAATAAAAATATGCATGACGCACCCATGCACTCGATGCCACACCCATGTACTCGATGCCACACCCATGTCTCCTTTACGGGCCTTCCCTTGATGGTCCGGAGTACCAATTCCCTTTACGGGCCGCCCCCCGATGGATCAGGAACCAATGCAATGGCCAATTTTGGGTTTTTCACCACAGGATCTACACCTTCATAATGCATAGCACCACGTGCTCAACTCACGCCATGTGTCCAAGGAATTCACCCTATGCCAATATGCTTCGAATGCGGCACACAATGACGTAATCTCGAGAAGGCATGCTTTTAATGAAATATCACATTTGGAGTATCAATAATAATCAAAGCATCAACTTATTTCATGTAATTGTATATTTCATGCATTCATACATCATAGTTCATGTGTCTTCCCATTACTAAACTCTAAAAGAACGCAAGTAACACATAAGCATGTGAACAACCAACTCCAAGGTATCAAGCAAATACATTTCAAATAAACACATAAGTCATTCCAATTATTCACAGAATATTCCTAACTTAACTTCATTTCTAACATTAGCAAAACACCATACCTGTCGGGTTGGTCTCAACCCTAGTAAACCGTGCTCGCAAGGTGGTGGCTATCAATGGAAATGTAGAAGTCAGACGACCTTCTCCTTGCCTTTCGGTGTCCCTAAAACAATAAAATGTTACTCAGTCGGTCTGTCGCTTGAATGATGCCATTAATCAAATTTTATGTCTTTATTTTATTAATTTTTATTTTGCTAAAATAAATTCTACAATTGGATCCGAAACGTCGAAGAAAATATGTCTAGGCCTTTATAGAAATCAATTTGGACGTTCGGTTTAAAAAGGGCAAAACGGTCATTTTGCACTTTCATGGTTTCCCATTTCCTGAGGCCTTTCCTCATAAATCGGACTCCACAGTTGAGTCCGGAGTGTTCGAGATAATAAGATTTCACTATTCGTTTACTTAATTTGGAGTTCGTTTGACTATGTTTCAATTCAGGGGCATTTTGGTAATTTTAAAGGTTACTACGGGTCTTTTATTTTTTTGGGACCCCGTGTTGTAAAACCGACCTCGCCATTGGCTTCAGAATGGTTGAGGTAGTCAAAATACACTAATGACTTGTCCCATTTGGACTTCGGATTATTTTGGAATATTAAAATAATTAAATTAATTAATTTAATTTAATATTTTATTAATATTTTATTCAGGAGGGGTCAGAACATAATTAACTAAAAGTCTTGGGGTCAAATTCTGATTTCTAAAAGCTGAGGGGTCAAATCAGATTTTTTGAAAGTTCTGGGGGTCAAAATATAATTATTTAAAAGTTTTGGGGGTCAAAATATAAATAACCTAAATTTCGGTTTGAACCAGGGGGTTTTTAAACCAAAACCCTAAACCGGTTTCCAAAGTCACTGAACCAACCGGTTCAGCCCATTCACAAACCCTAGACCAGCCCAAACCAAAAAGCCCAATGACCCTTTAAATTAAATCAGGCCCAAATGTTTAAAATCAAAACGGCCCAAGGCAAACAGGCCCAAAGTCTCATCCCAATCACCCCTGCGCCCCCCCGTCGTCTTCACAAAAATCCGGCGATGCACCAGTAGGGTTCCGTCGCCATCTCCGGCGACGGCGACCCAACTCTAACGACTTTTCAAGGTTTTCAAAATGTGTTTCCCTCCCATTTTCCCTGTAGATTCCATCCCTAACCTCGGTTTTCTCTTTCACCCATTTGTTCCCCTTGAAATGGCCCGTACCGTGGCTCTGGTCACCCCAAACCCAGATTCCGGCCAACTGGTTTTTCTAGATTTCTAGCTTGATTTTTCAACCGTTTTGACTCCATTTCTTTTCCATTTGTTTTCTGCATCTATGAGGATTGGTCTTTCATTCAAATAACAAGGTTTCATGCATTGGAATCCAAAATGCTGAAATTATCACTAAACCTGCAACTTACATTTTCTCTCGGATTTCTAGATCGTTTTTCCCCATTCTTTTTGCAAAATAATCTATGTTTTACACTCTACAAGGTCCTCGAATCCATACAAATTAACATGTTAAAAATACATCATTCATATAGAGGGAGTTTAAGAGAGAGAAAATAAAGTTCTTACCAACTTTCTGGTTTGCTCTCTCTCTGGTTACCGGTCCTTCCTTCTTCAACCTCTAGTCACCAGGACTCTCTCTCTCCTTCTCAGTTTTTCTCTAACTGTCTGATTTTCTTTTCTTTTGCTTTCTCTCTCAACCCCAACGTGCATATATGTATACACACATATACATGTCCACACCCTCACGCTACCTCTCTGCAACCAGCCTCCCTGTTCCTGACCTGCCCTACTGCTCTAGCCACCATTTCCTTCACCAATGCAACTTTGAATTAAATGCAAAGTTGACATTGTGTTGATATACATATATATTTTTATATTTTTCTCTCATTGCACACACACACCAACACTCGTACACACACACACTGAGCAGTCCACACACATACGGCTGTATACACTACAGCCACACACATATATATATACTTATATATATATATATATACATATTTAAATGCATATAATATATATACATGTACATTCACACACACCATGCATACTTATACACATTTTAATTAATTAATAATAATAATAATAACAACAAATAACCAACAAAATTTATTTTAAAAAAAAAATTTTGAGGTTATTACATCACGGAGAAGGGTAATGCCATCCCACATCGCTCGGGGAGGAGAAGGTTAAGGTATTCATAAGGGGGGCTGCACACTACTTAGCAAGAGGCCTTTTGGTGGGCAAAAGCCCACCAAGAACAAAACCGTGCGGGCCGCAGGCCCAAAGCGGACAATATCTTGCTATGCTGGTGTGGGTCTTGACAGATGGCATCAGAGCCGGAACCCGACCGGAAGTGTGGTGAGTGGTTCTGAGGGACCCTGCTCGCCCCAGAGAGGCCGAGCCTGAAGGGGGGGAGGGAGAAGGGTAATGCCATCCCACATCGCTCGAGGAGGAGAAGGTTAAGGTATTCATAAGGAGGGGCTGTACACTACTTAGCAAGAGGCCTTTTGGTGGGCAAAAGCCCACCAAGAACAAAACCGTGCGGGCTGCAGGCCCAAAGCGAACAATATCTTGCTATGCTGGTGTGGGTCTTGACAGATGGTATCAGAGCCGAAACCCGACCGGAAGTGTGGTGAGTGGTTATGAGGGACCCTGCTCGCCCTGGAGAGGCCAAGCCTGAAGGGGGGGAGGGAGAAGGGTAATGCCATCCCACATCGCTCGGGGAGGAGAAGGTTAAGGTATTCATAAGGGGGGGCTGCACACTACTTAGCAAGAGGCCTTTTGGTAGGCAAAAGCCCACCAAGAACAAAACCGTGCGGGCCGTAAGCCCAAAGCAGACAATATCTTGCTATATTGGTGTGGGTCTTGACAGATGGTATCAAAGCCGGAACCCGACCGAAAGTGTGGTGAGTGGTTATGAGGGACCCTGCTCGCCCCGGAGAGGCCGAGCCTGAAGGAGGAGAGGGAGAAGGGTAATGCCATCCCACATCGCTCGGGGAGGAGAAGGTTAAGGTATTCATAAGGGGGGCTGCACACTACTTAGCAAGAGGCCTTTTGGTGGGCAAAAGCCCACCAAGAACAAAACCGTGCGGGCCGCAAGCCCAAAGCGGACAATATCTTGCTATGCTGGTGTGGGTCTTGACAATTTTATTTCTTCTAAAGCTTCGGACACCGCCTCTAGACGAGGGCACGATAAGTCGAAGAACCGCAGGTTGCAGCTACAGATGGAGGTGTCCGGAGGTGCCCAGATTCAGATTGAGATATCTCTGGGCTTGTTGAAGCACATCGGTGGGTGGGCATAACAATTCACCACTAAGGTCGGCATCATTTGTCGACTACGCGCCCCACTCCACGTTGGTGACTAGAGTCTGGTTATAGACGAACAGCGATGGGATATTCACGCTTATATCCTAGTATGTCTTTTATTATTGTATTCAATTTAATTTTAATATATCTAATAAAGTACTATTTTGATAATGAAATGCTTTACAAGAGAAGTTTGACATCGATCTTCACCTACCATATGTGGTGAAAGTAGTTGACCATTACTTAGGAGTATGTTTCAAGGACTATCGACACAAGCTCCACGTGCACTACCAGGCGGAGGTAGCGGCAGATAGAAATCCTCGCGACAAACCCTACAGGGGCGATGGTAGAGGATTGGATTTTACTATATGGCCGGTTCTCTAGTGGTACATTTCAGGTAAATATTATCATAATTAATTTTGTTGTATGATAAATCATTGTCATTTATACTAACCTTCTTTGTTGGCCAAGTGTAGGAAGTTAGCAAAAAAAACAAAGAGAGCAGAAACAAGCAAAAGGTGACCCACAATGGTGGATCATGATCTTTTGTACAGTATAGACATGAAATGGTTAGTTAATAAATGTATCAAGTTGATATTGTTTTAGCTTTTAATAAAATAAATCTTCACAAGCTTCTGTTAATTTGCTACAACGAGACCAGAAAATCGGTGCATTGCCTAGCTTGATTGATTTGTGGCATAAGACGCACTAAAACCCCGAGAAGGGTTGGGATGGGCTTGAAGCTCAGAGGCTTTATGTAAGTTATTTACGTATATATACCAGTATTACTAATTTAATATCAATCTAAAGTTGTAATAGTAGCAACATATATTTACGTTTTTATATGAGGAGATGGTCCATCTGCGTGCTCAGCTGACCCCTGAGGGTGAGGATCCACCAAACGATGACTAGATACGAGAGACTATTTTGGGCAAGAGATGCGGATATGTGCGTGGCTTAGGGAGTGGGATGGAGCTGACAACATCGTCCTCTACCGTCGAGAGCGATGCTAGGTTTCACGCAGCCACACAAAGAGCTGAGGCATCTAAGAGACATAATGTAGAGTTAGAGCAGATGGTGACAGACCTGAGTGCTAGCACGACCCAGCTAGAGTCTTTTATGCAGACATTCTTCTGCCAGCAGGGGTGTTTTTTTTCAGCCTTGGTAAGTTGTTAAAATTATTTTGGTGGCTTTATAATTTATAGAAAATGTGATGTCAATAACAAAACACCCCAAAACCTATATTTAGGTACTAAAGTTTTCAAAAGGGGCCCATTTTAGGGTTTGACAGACAAAAACATTGAATATCAACCTAAAGAGACCGAAAACCCATCACACACCTCACAAAAGATAAAATAGACTTGTACGAACTAACGACATTCGGTTCGGATCATTAGTTTGAAAATTATACAATTTTTCACTCCAAAAGGGCCTATTTTGGGGTTTTGATGAACCAAAATGCTAGATATCGGCCTAACGATCCCGAAACTTCATCACACACCTCAAAAATGATAAAATAGACTTGCACGAACTTACAGCACTCGGTTCAGATCACCAGTTTGAAACTTATGCAACTTTCTGCTCCAAAAAGGCCCATTTTGGGGTTTAGACAGACCAAAATACCAGATATCAACCTAACAAGCCCAAAACCCCGTCACAAACCTTAAAATGATAAAATAGACTTGCAAAAACTTACGACACTCGATTCGGATCACCAATTTGAAAGTTATGCAACTTTTTGCTCCCAAAAGACCAATTTTAGGGTTTTAACAAAACAAAATGTAGGATATCATCCTAACGGCTTCAAAACTCCATCACACACCTCAAAAATGATAACATATACTTGGACGACTTACGACACTCAGTTCGGATCACCGGTTTGAAACTTATGCAACTTTTCATTCCAAAAATTCTCATTTTGGGGTTTTAACGGTCCAAAATTTCTGATATCGCCCTAACAAGACCAAAATCCGATCACACACCTCATAAATGATAAAATAGACTTCCAATAACTTACGACACTCCGTTTGGATCACCGATTTGAAACTTATGAAATTTTTTACTCCAAAAAGGCCTATTTTGGGGTTTTGACAAACCAAAATGCCAGATATTGGCCTAATGGCCTTGAAACCCCATCACATACCTTAAAAATGAAAAAATAGACATGTACGAACTTATGGTACTCGGTTAGGATCACTAGTTTGAAACTTATGGAACTTTTTGCTCTAAAAAGATCCATTTTGGGGTTTTGACAGACAAAATTTTTGGATATCGGCCTAACAGCCTCGAAACTCCATCACACACCTAAAAAATTACAAAATAGACTTGCACGACTTACGACACTCGATTCAGATCACCGATTTGAAACTTATGCAACTTTTCACTCCATAAGGTCTCATTTTGGGGTTTTGACGGACCAAAATTTTAGATATCAGCCTAACAAGCCCGAAACCCCATCACACACATCAAAAATGATAAAATAGACTTACAAGAACTTACGACACTCGATTCGGATCACTGGTTTGAAGCTTATGTAATTTTTCACTCCAAAAATGCCTATTTTGAGGTTTTGACAAACCAAAATGCCAGATATCAACCTAATGGCCTCGAAACCCCATCACATACCTTTAAAATGATAAAATAGACTTGTACAAATTTACGACACTCGGTTAGTATCACCGGTTTGAAACTTATGTAACTTTTCGCTCCAAAAAGTCTCATTTTGGGGTTTTGATAGACCAAAATGCCAGATATCAGCCTAACAACCTTGAAACCCCATCACACACTTCAAGAATGACAAAATAGACTTGTAAGAACTTTTAGCACTCGGATCAGATCACCGGTTTGAAACTTATGCAACTTTTTACTCTAAAAAGGCCTATTTTGAGGTTTTGACAGACCAAAATACTGGATATAGGCCTAATGGCCTCAAAACCCCATCACACACCTTAAAAATGATAAAATATACTTTTACGGACTTACGACACTCGGTTAGGATCACCGGTTTGAAACTTATACAACTTTCTGCTTTAAAAAAGCTCATTTTGGGGTTTTAACATACCAAAATACCGGATATTGGCCTAACGGTCTTGAAACTCCATCACACAACTCAAAAATGACAAAATAGACTTATACGAACTTACGACACTCAGTTTGGATTACCGGTTTGAAACTTATGCAATTTTTTGCTCCAAAAAAACCCATTTTGGGGTTTGACGGACCAAAATGCTGGATATCGGCCTAACAACCCCGAAACCCCATCACACACCTCAAAAATGATAAAATAAACTTGCACAAACTTACAGCAATCGGTTCGGATTATTGGTTTGAAACTTATGCAACTTTCCTCTCCAAAAGGCCCATTTTGAGGTTTTAACGAACCAAAACACCGGATATCAACTTAACAAACCCAAAACCCCATCACACACCTTAAACATGATAAAATAGACTTGTATGAACTTACGACACTCGGTTCGGATCACCGGTTTGAAACTTATGCAACTTTCTAATTCGAAAAGACCAATTTTGGGGTTTTGACGGACCAAAATATTGGATATCGGCCCAACGGCCTTGAAACTCCATCACACTCCTTAAAAATGATAAAATAGACTTGCACGAACTTACGCCGTTTGGTTCGGATCACCAATTTGAAACTTATGCAACTTTCTACTCCAAAAAGTCTCATTTTGGGGTTTTGATAGTCCAAAATGTCGGATATCAACCTAATGAGCCCAAAACCCCATCACACACCTCAAAAATGACAAAATAGACTTGCACGAACTTACAGTATTCAATTCGGATCACTGGTTTGCAACTTATGATACTTTATGCCGTTCTTACTATTTATGCATGAATTTTTTTTTGTCACATTTTATGTTCATATATATTTAATAAGTATTCTAATATTTATCATTTGATCTTTATTTTAGATTGATCAGGATTATTGCGCCCCCATCTTTTAGTTGTGCATCAGAACCTACTTTTCTCCCTTTTTTTTTTTTTTTTTTTCTTTTCTTGGACATCTGTAGTTACATTTTCTAAGAAAATTTTTTATTTATTGGGAAATTATACTTTTACAATTGTAAGTAATTATATATATATATATATGAATGCATTTCTCATTTAATATTTTCATTTCATAATGCTTGAAACAATATCCGGATAATTGATACAGGTTTTAAATAGAAATAAAACACACAAAAAAGGAAGACAATTCAGGTCCAAAATAGGGCAAAAAAAAAAACTTTTAGCGACGCACAGAAGGCGTCGCTAAAAGTTTCACATATTAGTTTTAGTGACGTTCACAGTCGTCGCTAAAAACACACTATTAGAGACCCGCAGAGTTCGTCACTAAAGTTGTATAATCATTCCAATAACACAATTTTTCTCACGCCTTCTGTATGTCGCTAATAATATACTAATAGCGACCCTTGAATCAAATCTCTATCTTTCTCCATATTTCATTATCCTTTCTTGTACAAGAAAGCCATTGACAAGAAGCTCTAAATCGTTAGTGGGGTCTTCTTACGTAATCCATATGACGTTGCCATATTCACGGTCAATTAAATCTTCTTTTTTCACGGATTCATGGTTTCATGGATTGTTGGATCAATCTAGTTCTTTGTGCAGTGAATTCGATTGAGAATCACTACACCTGTATCTCCAAGTTGATTCATACAGAGTGTTACTTCATACATGCATGGACGTGAACCCAAGTTTTGTACTCATGGATATTGATGGCCTTGCATGTGGTTGCAGCCAAACAAATCTGGGTTTTCAATTAACCAGTGACGTCATCTAGAGTCAGTGGGGCCACTGGTAGAGTTTTGATTTTCCCTTTTTTTTTTCTCTCCTCTGCATGCTAAGCGGAATATTAAAGGTCTTAACGACTGGTCCCATTCTCTCCCACTGCTAGCTTCTCTTTCTACACCACATTTTTCACCCCAATTGGATTCTATATATTCGCCTCAAGATGCCCAACAAAAACCACAGTAGAATTGCAGATTGTCTGCCTTTGGTTCTAATATTTTCCTTACCAACAAAGAGCCTATTCTTACCACTGCAAACATAAAAGCTAGCAACACAACAACTTGGGTGTTGTACTTGTTTGGCTGATAGTAAATAACAGTGACCCATCTTAATGCTGGGTTTGTGTCTGCAGTGGTGTACCGATCGAGTCCCTAAAAGTCAACTTCGGCAAGCATAAAAATGAGAGTTGCTTCATTAATGCGCTTTTGATGAATGTACAGTGAGTCAACAATGTAACTGTTTTAAATGTCGACGGTGCACTTTCACCAAAATGCTTGCTCATGAATTGGCTGTCATTACTGAGTTAGATGGATGCAACTGTTCCATGTTTTTCATTTAATCATAACTTCATATTTCCAATTCCATCAACCAATGGGATAAACTTTTGGGTTGAGTTGGCTCTCTGTCACTGATCTGCGGTCTGACTAATTAAGCACGTCCATGCATGCACTTTGTGTTTCTGCCATCCTTAAATAGGGAGGAATCTGTGATAATTAAAGCAATCACAAGGTGGACCACACATGTAATGCGGGCCAGAATTGTTTTTTTTTTTTTTTAGGTTAGATTTTCTTTTTGGAAAACTTGAGGGAGTTTTTTTTTTTTTTTCAAGTTGTAGTGGAGGATTTTTAGGGAAATTTTTTATTCTCAAAATTAAAAAAAAAAAGACTTTACACACTACAAGGAAAGGCATTTTTAGCGACGCACTCAAGCGTCGCTAATACTAGGCAGATGCGTCGCTAAAGGTTTTTAGCGATGCTCACATGGGCGTCACTCGATACGTCGCAAAAGGTGATGTTGCTAATACTATTAGCGACATGCAGACTTTTGTGCGTCGCTAAAGGTAATGATTAGCAACGTTCCTAAGGTGTCGCGAATGATCAGATGTGAGCGTCATAAAAGCAGTACATAGGACGGATTGGGCGTCGCTAATGTGGACCTTTAGCGACGCTCCTAGTGCGTCGCCAATAGTTTATTGGATACTATTAGCGGCGACTCGTGTGTGTCACGAATAGTATGTGTTTAGAATTAATTAGCGACGCATTCAGTATGTCGCTAATGTTATATTTATAGCGACGAATGTGAGGCATCGCAGAAGCTTATTTTTGGATCTTATAGCGACGCCTTGATGTGCGTCGCTAAAAGTTAATTTTTTTTTTTTTGTGCATATTTTGACCTGTATTATTATTATTTTTTTTTTGTTTTATTCTTGTTTAAAACTTGTATCAATCATCCTGATATACAATAAAATTCAAACATTCTGAAATGAATATATTAAAAGAAAAATGCATTTATCTATATATTATACTAATTACTTAAAATTATAAAAGTAAAATTTATCAATAAATACAAAAATAAAAAATAGACTCAGAAAATGTAACTACAGCTGTTTATGAAAAGAAAAAAAAAACAAATGAGAATAGTAAGTTCCGATAAAGAACAAAAAGACGGCGGCGCAATAATCCCGATCAATCTGAAATAAAGATCAAATGATATATATTAGAACCCTTATTAAATATATATGAACATAGAATGTGAATATATATATTTTTACATGCATAAATAGTAAGAACGGCATAAAATAGCATAAGTTTCAAACCGGTGATCCGAATCGAGTGTCGTAAGTTTGTACAAGTCTATTTTATCATTTGTGAAGTGTGTGGTGGAGTTTCGGGGTAGTTAGGCCGCTATCCAGCATTTTGGTCTATCAAAACCCCAAATTGGACATTTTTGGAGTAAAAACTTACATAAGTTTCAAACCGGTGATCCGAACTGAGTGTCGTAAGTTCGTACAAGTCTATTTTATCATTTCTGAGATGTGTGATGGGATTTGGGGGTAGTTAGGCCGATATCCGGTATTTTGGCCCGTTAAAACTTTAAAATGGGCCTTTTTGGAGCAAAAACTTGTAAAAGTTTCAAACCGATGATCTCAACCGAGTGCCATAAGTTTGTGCAAGTCTATTTTATCATTTGTGAGGTATGTGATGGGGTTTTGGGCTCGTTAGGTTGATATCCGGCATTTTGGCACATCAAAACCCTACAATGGGCCTTTTTGGAACAGAAACTTATAAAAGTTTGAAACCGATGATCCGAACTGAGTGTCGTAAGTTTGTGCAAGTCTATTTTATCATTTGTGAGGTGTGTGATGGGGTTTTGGGGTCGGTAGGCCAATATCCAGCATTTTGGTCCGTCAAAACCTCAAAATGGAGCTTTTTGGAGCGAAAAGTTGCATAAGTTTGAAACGGGTGATCCGAACCAAGTGCTGAAGTTCGTGCAAGTCTATTTTATCATTTTTGAGGTGTGTGATGAGGTTTCAGGGTAGTTAGGTCAATATCCGATGGTTTGGTCCATCAAAACCACAAAATGGGCCTTTTTGGAGTGAAAAGTTGCATAAGTTTGAAACAGTTGATCAGAACCGAGTGCCGTAAGTTCGTGTAAGTCTATTTTATCATTTATGAGGTGTGTGATGGGCTTTTAGCATCGGTAGGCCGATATCTGGCATTTTGGTCAGTCAAAACTCGAAAATGGGCCTTTTTAGAGCAGAAACTTGCATAAGTTTCAAACCGGTGATTCGAGCTGAGTGCTATAAGTTTGTGCAAGTCTATTTTATCATTTCTAAGGTGTGTGATGGGGTTTCGGGATAGTTAAGCTGATATACGATATTTTGGTCCATCAAAACCCCAAAATTTTATTACATCATAAAAAATGAACATCCATTACGAAGTAAAAATGAAACATCATAAAATTGAATATCCATTACATCATAAAATTGAATATCCATTACACTTGATCCTAACACATGTAACACCTATTACAATTATTCATCTGAGTCTGTATCATCATCTATTTTTAAAATTTCTTCATTCTCGGTACAATACTTTAACAATGTATCATCATCAAAATCACTTTCCTCGTCAGCATCATCATTAATGAAAGTTGCATCCCTCGGATCGAACTGTGTGGTATTGGTGACGTCGGAAGCTATGACATGATCTGTCACGACCCGAAACCCACCCTATGCGAGTCTCGTGTCGCGGGGCCGACCCGAAGGCCGTCCCTACTTTTTCCATTTCCGTATCATAGTACTAATATGCAAAGTACTAAAAATTTTAAACAATGAACAGCGGAAGTCTTTATCAATTACAGTAATCCAGCGGAAGTCTTTTAAATAACTTAAACAGCGGAAGTCTATCAAATACATGTCATAGTTCTACATAAACAAAATAAGAACCAAACGTAACCAGCACCCGAGGGTGGTGAATACATGGGAGAACTAACATAGACTGATACAGTACTTCAAAATGTCCCCCTACGCTCTCAGACTCCTATTGGGGTCTCGCAGCGTCATCACCTGAAATGGGGGGTAAGTGGGGTGGAATGAGCTATGAAGCTCAGCAAGTAAACCAGATCTCCGACACTGGTATTGATGATTATAAAGAACATGAATCCATGAATAAAAATATGATAGCCAATCATAAGAAGTAAGGTGCTGTGATAGCCAATGAGAGCGGTTGCCATGATGGCCAATAAATAGTGGGGTCACAATATACAATCAGGAGTAATGAATAAGCAGTGATAAGGGTTTCCCAACAATAACCTGTCACAATAAGAGTACTGCCACAATAAAACGATTACAATCAAACCAATGAACAACGTACGATAATCCATAAGAACAGTAATCCATAAGAAACAGTAACCATTCAACAATATATCCATAACAATAATCCAATCGAGATGCTTATAATCTGTAGTAGGGGATGGCAGTCCCTCTTCGTATTTCGAGGCCAGGCATACCTCTTAGTTAAACTCACATCTTTTGCCACACGTCCGTTCACGGACTAGTTTGTCACAGAAGCATCGGATGGATGTTGTGACTGAGCACAACTCCAACATTTATAAACATAGCATGATCATTTGTGATTCCATAGGAGTATGAAAATGGAATATCATATATACAGTAAAGCATAACAGTAAGCCTTTCAAGGCACGGTTCAATATGATAACAATAGTACAATAGTCAATCAATGTCCACAAGATAGAACAATATCACATTGTGGATAGCAATAACATGAAGTACTTTCAAGAGTACAAGTTTGCCAATAAGGAATAAACTTGGCTTTAAAAACACCACATGGAAGAGAAAGTGATCCACTTACCTCTATCGTGATTCTAGATCAGGAAATCCGTGAGTGTACCTTTGCCTTTCGAGTTTCCTATATATCAGTGAATACGTTTCAGAATAAATGCTATTCATCAAATTTTATACCTTTCTATCATAAGTATTTTAAATACTAATTTAGACTTTACCATTAAGTCCGGAACGCCGAAGAAAGTCGGTTTAGGCTTTCGCGGAATTCCATTTGGACTTTTGTACTAAAAAGGGCAAAATGGTCAATTTGCACTTTTACGGTATTTTATCCTTCAGGGTCTCATCTCATAAAATGGACCCCACCATTAGACTTAGAACGTCCGAGATAATAAGTTTTGACTATTCATTTGTCTCATTTGGACTTCGTTTGACCCATATTTGAAATAGGGGCATTTTTGTAAAAATTAATATTTAATTAATTTTCTGTTTGGGCCATAGTACAATTTCCTAAAATATTTGGGGCCGGTTCACAATTTCCAAAAGCTACGGTCTGAACCAGCTGGTTCAGGACCAGAAACCCTAAACCGATCTGCCCCTCCCCTGAACCAAACGGTTCAGTTTAATTCAAGAACCGGATTCCAATATCCCAGTCCCTGTCCTTATCCGTGGTTGGAATAAGCCCAAACCCAATTTCCATTTCCTATCTCCATAGCCAAACAACCCAAATCCATTTTAAATTAAAAACCCAAAACGACACAGTATCAATCCCATTTTATTTTCGGTCGGGTACCGACCAGATCCGAACCCGGATCCGGTCTAGATCTAACCCGATAGTCCCACGACTTTTCGGTCGTCTCCCCCAGAACTCCGGTAGGGTTCCGGTAGTGCACAGTCACCTTCTCCGGCGACGGTGACCTAGTTTCAGTCATTTTTTAAGCTGTTTTGAATGCTATTCTTTTCCATTTTTCATGTAGATTATATTTCTAACCTTAGTTTTCAGTTTAACCTTTTAGTTCTTCACGAAATAGAGAAAAACCGTGGCTCCGGCCAACTGTTCTTTCTCTATTTCATGCTTGTTTACCCACTGTTTCGACCCCTAATTATTTCTAATAGTTTTCTGCACTTCATAGGATCATTCTTGGGTCGATTAAATAAGGTTTAATACATGAAATGTCAAGTGGCCGATTATTCTCTATAACCTGCAACTATGAATATCTCTATGATTTCTTAACCTTTTCCTATCATTCTTTTTGCAATAAGTTCCATTTTTCATGCTGATTTAGACCCTACAAATAAATACAAGCTTCATGCTCTAAATCGAAATAACAGAACTTAAAACTCTTACCTGGGTTTCGGTTTTTAGCCCACTGTGACCCTCTAAACTTCTCTGTTTCTACTCCTGAGTCCCTTGGCAATGCTTCTCTAAATCTTGGTCTCCTTTTTGTCCCTCAACTCACGCCCGTATACACATATATAAGGAGAAAAGGTTCCACCGCCTCTCTCCCTCTTTCTCTTTCTCTCTCTACCTTATCACTCTCTCTCTCTGTCTCTTGCAGTCATTCTTGACTGCAGAGAACCGCCCCTTCAACTGTAGCCATCCACGTACCCTCAAATATACATATATATCCATTATATTACATATACACACACACACCATCACCAAATCGGTTGGTGTGGTTTCCCAAACACACACACACACAGTGATGCACACACTGATATTTTCCCTCCCTTCCTTGTTTTCTTTTCCTTTTTATTATTACACATATACATATATACATAAATACATGTATATTACATATATATATATATAAAATATACACATCAAATACATATTCTTATACATGTATTTATAACCACATAAATACGTATAATTGTATTTTTAGTCACGTATACATACACTAATATTTCGTGAACTATGCATGTGTACGTACGTATGCATGCATGGGTTGCATGCATGCACGCTTTTCGAGGTAAGGTTCTGAGTTGCTCGGGTACTACCCGACACTGTACATATGATAAAATAATATAGAGCTCTAAACAGACCATGTTACACTATTCAATCAACTTGCCTCGGTATATGTGTTGTATCCCGGGTCGGGATATCACATGATCTGGTTCTACATCAGCTCTATTCAATCGATACGAAGTAACATCTTCTTGATCATGGCAGACAACACCATCGTAGGCAGATTGAGACTCTTCTCGTAGTGCCTCCTGAATCCTTTCCAAATCTTCATCTCCCTCTTCAACTTCTAGTACATCATAAACATTTTTGGACTTTATTTTTTGGACAACATGCTAGTCACCTCTGATTTTTGTGTCATTCAAATAGAAAACTTGTATAGCCTGAGATGCCAATACATACGGATCATCTTTAAATGCCGTACGTGACGTATTAACACTTGTGAAGTGCTTATTGATCTACATTCTAGTCTTCTTGTTACTTACATCTCACCAATCACATTTGAACAATGTCTCAATATCTTCAAGATGCATAGAGCAGAAGGTGAGACATTCAGCATCAACTTAAGCCTCAGCAATTGACCTTTCCGGTCGTGCTTTGTTACGCACATATTGCTTCAATGTGTGCAAATATCTATTTTAATAATTAATCAGTTATACATTAAAATAGTTATGATGGATAGATAACACAATTCACAAAATTAAATGTACCTTTCTATTGGATACATCCAACGGTATTGGACAAGTCAACCAATTTTTGCCTCATGAGGCAAATGCACAGCTAAGTGGACTATTACATCAAAGAAAGCTGGAGGAAAAATCTTTTCCAACTTGCAGAGGATCACAACAACGTCCCTTTTGAGCTTTTCCAGTACTTCCAACTTCAACGTCTTGGCACTTAATTCTCTAAAGAAGCAGCCTAACTCAATCAATGTCGTTGATATGCCATCGGTGAGGTATCCACGTATTGCAACAGGAAGAAGTCGTTGTAAAAGGACATGGCAGTCATGGCTCTTAAATCCTGATATTTTTCTACCTTTAACATTTACACACAGAGATATATTTGATGCGTATCCATCTGGGAACTTCACCGATTTAAACCACTCGCAAATCCTCATTCGCTCGTCGGATAATAACGTATAGCATGCAAGAGGCACGATATATTTATCACCGCTACGTATTAGGTGCAACTCTTTTCATATTCCCAGCTCTTACAAGTCCAACCGAGATTTAACAGTATCCTTCGTCTTCCCTTCAATGTTTATTAAAGTTTCCAGGACATTATCACAGATGTTCTTCTCGGTGTACGTAACATTCAAATTATGCCTCAACTTAAGGGTCTCCCAATACGGAAAATCAAAAAATATGCTCTTCTTCGTCCAATTTAACTCCACATTAGTGCATTTCATCTTCTTAGTATTTGGTATCTTCCTAAACCTCATTGGTTGGATGAGTGCCAATTGCGACAACACGTCTTTCCTAGACAACAATGGAGGTGACAATTTGCGCTCAATTTTTCCATCAAACAGATGCTTCTGCCGACTTCGCCAGCCATGTGATCGCGGTAGAAAACGACGATGGCACATGTAGCATATCTTCTTTCCATTGGACAAATGTAGGGAACATACATCCTTATTGCAAACCGGACATGCCAAATACCCCTTAGTGCTCCACCCAGACAAGTTCCTGTATGCTGGAAAGTCATTTATCATCCACAGTAATGCTGCATGCAATTAAAATGTCTCATTCTCAGAGACGTTGTATGCCTCCACTCCAACCTCCCACAATTCCTTCAACTCGTCCATTAAAGGACACAAGTACACATCAATTTTATTACCAGGAGACTTCGACCCTGGAATAAACAACGGCATGATGATAAATGATTTTTTCATACATTTTCACGGTGGCAAGTTAAACGGCACAAGAAACACCGGCCACATGCTGTAGGCATTACTCATGTCACCAAATGGATTGAAATTGTTGCTAACTAGCCCAAGTCGTACATTACGCAGCTCATTTGCAAACCATTCGTGATTTCTATCAAACTCAACCCAAGATTGAGAATCTACCGGATGCCTACATACATTTTCCTCAGTAACACGCTTCGCCTTAAACCACTGCATATCTTCTACCATCTTTTGAGACATGTACAACCTTTGTAGCCTCAGTTTAAAAGGAAAATATCTCAGCATCTTGTGCAGAATTGTCTTGCTCTTTCCTTATTCAGCTTGTACCTGGGTTCGTGGCACACCGTACACTCCATACATTGTTCTGTCTCTTTCCAAAATAACATGCAATCATTTTTGCAAGCATGTATGGGAATATACCTGAGGCCCAAATCTCTTAATATTCTTTTCACCTCATAATATGATTTTGGAAGGGTCTCCCCAGTAGGAAATGTTGCTTTAATCAATTCAATAAGCATATTAAATGATTTGTACTCCATCGGTTGATGGTCTTAATATGAAGGAGTTTCACGAGAAAGTCTAGTTTCGAAAACTTATCACAACTAGGATATAACAGCTGCCTTGCTTCCCTCAACAAGGACTCAAACACTTCCGATTGTCCTGTGTCACTTCTGTGACTACTCACCCCAACTGTAGCCCCATGCAAGTCTGCGAGCATTTGTGGCAAGACTTCGTAACCAACCCCAACATTATCACCTAAGTCATCATTGTCGTCTTTTTCTTCATCCTCAAATACCAGTCGTACGTCATGGTGTTCCCCATGAAATTCCCAAAGTGTATACCTCTTGTCCATCTCGTGTAGGAATAGGTGCTCTTTGGCCTCATCTTGTGCATATAATCCCTATTATTGCACCTCCTACATGGACATCTTATCTTATTTCTCCCATCTGCAGATGCACGAGCAAACTCAATCAAATCTTTGATCCCCTTCACATACCCTGGCAAATGCTTGCCTCCCAAGTCCATCCAACTCTTATCCATTTTCGTCTACCTAATACAAGTCAAAAATGATTCTCATTATAAATATGAAACATGAATCCTATCACCTTTACCTTCTCTCTAAAGGGTAAGGTGGTCCTATCCCATTTGTGAATGCACAATCTACATTGCAATCAGCAGCAAATCAAATGCTTGATTCCACTCGGACAAAATTTCGGTAGCATCGCTCCATGGTTCTCCAAGTATACGAGATAGAAATTACCACGCCTAAATATATACCCAGAGAACAATAGGAAGTCGTGCTGAAATTTTGTCATAGTAGAATATTCAAGCATGCGCTAGTGATTGCAATGTAGATTTATGCATTCCCAAACTGTCATACTCTGGATAATTCAACAATCGATTTTCATACACACGAGCCCAATCGCGAATTAATTTCGTGACAAAATTCACATGTGATGAAAATGACTCCCAAACAGGGCTAGGCTTACATGAATCCAATTGCTAACTTACAAAACTAGTCCTAATTTTTTTTTCATGAACCAATCCCTTAAAAAAAAAATTTCAAATCAAACGGTAAGGTTTTTCACAGAGTCGTAGCTACTTTGTGAAAGTTTTTTTTTTCTTTAATAAAACGTGTGACACACTAGATAGTTGGTCGGCCACCTAGTGTGTGTGTGTGTGTGATTTCAACTATAAACTTATAAATGTGCGTCACACTAGATAGATCATGTAGCTGAATTATTATCAACAATTACTTTGATATTATCCTTACTTTTTTCGACTTATCTAACAATTACTTTGATATTACACTAAATAATTGTCCTTATTAGAATTGTAGGAGAATCCATCGATAGAAAACATGAATTTATTATTTTATCATTTGACATAATTATATTGATCTCCCTTATAATATCTGATAATTACTTAAAATTTTTTATATTCTTTGAAAAAATTAGAATTAACTACACTAATCTCCCATGAAATTTCTAAAAATCACAAAACCTCTCTTTAAATTTTGAAATGACACTGATCTTTCCTACTTTTACTAACAAACTACAAATACCTCTACTCTAATCCAAGTTTATTTAAAAATAACAAAAATACCCCTTTTATTTATTTATTTATTTTATATTTATTTTTTAAATTTTCATCAATTTTTTTGACTTTAAAAAAAATCATTTTATATAAAAATAAGTTTAAGATAAATAACTTATATATTTTTTAGTCAAAGAAGATTTAAATTATTATTTATTTGAAAAAAAAAAAAATTAGTCTTTTTGGCCTTTGAGATTGGATGTGCCTTTCAATCAATTGGTTCAAAATATATTGTGTCATTCAGATGGTCTTTTTCACCTTTGGGATTGTTGGATTCGCCTCTCAATCAAGTCTTTCAAAAATTATTCTCTGTCAACTATCACAAAACGTGTGATCCTCAAGGGCGTAGAATTTTGAAAATAAAGTTATACAGTTTATTTCTGTCTTTGCTCATTAGATATCATCACTTATCAGATGATTCAAAGTGGGACAAGGGGTAGCTATTTTCATAGTAAGAATGAGAAAGAAGGAAAAGAAAAAAAAAAAAAAAAAAAAGAATAGATTTTTTATTTTAGCAATCAACGTATTTTAGCAACCAACCGCTTCCCAAGTAATCTAAATTTGTGCATCCATAACCCCAAATTATCCATTCTAGATTGTTAGTAATAAAATAGAATAAATACAACTTCTCTTATCTACATTTGCTCCTCTTGTGTACTTAAAAATTTGGTGAGTAAGGTGATTGATTTCCTTTCTATGAATGCAGAATCAAATCACGTGCTTTGAAGCTCAGCAGTACCTTGTTTGGCTATCAATATAGAAGGTGCCCCAACAAAAACACTCATATTAGGTTAAGCCCCACAGAATTTAGCTCCCCATTTCCCGTGTTACCATTTAGCATTACAATTACAAAAAAATACAATGAGTTGTCTGTAGTTATCTCAGGATCTTTTCTTCTATTGGTGTAGAATTCAAATTACAATAAAAGGAAACATAATAGAAAGGTTTATATGCTTCTTGTTTCAATTTAATCCTATTTCTTCATTTGTAAAACTTTGTAATTTCTTCTAAACTAAAGTATAATGGCTAACACAATATTTCTGAAAACTAAAAGATTAACAAAATTACTTATAATAATAGTTTGGATTAAGATCAGTCTGATATTAAATTCTCTCAATATACCATTAAACATTTTACATATTTTGTTTGAAAAAATTATTCTATGAAGCCATCAATAAATTCGTACCGAGTCACACATGAAATCTATAAAATTCTATATCTTTAAAAATGATCAATCAAACATATCCAGTAAAACACAACACAGAAAATATTAAGATGACTTGAAATTAATTTTAAACTAAAGCTAGATAAAGAAAAGGGGTGAAAACTTACTATTTCCATACAGCGAGCAAGTCAATGAAATTTAGAATCCTTATCTTTCCTGTTCCTTTCTAGATGCTTCCTAATTGCGACTGCCACTACAAGAAAATAGGTTTTTTGCGACGCACAAAATCCATCGCCAATAGTCACTATCAGCGACGCCCTTTTGTGCGTCGCAAATAATGAAGAAAATGGGCTTCCCCGAGTAAAAAAAAAGGGCACAAAGGCTTTAGTGATTACCCAAACATTATTTGCGACGCATTGTGCATCGCCAATATTAGCAACGCCCATGACTTCGTCGATAATAGCCTGAGTACGTAAAACAACGTCGCGTTGGGAGGACTTTTTGCAACGCACAGGCATTATCAGCGACGCACAGTGTGCATCGCAAAAAACCAAACCCATTTTACTATCCTATAGCGCCGCCCAAAACAATGTGTTCTTCTTCTTCTCTCTTCTTTCCCTCTGCACACCCCCATTTCGACCACAACCCACAATAGTCGAACCACATAATTCAGGTAAGATGTTTTCTTTTTTCTTTTTTGTTAACTTTCAATTTATTCTGAAATTTAAATTTTTTGGGAGAATTGAATGTTGATATTTAACTTCTTTCAGTTGCCCACATAATAATAATCTTACATTAATTCATTGATCTCTATCCTCTGACTCACAATCCATGCAATAATCTCTAAAACTTGGCAATCCCATAAATAATGAACTAGTAATATCAGAAACTCTTCCTTCGTCTTCTTCGTGCTACTTCATCATCGCTGTCCTTTACCCCTTTCAAAGCTCCAGCCCCATCCTTTTTGCCTTCAACCTATCTTCTCTCTGCCCCTCTCTCTTTCTCCTTCCCACTGAATTTCTTGGTTGGGACATTGCTATTAATCGCCTTTATTCTCTCTTCTTGCACTGCCTGCGCCTTTACAACCCTAAAGTCTTTCATTGGGGAAGACACACTTTTACGGCCATCATTGGAATCAATAACATCCTCTTCTTCACCATCCTTGAGAAGCTGTTTGTGGAGGGATTGTCATATGATAAAATGTGGTGATTTAAATTTTTGATGTGTTTGAGATTTATTTTTCTGATTTATATGGATGTGCAAATAAATGCTTGAAAATTTTGAAATAATATAATAAGAGATAAATTGAATTATCGGAACATTTACATTTTTGAAATTCTTGAATTTGGGATGATCTAACATCTTATGTTAGCTTACCAAGCGATTATGATAGTTTAAAATAAAAATGCTACTGAAATGATCTAGCATCTTGAATTTTTGTTAACATTGTTTTTCTTATCCTTCTCCCTAGGGTTATGAGTTAGATTTATGAACTAATTGCAACAAAAAATAATTTATTTATTTATCTATTTTATCCAAACAATAAATGATAAAATTTAAATATTATATCTGTTGCATAACGACTTCAAGTTCTCTGCATTAGTATGCCAACAATTTTTATCATTTCTGTGTGTTTGGTTCTGTTTAGAGGTCGTATTTAATATTTTTTTAATTTAAAATAAATTATTTTTTTTATTATGATAAATTAGTAAAAGAGTATTCTATATCATTAGTTTAAGCATATCATATTAAGTTCACCATTCAATAACCCTTTCACTTCAAATAAATGGAAGCCTTAATAGTGATTGTGACATTGGTAATATGGATGTGCTAGGCTATTAAAGTATGAAATCTTTGACACGTTATCTAAATTTCACCTTCCATTTAAAGGGGGAAGCCTAATATTTCAATTTTTTGTTTTCCTGATAGTCAGACATATAATTGTTGAAATTATTACTTCTTCCCTGCATTAGATGCATGACAGTTTCTTGATTATTGGATCTCCAATGAGTTTTTATTTGTTGTACGTGAGACAGCATGCTTTTGATTTTGTTATCTTTTCTTTTTAAATTTTTCTTTCTTCTTTCTTTCTTTCTTTCTTCTTCTTCTTCCTTCTTTCTTTCTTTCTTTCTTCTTCTTCTTCCTTCTTTCTTTCTTTCTTTCTTTCTTTCTTTTTGTTCTTCTTCTTTCTTTAGTTGGAACTATAACTGTTTATACTCAGTTGTAAATCTATTTTTTTTTTCTTTTCCATTTGCTCAGGCTAGTCAGGATCACTTAATTTCACATGTTCTGCCCCTAATCGTACGAGCTTATGATGATAACGATGCTCGCTTGTAAAAGGAAGTTTTGAAAAAAACTATAACTGCTTGCTAAGCAACTAGAAGTTTAGGTGACTGCCACTTCTCATTCTTAATTGACTGTCTACATCAGTAATTTACCTCTTAAAGCATTTTTCTTCAAGTTTCTATTTTGTTAATCTTTTTTTGGATTGTGTTTCTTTAGACTATGGTGTGGTCTAATAACAGTAGTAGATGCTTGTGTATCTGTTACACAGGTACATTTTTAATAATTTTTTTTTTGGGTGGGAGTGATGCCACCTCACGGCCCGGGAAGTTTTGTTAATTGCTAGGGTTGGCTAACAATGAGTTGGACTCCTTGGCTAACAGAGGTTTGTGTGCTTTTTAGCATTTCAAAGGTCATTATCCTCTTGCAGAGTGGCTATTTTTCAATTTCCTATTCTCTAAGATCACAAAAATCCTTGTCTTGTGTTTCTTTCATATTTTTTTTTATATGTTAATAGTGTTTTTTTTTTTGGGTGGGGGTGTTTCCCCACGGTGGGGGGACGAGGCTTTTGATGCTTGGATGTATATTCATCTAAACTAAGAGATATTCTCTATATCCATGGGGGTGGAGTTCTTGTTAGTTGCAATTGATTTATATTTTCTTGAACTAGGTTGAGATTTTGACTTGTTTTCTTTATCTTGCAAGTGATTATCGTCTCAAGCTTTTGATTGGAGATTCCGATGTTGTAAAGTCGTGCCTTCCACTGAGATTTGTGGTAAAAACTCTACATTCCTTTTCATTTTAGGTGAGTAGTTGTTTTTACATATATAGGATGCAAATTTAATTGCTGCCATTCACTACTGCCAAATTTATGTTCTGTTATATCAACTTAGAATTGCTGACACTGATCACATTTGTACTCCACTTTTAACTTCTTACTTATTTGTCAAAAAATAGCGTTGCCTTCAAACAAATTAAACCATATTTATAAATTTGAAGGAGAATATGTAGGAAAACTGAACAAGATCTTATATTCTATAATCAAGAGTATAATCAAAATTAGTATTATTTTGTCTTTCTTTTTAATTACTATTTGATCTGGTGATGATTGCCCTTTGTTAATTGTACATTGATGTGGGATGGCTGAATTGTATATCATTGGAACTTTTGAACTTACTTTTATAAGTAAACAAGACATTGATCTTAGTTTCTCACAGCCGATGTGGGACTAATGGAAAAACACACTTGCATTTTGCATCAACATTTGGGACTAATGGAAAAACACACTTGCATTTTGCATCAACATTTTTTTGAACTTTTCATGTTATCTAGTAAATATTTTTTAAGAATCAACTTCTTGAAAACTTTCATTTCATGCTGCATGTGTATTCACTTTTTTTTTTTGCTTTTTACACCTTGATCTTGTTAGAAATTTACATGTTGAAATTATTCTTTTATACTTCTTTAATTTTCCAACAAGTTTTGTTCCTTTTTCATAAATAATTTATTATATATTATTTAAAAATGTTTTCATGTTTTATATATTATTAATGTTAATAGTAAATATATTTATGATGTAATTATGACATCACGGTTCGATTCCGGTTGACCCAACAGTTGAACCAGTGACCCGTGATCCGGTCTTTTTTTCGATTCGTTTAACGGTCTGAGTTTTAAAACATTGGGTCTGACAAGCATACTTCAAAGTCAAAAGTATTCATAAGCGACACTTCAAACACAATTTGTTTGTAAAACATGGTACAAGTTCAGAATTGAGGATTTTATCAGACTATTAGCTTTGAAGAAAAAAGTATTTTTGCTCTAGAAAGTAGGAGAATACTTTTGAATTTCTCTGGAAAGTAGAATAAGTTTTATTGAATTACTAACCTTATGGAGTTAAGGTATCCAACTTTTTGCAAGATTTACATTTGTTTCATCAGATGTAATAGTTAATAATTTTTTTTGATTTGTAGAAAACAAATTGTCAGCAAAGATATCCAATAATTGAAATTAAAAGTTAAATAACTTTGTCAGCAAAGATATCCAATAATTGAAATTAAAAGTTAAATAATAAGGCCGAATAATTAAGTAGTAATTCCAAATCATGTAACTAAATGATCATGTAACTCAATGTATAATTGCATTCATGTAAGCCTAGCCCTATTCGGGAGTCATTTTCATCACATGTGAATCTTGTCGCGAAATTTATTCACGATTGGGCTCGTGTATATGAAAATCGATTCTTGAATTTTCCAGAGAGAACAGTTCGAGAATGCATAAATCTGCATTACAATCAATAGCGCATGCTTGAATATTCCAGTATGACGAAATTTTAGCACGGTCTCCTATTGTTCTCTAGGGTATATATTTAGGCGTGCTAACGTCTATCTCGTATACTTGGAGAACCGTGGGGAGATGCTGCCAAAATTTTGTCCTAGTGGAATCAAGCATTTGATTTGCTGCTGATTGCAATATAGATTGTGCATTCACGAATGGGACAAGACCACCTTACCCTTTAGAGCGAAGTTGGAGGTGATAGGATTCATGTGTCATATTTATAATGAGTATCATTTTTGACTTGTATTAGGCAAACAAAAATGGATAAGAGTTGGATGGACTTGAGGGGCAGGCATTTGCCAGGGTATGTGAAGGGGATCAAAGATTTTATTAAGTTTGCTTGTGCATCTGCAAATGGGAGAAATATGATAAGATGTCCATGTAGGAGGTGCAAGAATAGGGATTATATGCATATAGATGAGGCCAAAGAGCACCTACTCCTACACGGGATGGACAAGAGGTATACGTGTTGAGAATTTCACGAGGAACACCGTGACGTATGAGTAGTATTTGAGGATGAAGAAGAAGACGACGATGATGACTTTGGTGATAATGTTGGGGTTGTTTACGAAGGCTTGCTACAAATGCTAGCAGACTTGCAAGGGGCTACAATTAGGGTAAGTAGTCACAAGACTGACATGGGACAATCGAAACGTTTGAGTCCTTGTTGAGGGAAGCAAGGCGACCCGTTATATCCGGGTTGTGATAAGTTTTTGAAACTGGAATTTTCTCTGTGAAACTCCTTTGTATTAAGACCATCAACCAATGGAGTAACAAATCATTTAATATGGTCATTGAATTGATTAAAGCAAGCGCTTCCTACTCGAGAGACCCTTCCAAAATCATATTACGAGGTGAAAAGAATATTAAGAGATTTGGGCCTCGGGTATATTCCCATACATGCTTGCAAAAATGATTACATGTTATTTTGGAAGAAGACTGAACAATGTATGTAGTGTACGGTATGCCATGAACCCAGGTACAAGCTGAATGAAGGAAAGAGCAAGACAATTTCGCACAAGGTAGCTGAGATATTTTCCCTTAAAACCTAGGCTACAAAGGTTATACATGTCTCAGAAGACGGCTAGAAGATATGCGGTGGCATAAGGAGAAGCATGTTGCTGAGGAAAATGTATGTAGGCATTCGGTAGATTCTCAAACTTGGGCTGAGTTTGATACAAGTCATGAATAGTTTGCAAATGAGCTGCGTAATGTACGACTTGGGCTGGCTAGCGATGTTTTCAATCCGTTCGGTGACATGAGTAATGCCTTACGGCATGTGGCCGGTGTTGCTTGTGCCGTATAACTTGCCACCGTGGAAATGTATGAAAGAACCATTTATCTTCATGTCATTGCTTATTCCAGGGCTGAAGTCTCCTAGTAATGAAATTGATGTGTACTCGAATCCTTTAGTGGACGAGTTGAAGGAATTGTGGGAGGTTGGAGTGGAGGCATACGACGTCTCTGAAGAATGAGACATTTCAATTGCATGCAGCGTTACTGTGGACCATAAATGACTTTCTAGCATACGGGAACTTGTCTGGGTAGGAGCACTAAGGGGTATCTGGCATGTCTAGTTTGCAATAAGGATGCATGTTCCCTACGTTTGTCCAATGGGAAAAAGATATGCTACATGTGCCATCGTCATTTTCTACCACCATCACATGGCTAGCGAAATCGGCAGAAGCATCTGTTTGATGGAAAAATTGAGCGCAGATTGTCACCTCTATTATTGTCTAGCAAAGACGTGTTGGCGCAATTGGCACTTATCCAACCAGTGAGGTTTGGGAAGATACCGAGTACTAAGAAGAGGAAGCGTACTAATGTGGAGTTAAATTAGACGAAGAAGAGCATATTTTTTGATTTGTTGTACTAGGAGACCTTTAAGTTGAGGCACAATTTGGATGTTATGCACATCGAGAAGAACATCTGTGATAATGTGCTGGGAACTTTAATGAACATTGAAGGGCAAACGAAGGATACTGTTAAAGCCCGATTGGACTTGCAGGAGCTGAGGAATACGAAAAGAGCTGCACCTAATACGTAGCAGGTGATAAATATATCATGCCTCCTGCACAAGATACGTTATCATTCCGCAGAGCGAATGAGGATTTGCGAGTGGTTTAAATTGGTGAAGTTTCCAGATGGATACACATCGAAATATATCTCGGTGTGTAAATGTTATAGATGGAAAAATATCCGGATTGAAGAGCCATGACTGCCATGTCCTTTTACAACTGACTTCTTCCGGTAGCACTACGTGGATATTTCACCGATGACATATCGACTACATTGACTGAGTTAGGGCTGCTTCTTTAGAGAATTACTGTGCGAAGACGTTGAATTTGGAAGTACTTGAAAAGCTCGAAAGGGATGTTGTCGTGATCCTTTGTAAGTTGGAAAAGATTTTCCCTCCTAGCTTTCTTTGATGTATTGGTCCATTTAGCTGTGCATTTGCCTCATGAGGCAAAAATTGGCAGACCTGTCTAATATCGTTAGGATGTATCCAATAGAAAGGTACATTTAATTTTATGAATTGTGTTATTTATCCATCCTAACTATTTTAATGCATAACTGATTAATTATTAAAACATATATTTGCACACATTGAAGCAATATGTGCGTAACAAAGCACGACCGAAAAGGTCAATTGCTGAGGCTTACGTTGATGCTGAATGTCTCACCTTCTGCTCTATGCATCTTGAAGATATTGAGACAAGGTTTAATCGTCAAGAGCAAAATTCTGATAGATGTCCAGGGCAGCAACGAACAGGTCTTGCGGTGTTTAATCAGAATGTGCGACCAATAGGTGCCCGTATATATGAATGGTGTTATCCTCAAGACTTGAAAAAAATCTCACTATACCGTGCTCAACAATTGCGATGAGACATTGCCATATTTTAAGTAAGTTTATCGAAATCATTACAATACTACATTAGTATACAAATGTAAGTTACATATAACATATCTCATGTTATGCAAGTGAGCATACGATCGAGCTTCAGAGAGAACATGTATCAAGCTCTGATTTAGAGCAAAGACAACAAAATTTGTTTCCAAAGTGGTTCGGAGAATGTGTACGAATAGGTTTCAATTAATTGTAACTGTATTAGTTAATGCATTTGTATTCAATTAATTTTGTACTTATATTGAATTAATAGATGGAGCTATTATGCCACCAACAATCTCCTGAGGCGTACGATTAATTATATTCCTTGACATGTGGTCCTGATAAAAGGATATCCCGCTACACCGGTTTAATTGTTGATGGTGTTCGATTTCACACAAAGGGAACGTGAGGTCAGTCGGCGAACACAGAATAGTGGGATCCCTTGTTGAGGGAGATGGTGACGTAGGACAAACTGTAAAGTACTATGGTGTTTTACAAGATATCATGCAGTTACATTATTGCTACGATCATTCTATGTATATTTGTAAATGTGATTGGTGGGATGTAAGTAATAAAAAGACTGGAATGCAGATCGATAAACACTTCATAAGTGTTAATACGTCACGTACGACATTTAAAGATGATCGATCTATATGTTTTGGCATCTCAAGCAAAACAAGTTTTCTATTTGAAGGACACAAAAATCAGAGGTGATTGGCATGTTGACCAAAAAATAAAATCTAGAAATGTTTATGATGTACTAGAAGTTGGTGAGGGAGATGAAGATTTGGAGAGGATTGAGGATGCACTACAAGAAGAGTCTCAATCTGCCCACGATGGTGTTGTCCGGCATGTTCAAGAAGGTGTTACTTCGTATCGGTTGAATAGAACTGATGTAGAACCAGATCATGTCATAGCTTCCGACAGTCACCAATACCACACAATTAGATCCGAGGGATGCAACTTTCATTAATGATGATGATGACGAGGAAAGTGATTTTGATAATGATACATTATTAGAGTATTGTACCAAGAATGAAGAAATTTTAAGAACAGATGATGATACAGACTCAGATGAATAATTGTAATAGGTGTTACATGTGTTAGGATCAAGTGTAATGGATTTTTAATTTTATGATGTAATGGATATTCAATTTTATGATGTAATGGGTATTCATTTTTACTTCGATAAAGATTTTAATTTTTATGATTAAATAGAAACAATTTTAATTTTAAACTTTCTTTGTAGATATGGTTGGACTAGGTTCATGCAGACGCACAATTATGATGGACCCATTGACCCCTTCCCCCTCATCTACAGGGTCGACTGATCCTGCTGTCGATGGTATGTATAGTTCCCATTTTTATTAATGATTATATAAATATGGTACTAACTGTTTCAATTTAATTTTTTCTAAAGCTTCGGCCACCACCTCTAGAAAAGGGCGTGGTAGGTCGAAGAACCAGAATTTATAGGCTCAGATGGAGGCAGCAAAGGGCGCACGACTTCGGATTGAGCTACCTCTGGGCTTGCTGAAGCCCGTTGGTGGGTGGGCACAGCAGTTCACCACTAAGGTCGGCATCATTTGCTGACTACGCGCCCCACTCCATATTAGTGACTAGAGTCACGTAACTGACGAGGAGCGACGGGATATTCATGCACATATCTTGGTATGTCTGTTATTATTGAATTCAACTAAATTTTAACATATCTAATGCTGTAATGTTTTGACAATGACATGCTTTACAAGAGAAGTTTGACATCGATCTCCACTTGCCTTATGTCGCGAAGGCAGTGGATTGTTACTTAGGAACCCATTTTAGGGACTATCGACACAAGCTCCACATGCACTACGAAGCGGGGGTGGCAACCGATAGAGAGCCTCACGACAAACTCTACAGGGGGGTGACGGTGGAGGATTGGATGTTACTATGTGACCGGTTTGCTAGTAATGCATTCCAAATAAAAATTGTCAAAATTACTTTTGTTGTATGATAAATCATTGTCATTTATACTAACCTTCTTTGTTTTGGCCAAGTGTAGGAACTTAGTAAGAAAAATAGCGAAAGCAGAAGCAAGCAAAAGGTGACCCACTATGGTGGATCACATTCTTTTGTTAGGTATAGGCATGAGATGGTAAGTTAGTAAATGTATCAATTTCATACTGTAGAATGTCTTCATGAAATCAATATTCACAAGCTACTATTTATTTGCTGCAGTGAGACCAGGAGACTGGTGCACCACCCAGCCCCATTAAGTTATGGTAGAGGACGCACTACAATCCCAAAAAGGTTGGACTGGGCCTGAAGCTCAGCGGCTTTATGTAAGTTGGAAAAGATTTATATACCACTATTACTAATTTAATATTAATCTAAAAATTTTAAAAGTAGTAACATATATTTATGTTTTTATAGGAAGAGATGGTCGAGCTACGTGTTCAGCTGACCCCTGAGAGTGAGCATCCACTGACCGATGACCAGATACGGGAGACCGTTCTGGGCAAGAGACAAGGATATGTGCATGGCTTAGAGAGTAGGATGGAGCCGACGGCATCATCCTCTACCGTCGAGAACGAGGTTAGGATTCACGTAGCCACCCAAAGAGCTTAGGCAGCTGAGAGACTGAATGCAGAGATGAAGACTTAGATGACAAAGCTCCAGGAGCGCTAGACCCAGCTAGAAGCTCTTGTGCAAACGATCCTCAGCCAGTAGGGAGGCTCTGTTCAGCCTTGGTAAGTTTTTAAAATTATTTACTTTGGTGGATTTATTATATAGAAAATGTTACATTAAAAAAAAATAATAATTTCGACCTAACAGCCTACAAATCACATGACACTTCGCATATGAAAATAAACTCGCACAAACTTATTTAATTTCAAAGGGATGCAAGTTTTAGCGCCAAAAAGGTCCATTTTGGGGTTTTGACGGACCAAAATGCCGGATATCAGCCTACTAACCCCAAAACCCCATCATATACCTCAAAAATGACAAAATAAACTTGCATGAACTTACGACAATCAGTTCAGATGCCCGGTTTGAAACATATGCAAGTTTTAGCTCCAAAAAGGCCTATTTTGGGATTTTGACAGACCAAAATGCCGAATATCGGCCTACCGACCTCAAAACCCCATCACACATCTCACAAATGATAAAATAGACTTGTACGAACTTACGGCACTCGGTTCGGATGCCCAGTTTGAAACTTTTGCAAGTTTCAGCTCCAAAAAAGGCTCATTTTAGGGCTTTGACCAACCAAAACATAGGATATCGGCCTACCGACCCTGAAAATCCATCACACACCTCACAAATGACAAAATAGACTTGCACGAACTTACGACAATTAGTTTAGATGCCTGGTTTGAAACTTATGCAAGTTTCGGCTCTAAAAAGGCCCGTTTTGGGGTTTTGACAGACCAAAATTTTGGATATCGGCCTACTGAACTCGACACCCCATCAAACACCTCAGACATGATAAAATAGACTTGCACGAACTTACAGCACTCGGTTCGGATTAACGGTTTGAAACTTATACAAGTTTTTGCTCCGAAAAGGCCCATTTTGGGGTTTTGACAGACCAAAATACCTGATATCGGCTTACCAACCCCAAAACCCCATCACACACCTCACAAATGAAAAAATAGACTTGCACAAACTTACGAAAATCAGTTCAGATGCCTGGTTTGAAACTTATGCAAGTTTCAGCTCCAAAAAGGCCCATTTTGGGGTTTTGACAAACCAAAATTTCGAATATCGGCCTACCGACCTCGAAACCTTATCACACAACTCACAAATGATAAAATAGACTTGTACAAACTTACGTCACTCGGTTCGGATGCCCAGTTTGAAACTTTTACATGTTTTAGCTCCAAAAAGGCTCATTTTGGGGCTTTGACCGGCCAAAACACAGGATATCGGCCTAACAACCCTGAAACTCCATCACACACCTCATAAATGACAAGTAGATGTGCACGAACTTACGACAATCAGTTCAGATGCCTGGTTTGAAACTTATGTAAGTTTCGGCTCCAAAAAGGCCCATTTTGGGGTTTTGACAGACCAAAATTCTGGATATCGGCCTACTGACCTCGACACCCCATCAAACACCTCAGACATGATAAAATATACTTGCATGAACTTATAGCACTCGGTTCGGATTAACGGTTTGAAACTTATGCAAGTTTTTGGTTCGAAAAGGCCTATTTTGGGGTTTTGACAGACCAAAATACCTGATATCTGCCTACCGACCCCAAAACCCCATCACACACCTCGCAAATGAAAAAATATACATGTAAAAACTTACGACAATCAGTTCAGATGCCCGGTTTGAATTTTATGCAAGTTTCAGCTCCAAAAATACCTATTTTAGGGTTTTGACTTACCAAAAATTTCGGATATCAGCCTACTGACCTTAACACCCCATCACACACCTCACAAATGATAAAATAGAATTACACGAACTTACGCCACTCGGTTCGGATGCCCGGTTTGAAACTTATGCAAGTTTCAGCTCCTAAATCATCCATTTTGGGGTTTTGACTGACCAAACACCGGATATCATCCTACGGACCCCAAAACCCCATCATACACCTCACAAATGATGAAATAGGCATGCACCAACTTACGACAATCAGTTTAGATGCCCGGTTTGAAACTTATGAAAGTTTCAGCTCCCAAAAGGCCCATTTTGGGGTTTTGACATACCAAAATGTCGGATATCGACCTACCGACCTCGAAACTCCATCACACACCTCTCAAATGATAAAATAGACTTGCACAAACTTACGACACTCGGTTCGGATGCCCGATTTGAATATGCAAGTTTTAGCTCTGAAAAGGCCCATTTTGGGGTTTTGACTGACCAAAACACCGGATATCATCCTACCAACCGCGAAACCCCATCGCACACCTCACAAATGACAAAATAGACTTACAGAAACTTACAACAATCAGTTTAGATGCCCGGTTTGAAACTTATGCAAGTTTTAGCTCCAAAAAAGCCCATTTTGGGGTTTTTAGTGACCAAAATTCCTGATATTGGCCTACCGACCTCGACACCCCATTGCACACCTCATAAATAATCAAATAGACTTGCGCAAACTTACGGCACTCGGTTCGGATGCCCGGTTTGAAACTTTTGCAAGTTTCAGCTTTAAAAAGGCCCATTTTGGGGTTTTGACCGACCAAAACACAGGATATCGGCCTACCGACCATGAAACCCCATCACACACCTCGCAAATAAAAAAATAGACTTGCATGAACTTACAACAGTCAGTTCAGATGCCTGGTTTTAAACTTATGCAAGTTTCAGCTCCCAAAAGGCCTATTTTAGAGTTTTGACCTACCAAAACATCAGATATCAGCCTACCGACCCCGAAACCCCATCACGCACCTCAAAAATGAAAAAATAGACTTTCACAAACTTACAAAAATCTGTTCAGATGCCCGATTTGAAACTTATGCAAGTTTCAGCTCCAAAAAGGCCTATTTTAGGGTTTTGATCGACCAAAATGTCGGATATCGGGCTACCGACCTAGACACCCTATCACACATCTCAAAAATGATAAAATAGACTTGCACAAACTTACAGCTCTCAGTTCGGACGCCCGGTTTAAAACTTATGCTAGTTTTAGCTCCAAAAAAGCCCATTTTGGGGTTTTGACCGACTAAAACACCATATATTGGCCTACCGACCTCGAAACCCCATCACACACCTCACAAATGTTACATAAAATAAAATTATTTATTTACTTTGGTGGATTTATGATATAGAAAATGTCACATAAAAAAAAAAGAATTTCGGCCTAATGGCCTACAAACCGCATGACACTTCGCATATGAAAATAGACTTGCACAAACTTATTTAATTTCAAAGGGATGCAAGTTTTAGCGCCAAAAAGGTCCATTTTGGGATTTTGAAAACCAAAATTCCGGATATCAGCCTACCGACCCTGAAACCCCATCACACACCTCTTAAATGACAAAATAGACTGGCACGAACTTACGACAATTAGTTCAGATGCCCGGTTTGAAACATATGCAAGTTTCAGCTCCAAAAAGGCCTATTTTGGGGTTTTGACAGACCAAAATGCCGAATATCGGCCTACCGACCTCGGAACCTGTCACACACCTCACAAATGATAAAATAGACTTGTACGAACTTACGGCACTCGGTTCGGATGCCCAGTTTGAAACTTTTGCAAGTTTCAACTCCAAAAAGGCTCATTTTGGGGCTTTGATTGACCAAAACACAAGATATCGGCCTATCGACCCTAAAACCCCATCACACACCTCACAAATGACAAAATAGACTTACACGAACTTACGACAACCAGTTCAGATGCCTGGTTTGAAACTTATGTAAGTTTCGGCTCCAAAAAAGCCCATTTTGGGGTTTTAATAGACCAAAATTCTGGATACCGGCCTACTGACCATGATACCTCAACAAACACCTCAGACATGATAAAATAGACTTGCACGAACTTACAGCACTCGGTTTGGATTAACGGTTTGAAACTTATGCAAGTTTTTGCTCCGAAAAGGCCTATTTTAGGGTTTTGACAGACCAAAATACTCGATATCGACCTACTGACCCCAAAACCCAACCACACACCTCACAAATGAAGAAATAGACTTGTACAAACTTACGACAATCAGTTCAGATGCCCGGTTTGAAACTTATACATTTTCAGCTCCCAAAATGCCCATTTTAGGGTTTTGACCAACCAAAACATCGAATATCGGCCTACCAACCTCGAAACCCCATCACACACCTCCCAAATGATAAAATAGACTTGCACGAACTTATGACACTCGGCTCGGATGCCCGGTTTGAAACTTATGCAAGTTTTAGCTCCAAAAAGGCCCATTTTGAGGTTTTGACTGACCTAAACACTGCATATCAGCCTACCAACCTCGAAACCCCATCACATACCTCAAAAATGGCAAAATAGACTCGCACAAACTTACGACAATAAGTTGAGATGCCCGGTTTGAAACTGATGCAAGTTTTAGCTCCAAAAAGGCTCATTTTGGAGTTTTTACCGACCAAAATGCTGGATTTTGGCCTACCGACCTCGACACCATATCACACACCTTTACAAATAATAAAATAGACTTGCACGAACTTATGGCACTCAGTTCGGATGCTTGGTTTGAAACTTTTGCAAGTTTCAGCTCTAAAAAAGCCCATTTTGGGATTTTGAATGACCAAAACACAGGATATTGGCCTACTGACCCTGAAATCCCATCACACACCTTGCAAATAAAAAAATAGACTTGCACGAACTTACAACAATCAGTTAAGATGCCCGGTTTTAAACTTATGCAAGTTTCAGCTCCCAAAAGGCCCATTTTGGAGTTTTGACCCACCAAAACATCAGATATCGGCCTACCGACCTCGAAACCCCATCATGTACCTCAAAAATGAAAAAATAAACTTGCACAAACATACGACAATCAGTTCAGATGCCCGGTTTGAAACTTATGCAAGTTTCAGCTCCAAAAAGGCCCATCTTAGGGTTTTGAAAAACCAAACTGCCAGGATATCGGCCCTACCGACCTCGACACCCTATCACACACCTCAAAAATGATAAAATAGACTTTCACAAACTTACAACTCTCGGTTCGGATGCCCGGTTTGAAACTTATGCTAGTTTTAGCTCCAAAAAGGTCCATTTTGGGGTTTTGACCGACCAAAACATCGAATATTGGCCTACCGACCCTGAAACCCCATCACACACCTCATAAATGAAAAAATAGACTTGTACGAACTTACGACAATCAGTTCAGATGCCCAGTTTGAAACTTAAGCAGATTTCAACTCTAGAAAGGCCCATTTTGGGGTTTTGACAGACCAAAATGCCGAATATCGGCCTACCGACCTCGACACCCCATCACACACCTCAAAAATGATAAAATAGACTAGCACGAACTTACGGCACTCGGTTCGGCTGCCCGATTTGAAACCTATGCAAGTTTTAGCTCTAAAAAGGCCCATTTTGGGGTTTTGGTAGACCAAAACACCAGATATCAGCCTACCGACCCAAAAACCCCATCACACACCTCAAAAATGACAAAATAGACTTGCACAAACTTACAACAATCAGTTCAGATGCCCGGTTTGAAACTTACGCAACTTTTAGCTCCAAAAAGGGCCATTTTGGGGTTTTGACTGACCAAAATGTCGGATATCGGCCTACCGACCTCGACACCCCATCACAAACCTCAAAAATAATAAAATAGACTTGCACGAACTTATGACACTCAAATCGGATGCCCGATTTGAAACTTTTGCAAGTTTTAACTCTAAAAAGGCCCATTTTGGGGTTTTGACCAACCAAAACACTGGATATCGGCCTACCGACCCTAAAACCCCATCACACACCTTGTAAATAAAAAAATAGACTTGCATGAACTTACAACAATCAGTTCAAATGCCCGGTTTTAAACTTATACAAGTTTCAGCTCCCAAAAGGCCCATTTTAGGGTTTTAACAGACCAAAACATCGGATATCGGCCTACCGACCCCGAAAACACCCTTCACGCACCTCAAAAATGAAAAAATAGACTTGCACAAACTTACGACAATCAGTTCAGATGCCCGGTTTGAAACTAATGCAAGTTTCAGCTCTAAAAAGGCCCATTTTGGGGTTTTGACAGACCAAAATGCCAGATATTGGCCTATCGACCTCGACACCCTATCACACACCTCACAACTGATAAAATAGACTTGCACAAACTTATGAAACTCGGTTCGGATGCCTGGTTTGAAACTTATGCTAGTTTTAGCTCTAAAAAGGCCTATTTTTGGATTTTGACCTGCAAAAATGCCGGATATTGGCCTACCGACCTTGACAGCCTATCACATACCTCAAAAATGATAAAATAGACTTGCACGAACTTACAACTCTCGGTTCGGATGCCCGGTTTGAAACTTATGCTAGTTTTAGTTCCAAAAAGGTCTATTTTGGGGTTTTGACCGACCAAAACATCGAATATTGGCCTACCGACCCTGAAACCCCATCACACACCTCATAAATGAAAAAATAGACTTGTACGAACTTACGACAATCAGTTCAGATGCCCAGTTTGAAACTTAAGCAGATTTCAACTCTAGAAAGGCCCATTTTGGGGTTTTGACAGACCAAAATGCCGAATATCGGCCTACCGACCTCGACACCCCATCAAACACCTTAGACATGATAAAATAGACTTGCACGAACTTATGACACTCTGTTCTGATCAACGGTTTGAAACTTATGCAAGTTTTTACTTTGAAAAGACCCATTTTGGGGTTTGGACTGACCAAAACATCGGATATTGGCCTATCGACCCCAAAACTCCATCACACACCTCACAAATGACAAAATTTACTTGTACGAACTTACGAGAATCAGTTCAGATGCCCAGTTTGAAACTTATGCAAGTTTTAGCTCCAAAAAAGCCCATTTTGAGGCTTTGACAGACCAAAATGCCAGATATCGGCCTACCGACCTCGACACCCCATCCAACACCTCGTACATGATAAAATAGACTTGCACGAACTTACAGCACTCAGTTCGGATGCCCGATTTGAAACTTATGCTAGTTTCAGCTCTAAAAAGGCCCATTTTGGGGTTTTGACAGACCAAAATACCAGGATATCGGCCTACCAACCCCGAAATCCCCATCACACACCTCACAAATGACAAAATAGACTTGCACAAACTTACGACTGATTAGTTTAGATGTCCGATTTGAAACTTATGCAAGTTTTCAGCTCCCAAAAGGCCCATTTTGGGGTTTTGACGTACTAAAATGTCAGATATTGGCCTACCAACCTCGATACCCCATCACACACCTCAGAAATGATAAAATAGACTTGCACGAACTTAAGACACTCGGTTCGGATGCCCTGATTTGAAACTTTTACGAGTTTTAGCTCCCAAAAGGCCCATTTTGGAGTTTTGACCGACCAAAACACCGGATATCGACCTACTGACCCTGAAACCCCATCACACACCTCACAAATGAAAAAATAGACTTGCACGAACTTATGACAATCAGTTCAGATGCCCAGTTGGAAACTTATGCAAGTTTCAGCTCTAAAAAGGCCCATTTTGGGGTTTTGACGAACATAAATGTCGAATATCGGCCTACCGACCTTGACACCCCATGACACACCTCAAAAATGATAAAATAGACTTGCATGAACTTACGACACTCAGTTCGGATGCCCGGTTTGAAACTTTAGCAACGTTTCAGCTCTAAAAAGGCCCATTTTGGGGTTTTGACCGACCAAAACACTGGATATCGGCCTATCGACCCTGAAACCCCATCACACACCTTGCAAATAAAAAAATAGACGTGCATGAACTTACAAAAATCAGTTCAGATGCCCGGTTTTAAACTTATGCAAGTTTCAGCTCCTAAAAGGCCCATTCTAGGAGTTTTGACCGACCAAAACATCGGATATCGGCCTACCGACCCCGAAAACCCCTTTCACACACCTCAAAAATGAAAAAATAGACTTGCACAAACTTACGACAATCAGTTCAGATGCCTGGTTTGAAACTAATGCAAGTTTCAGCTCTAAAAAGGCCCATTTTGGGGTTTTGACCGACCAAAATGCTGGATATTGGCCTAGCGACCTTGACACCCTATCACACACCTCAAAAATGATAAAATAGACTTGCACAAACTTACGAAACTCGGTTCAGATGCCCGGTTTAAAACTTATGCTAGTTTTTGCTCCAAAATGACCCATTTTGGGGTTTTAACTGACCAAAATACCAGATATCGGCCTACCAACCTTGAAACCCCATCACACACCTCAAAAATGACAAAATAGACTTGCACGAACTGACGACAATTAGTTCAGATGCCCGGTTTGAAACTTATGCAAGTTTCAGCTCCAAAAAGGCCCATTTTAGGGTTTTGACCAACCAAAATGCCAAATATAGGCCTACCAACCTTGATAGCCCATCAAATACCTCAGACATGATAAAATAGACTTGCACGAACTTACGACGCTCAATTCGGATCAACGGTTTGAAACTTATGCAAGTTTTTACTTTGAAAATACCCATTTTGGGGTTTTGACTGACCAAAACACCGGATATCGGCCTATCGACCCCACAACTCCATCACACACCTCACAAATGACAAAATTGACTTGTACGGAACTTACGACAATCAGTTCAGATGCCCGGCTTGAAACTTACTGCAAGTTTTAGCTCCAAAAAGGCCCATTTTGAGGTTTTGACCGACCAAAATGTCGGATATCGGCCTACCGAGCCTCGACACCCCATCCAACACCTCAGACATGATAAAATAGACTTGCACTGAACTTACGGCACTCGGTTCGGATGCCCAGGTTTGAAACTTATGCTAGTTTCAGCTCCAAAAAGGTCCATTTTGGGGTTTTGACAGACCAAAACACCGGATATCAGGCCTACCTGACCCTGAAACTCCATCACACACCTCAAAATGACAAAATAGACTTGTACAAACTTACAACAATTAGTTCAGACGCCCGGTTTGAAACTTATGTAAGTTTCAGCTCTCAAAAGGCCCATTTTGGGGTTTTGACCGACTAAAATGTCAAATATTGGCCTACCAACCTCGATACCCCATCACATACCTCACAAATGATAAAATAGACTTGCACGAACTTACGGCACTCGGTTCGGATGCCTGATTTGAAACTTTTGCCGAGTTTCAGGCTCCCAAAAGGCCCATTTTGGGGTTTTGGGCGACCAAAACACCGGATATCGGCCTACTGACCCCGAAACCCCATCACACACATCACAAATGACAAAATAGACTTACACAAACTTATGACAATCAGTTCAGATGCCCAGTTGGAAACTTATACAAGTTTCAGCTCTAAAAAGGCCTGTTTTGGGGTTTTGATGAACCAAAATGTCGGATATCGGCCTACCGACCTTGACACCCCATCACACACCTCAAAAATGATAAAATAGACTTGCACGAACTTACGACACTTGGTTCGGATGCCCGGTTTGAAACTTATGCAAGTTTCAGCTCCCAAAAGACCTATTTTGGGGTTTTGACCGACCAAAACACAGGATATCAGCCTACTGAACCTAAAACCCCATCACACACCTCACAAATGACAAAATAGACTTACACGTTTTTCACCAAAATCAAGTTCAGATGCCCAGGTTTGAAACTTATGCAAGTTTCAGCTCCGAAAAGGTCCCATTTTGGGGTTTGGACGAACCAAAATGCCAGATATCGGTCTACCAAGGTTGACACCCCATCACATACCTCACAAATGACTAAAATAGACTTGCACGAACTTACGGTCACTCAATTCGGATCAACGATTTGAAACTTATGCAAGTTTTTGCTCCGAAAATGCCCATTTTTGGGGTTTTAACAGACCTAAAATGCCAAGATATCGGCCTAACTAGTCCCGAAACCCCATCACACACCTCACAAATGACAAAATAGACTACCACAAATTTACAGGTAATCAGTTCGGATTAGTGGTTTGCAACTTATGCTACTTTATGCCGTTCTTACTATTTATGCATGCAAACAAAAAAGCTATTCACATTCTATGTTCATATATATTTAATAATTGTTCTAATATATATCATTGGATCTGTATTTCAAGTTGATCGGGATTATTACGGCACCGTCTTTATGTTTTGCATCGGAACTTGTTATTTTTATTTTTATTTTTTTCTTTTCATGGACATCTGTAGTTACATTTTTTGAGACAATTTTTTTATTTTTCTATTTATTTTTAAATTGTACTTTTACAAATGTACATAATTAGTATAATATATATATATATATGAATGTAATTTTCTTTTTTAATATATTCATTTCAAAATGCTTGATTTTATTGTATATCAAGATGATTGATACAGGTTTAAACAGGAATAAAACAACAAATAAAACAAAGCAAATATGGTTCAAAAAAAAAAAAACCTTTAGCGACACACACAAATGCGTCGCTAAAAGTAAATAAATAAATTTATAGCAACACTTTACATTCGTCGCTAAAGAATGCCAATACACTATTAGCGACGCACCCAATGCGTCGCTAAAGTTTACAATTAGCGATGCACATTTTGTGCGTAGTTAAAAGCAACCATTAGCGACACACACAGTGTGCGTCGCTAAAAGCCACCATTAGCAATGCACACTGTGTGCATCACTAATTGTAACCTTTAGCGACGCTCTTTGTGCGTCGTTAATGGTTGCTTTTAGCAACGCACGTTGCGTCCGTGTATAGTATTTGCAATACCCATGCCCAATTATTAGCGACGCTCATTGTGCATCGCTAATAGTTATCTTTAGTGACGCTAAGGGATGTGTGTGTCGCCAATACTATTAGCGATAGGACTATTTGTGATGCCTGTAGCGACGCACGTTTGTGCGTCGTAAAAGAGCTTTAGCGACGCATTTTGCCACTATTAGCGACGCACGTGGGCGTCGCTAATAGTGCCTTTTTCCTGTACTGTGCTTTCTTAATGAGATGGTAAAGGTCCTCGGATATTTCAAGAGCAATCCCTAGAGCGAGAGAGAGAGAGAGAGAGAGAGAGAGAGAGAGAGAGAGACAATAAAAAACAGAGAGAGCAAGAGAGAGAGAACAGGGAGCGGTGCGAGAGACCGATCAGTTTATAACACTTATTAGCAACGTTCACTGGGCGTTGCTAATAAATAAATGAGTGTCGCTAAAATTAAGTGAAACGACAGCGTTTCACTTAAACTACTATCAGCGACGCTCGATCGTGCGTCGCTAATGTGTGGTGGTGCGTTGTTAATAGGTTCCCGCCAATTTTTTCACGCAGGAAACCACTTTTTGTTGCTTTTTAGCGACACACGTTTTGTGGGTCTCAAAAAGACACGATTAGCAACGCTTGATGGGGCGTCGCAAATACTGTGCGTCGCTAAAACTATAATTTTTTGTAGTGACATGTAATTTTATTTTTAAAATTAGAGAAAATTTATATGTAATTTTCTTTTTAACAAAATTTGGGGGAGCTTTAAAGTAGCAGTGTCGGCTCTAGCACAAGACAACTATAGCGATTGCTTCAAGCCCATTTGCAATGAAGGCCTAAAACTTTGTGTATTTCTATAGTACATTTGTATTAAAAGTAAAAATATAAGGTGTATAAAACTCTAAACCTTATAAAAAAAAAAAAAGGTCCCATATTTTATAAATATCAAAATCAACGATTTTGTATTTACCAATAATATCTTGTAAGGAAAAAAACAAAAAAAAAAAAAAATTAATGGTCAGTAATAAATACAACTAACTCATAACTCATTTCTTCACACCTACTCACTATCTCTCTGTCTTTCTCTCTCCAGAGCTCTTTCTTTCTCTAATCTCTCTTAATCTTTCTAATCAATTTAAGCATCATATAACATTCTTTCAGTTGTGGAATACCAGGAAAAGGGAGAATCAAATTACTATTTCTCAATTTTTTTTTTCAACCAAATTAAGTCTATCATTTTTTTTTTGTTATTTTTATCATATATTATGTCTTATTTTAATTAAAAATAAACTAAATAGTTCTACTATGAATATTTTTTTATTGTCTATTAATAATTTTTAATTTTTAGAATTTTTTATAATCTATTGTCTATTATCATGTGTATGCTAATGGATTTATGAATAGTATGAGTTTTTTTTTGGGTAAGTAGAGTTATGATTTAATTGAAATAGAAATTCTTAAATAGATAAGGAAATAAAAATATAAGTAAAGCAAAAACTGTGTAAAGAAACTTATTGTAATACAATACAATTTCAAATATATATATATATATATATATATTAAAAAAATGTGAATACAAAAAAGGGTAGGCACATGGAGATAAACTCTGGAAAACCAAAAAAAAAAAAATTGTATAAATAAAAAAAATTTTACAATTTTAAAAAAATAAGTTTTTAGTAACTAAAAACTAGTGCTTAATTTACTTGCAAAAAAATTAAATTGTGTGTTAGTTATGTTTAATTAATTTTATTACTTATAACTCTTTTATATTAATAGATTGATTTAAAATTATTACTTCAGGTATTTCTTTTAAGCCGGCCTTGCAAGATAGTTAGAGCTATGATTGAGGCAATGTCAGCAGTAGTCATGATGTCTAATAAAAGTTGTAGTGCATATAAACATAAATGAGGAAAACATGTTTTAGTGATACACATTACATTTCAGATACTGTCCAATGCAATAAGAGAATCCAAGCGCACATCAGGCTTTGTGATCGACTATCCTTCATTAAACAAAAATGGGTTGTCTAGGAATGTCAACCAGTGGCTATGGGATGGGGCACTCCTTGCCAAATCTATCCTACTTGGGAAAAATCGCTTTGATTATACTAAATTTATTTCTCTTATTTTCAAAAATAATAAAATTTATTTTTTCATTATTATTATTCAAAATTTTTGTATATTCATGAATAGATTAAATATTTTACAAAATATAAAAGAGGACATGCATTTATAATCGGTCAAAGGAGTACTTAAGCCATTTCGTATTATAATCGGGATAAAGCAGCTGCTAACTAAACCAATTTTAGTTCCCTGCATTATGATGTGCATGCAGAAACCATTATTCTGGTTCTCTGCATCTTGTTGAATTGCAAAAACCGGTAATTCCAATCCAACCTAAGACTCTGCTACAGTTCAGATATCTGCTAAGGAATGTCCTTCCATTTATCACTTTGGCTCAAGGGAATTGAGCAGACAAAAGTAACCAGGATCATTTCTGTATTTGTAGCGAACTGTTCTTTGTTAATTCCTAGTTATAAAAATTTACCAACCAAGCATAACAAAAATGATCCCCATGGCTAGTCTGGTTTTAAATCTAGTCAAGATTATGTATTGATATTGTTAGACATTGGGTCATGTGGGTTCGAATCTATTTGGCATCTATAAGATTTGTGCGGATAGTGATAATTATGATAAGAGTTTATATGTGATTAAAACTTTTATCCGTTCTGGTTGGTTTGATCGATTTAGATATTATCACGCAAATCTTGCGGTTATCCCATTAGTTATGGTTTTGGGATATAAACATATACGCATTAGTTAAGCGTAATGAATTCATTCATGTGTAATCTGTCAAATTATCACGTAAAGTTTTGAGTGACGCTCTCTTTGAGATTCTTCTTGGGTGACCATCAATGTGCCCTTGGTCTTGGATCGTTAAAAGATATAGTCGATTCGATCTTGTAGCCATCCTATTTGATGAGGAGGATCTCTGGCAGCGTTACAAGGATCTTCGTGGTACTTCAAGAAAATTCGTAACACAAGTCGCCTATTTCGCTTTCGCTTCCGCTTTCGTTGTTCTTGATTCGAAAAGGCAACCCGGTTGAATACCCGTTTGCGTTTATTATGTATTTCCTTCATTGGTATAAGAGTCATAGACTTGTGTTCGCTAATATATGTGTTGTATGCATGTATAATAGCTAATATATGTGTTTATGCATGTATATTTATTAAGAGAGAAAATCATGCATGAAACCCACACGGTTGATTTTCAAAATAGTTATTATAAGAATACATTTTGAACGATCTGCCACGGGTGGTTATGTTCTTTAGAAACCCAATAGGTAGCCCTTAAAATTGCATGACAATCCACCGTCGGATCTGTGAAAGATCTAAGTTTAAAGTTCTGATTTTTCAAGAAAATATAACTTTAATACAAATCTTTGAGTTTTAATACGATCTGTAAAACCTCGATTATTGTACATGAAATTTATATCGATCTCTTCCTTATTCCAAGAGCTTTCCAACAACATATGGTACACAAATTTTCATCGAAAAATGAGTGAGATATAAGGTCCTAAAGTTTGATGGCAACTATGGTCAAACCTTGTTTTTAGAGAAGATGAATTGAAGAAAAATGCAACCCCCTCTCGGCAGGACATGTGGGAGCGCCTGCATTATTTTCGGTGCCTATTTTTTGACACCTCCGGAGAGTGGTCCTCACTCACTGAATTTATGACCCTATGATATTTTTTTTTTGTAATTTTTTCACTTCTAGAAATTAGTTTAAATTAATTTTTATTACGAAAATGTGTCAAAAATGTGTTTAAATGCCTTTTTAAAAATTCTAGAGACCTATATTTGATATTAAAATCACATATCAATATTTAGTACACTGTTGGAGTTATAAATTATTTTTTGGTGAAATTTTTACCTATTTTTTATATTTTTGGAGCTTTAAAAATTAGTTTTTTTATCCCAAAAATTGGTTAAAAATTCTAGAAAATTTATTTTAAATTTGAAAAATTCTTGGAAAGGCTCTAGAAATTAGGAACAATTATATTATGTGTGGATCATATTTTTAGGGTAATGTGTGGATCATTTAGGCATTAATTATCATATGGATAATTGTTTATTGCATTATTATTGTATAATATTGATTCCTATTAATTATGAGACCCAAATACCCATTCCCATTGTAATGAGGTGTGGTAAAGCCATCCATCAAGACCCATTATATTATTATGCATGTGAATGTATGTTCTGATTGTATGTGCTTATTTAATTGATGTTCTAATACACTTGTTTGTTGTGATATATGGATTACAAGGTTAATTTTGTGATATATAAGATATTGGCGCGACATCCCTATTTATTTTATTGCTTTTAGTAGATTGATGTAATAGGTTCATTCTACAATGTAATAAATTTTAAAAAAAGTTGTATTTATTTATGAAGCATTGTAAGGGGATGTGTTTTCGCTGCAAACCCATGTCTATAAATTACCTTGGCATGATGTACTAGAATGCCAATTAGGCTCAAGTGGAGTCTATGCGCTTTAGAATATGCATACTGATTATTATTATTATGTGGATGAATTAAATTTATTTTAATTCAGAAATCATTGTATAGATGAATTAAATTTGATTTTCAAAATTATTTTGCTCAAAATTATTTAAAAATATACTTCTGTTTACATAAATGTGAGATGATTGTGAGCCTAGCAAAATTTTGATCTCATAGTGTATAATAGAATAATATTTTTAATTGAATTTCTAGTAACAGAATAATATGATGAATGTATGCTTAAATGTCACCCTACACACTATGATAGTAGTGAAATAACTTCAATGAATATGAATGCCGACTTGACCAACTAAATGTTTAGAATGACCACATCACACATATGCTACTTATTTAAATAAAAATATTTTTTAAAATAGTGCGTCATCTTGAGACAAAAAGGTAGAGCGCCAAGAGGCGAACTCCTAAGCCAACCATGTCGCCCAAGGTGGGCCAAACAAGGCTTTTGGGCCTATGTTTAAAGATAATGAAAAGTTACTAAGTAAGGTGGGGCTGAAAAACTTGCACCAAAAGTAGGCAAAAAAGTCAAGTGCCATAAGGGCATAGATGATAGATAATGAGATATATTATAGAATGAACTGTTATTTAAGAATAAAATGAATCATTTTGCTCGTAGTTGTATTGAGTCAAAGTTGACCATTTTATTCAAAATAAAGAAGAGATTAAGTAAAAGGCATAAAATGGCACGTAAAGAACACGAGTTTGCAATACTTATAGTGTTTGCACATTATGCACCAGTAGTAGCATAAAAACTAATCGCCACAAAGGTGAGCTGATTAATTCTTTTGAGCAAGATATGACCTTATGATAAAATAATTGGATATTGGTGTTTGACTAGTCGTTTGGTCCACCTTTTGCCCAATTGATTTTGTACTTTTCTTATCTTTAAATTTCTATCTTTAGGACTAAATGAAACTATTTATTCTTTGTGAAATAATAGTTCATTGTAATTTGATTAGTTTGATCTATCCTATGTTAGAAGCTAGCTTCATTATATGAGTATGATAGTGGCTCTGTCTCATTAGATTATTTGATAATTTTAGATTTATCTCTTTGTGACTTTCCACGATGTTATTTTTTGAACAATAACATGGACACATTGAACTAGATTGGATAACTAGATCATCTTGAGAAGAATTGTTGGGGTTACTCTCAAAAATCAGTCTATTAGTGTGTAAACTCTATTTAATTGGAAAGGCCTGTAAGAAACGTTAAGGTAGACCAACTCCTTATCCACTAGAGTCAGTCCTAATAGCATGTGTGAAATCATGATGTTATGAAAATTGGGCACATAGTAGAACCTTTTGTTTTCTTACTTTGTTACTTCGCGCTATGATTGCTCACATAAGTCAAGCATTAGTTGCTTTGAGCATTGCTATAAGCATTAGTTGTTTTAAGCATTTGTCAAGAGGTTGAATGTCAAAAATAAAGAATTTTGAAATTATTCACACTAATTGTAAGCGAGAGTGCTTATCTGATTACTTCAAGACAATTAAGTGAGAACAATGAAGAAATTGGATTTGTTAAATATGGTTCGGTCGATGATGGTGCAAATATGTTTTGTGTGGCCTATATCCTTAACCAAGTGCCCTAATAGTCAATTCATTTAAGATTGAAAATGGTGTAAAGCCTAATTTGGAGGGTTTATCAACTTTTAGGGTTTATGTGATTTGTTCACATTATTTATTATTTTTGTGAAAACTTGTCCCTAATTTTTAAAAATGTTAGCTTTTTAAAATATTCTTTTTAAAAATTTAAAGGGTCATTGGATTCTTAATTGAACACCCCAAGTTAAGGAATGACTAAATTGAGTTGTGCAATGAGAAAACTTTAAAGGATCTTTAATTTTGTGGGTTAATGGAATCTATGGAAGTCACACTATCTCTCAGCGAGGGTGGAAAATTGTTATCTCATTCTAGAATCACCGATGATATTTTGGATAGTGAGAGTGACTTGCTACTTAGTGGGAGTGTACCATTAGTTGAGATTGTACCACCGAAGGAAGATTCTTAAGATCTTTAGTTGTGTAGAAGCAAATGTAAAATCTTTTCTCATTGTCATTTGTGAGATTGAAGGGATAGATTTTTACTATTGCTCCACATATTTAAGTAAATATTGCTTCTTATGTAGAGACAAAATTTTTATATGCTAATAGTGTATAGATGACTGCTATGAGTGATAAGTTGAACTAAATTAGTAAATAATCAAACTTTGAAAATGATTGATCTCCTTTTGAGTAGGATGGATTAACTAGTAATTATGCTCTATCTTTTATGAAATGACCTATCCCAAAGGGGATATTGACTATGTGGATAGATTCTCCCAAGTGGTGAGAATTGTCTCTATCTACCTTATTCCAATGATTGTCGCACATGTTAGATCTTAGAAGCTTTCTAGATAGACTTAAAAATTATCTCTTCTATGGAGAATTAGACAATGATTCTTCGTGAATCAAGTTTTGGGCTTCAAGGTTAATGAACAAATAGCACAAAGTCTGCTTGCTTAATTGTTCATTTGTGACAAAAAGCAATTGTCAAGTCAGTGGAACCTTAGATTTCATTGAGCAATTGGCTTCACGATGATCAAGGAAGCCACGAACAGTCCAAAGAAAATATTTTGATCTTTTGTGTGGTTGTTGACACATATGGAATTAGTTGTCACCACTTGGAGGTGGTTGTCTTGTATTGAGGAGGACATAGGTGAAGTAAACTATGCTTGGATTTGAGTTCCATGAAGATTTCCTTGAAGGGTTTTTCATTTTGTCTTAAGAAGTTTATAAGCGATCTTGTTAGCACGGTCCTAACCTATTGACAGATTGATAGGGGCATACTTTAGTTTTGATTATTGCTATTGGATTAGTAGGGAAAGATATATTTTTGTGGAATTTCCTATTTGAGCATAGTTGAGATTCCGAAGTGCACTGAAATATGTACTCGATTATTTTTGTAGCTCTTATTGATGGTCAAATTATTAGAGTAGTTTAGTGCTTTGCTCCTATCAAATTATTAGAACAACTTAGTGCTTTGCTCATATAGATGGTCAAATTATTAGAGCATCTAAGTGCTTTGCTCGTATAGATGGTCAAATTATAAAAACAACTTAGTGTTTGCTCATCAAACTTTAGTTAATTGGTTTCTTTGATATCTAAGTGATGTCAAGAATATACAGTTGGTCGTCAAAATTAATGTAGTAGTTTGGTTGTGGAGATTCTAGTAAAGCTTTAACGTATCGTTGTGTAGGCAGGATGATATGTTCATCAACTATGATTGTATGGAAGCTCTAGCATATACAAGTATTGTGTTTGTCGCATCTTTATTCCACATTATTAATAAGTTTTACAAGCTTGAGGGATATAAGTGTGGGTGATGTCTTTCTCTTTTTGTAGTATCTTTTGGACTTAGGGTCCATAATGACAAAACCGTGCGGACTCGCCACTAGGCTGGAAGCTTAGGTTCATTAGTGGGCTGGTAGACCAATAGTGGTGATGGCAGAACCAAACATAGTGACATTGTTTTTCACTACACATGTTTAAGATAAAGTTGCACAAAGGAAGGTGGTCATAAACCTATACTTAGTCATGTTTTACATCTTGTGTTAAATGGTTAAGTTTATTTTGGATTTGATATATTAGACACTGTGTCATATTATTTCATCATTATATGATTTTGTGTCCATATTGAGACAATTTTTTGATGTTGTGAGCATACATGAAAGATGTTAACAGGTTTTGATTGGTTCTCTCACACGAGCAATCACCTTGGTGCTTAGATAGCGAGCAAGATGAGACATTAAATTCTTGGTTGGAAGGAGAATTCATCTTTATCATATATGTCACCTTGATAATGAGGATTAAGATGAGATTCTTTTAAAGAATTGAGCATAAAGGTTGACCACACATGTCATGTAACCTGAAGAAAGCTGAATGTAAATTTTCAGACAAGCACTAGAAGAGCAACTGGATTGGAATCTTTGGGTTAGGCGCTGAGATAGTGACGGGTGCTAGATAACAACTAGACTAAGATTCGTATGGCGTTATATACTTTTGAGAATGAGTTTGACATGCCAATTGAGTGGGAGCTCCGCCATAGCATACATTATATATTTTATGTGCTATTGATATGACCTTTAAAAAATAGAGTGAACGAATATATCCCTATTTCATCACTGTGTGAGCTTTGTGAACCTTTTTGAGTTCCACTATGCCTTTTGTGACTTAGGATATGAAAAGAGAGTTTGATGTTACTACTTTAGCATGTTGCTAAAGGACCATGATTGATGCAGTCTGGCGGGGCATGTCTAGAAAAGCAATTGAGTTCGATTGGATTAACGTGAGTAGCTAAGGAAGATGATTTTGTAATACACTATTGTGTTGTTACTCATTGCTCGGGTGATCATGTCGGTTTCTGTGTCTATCGATACGATTATGAGTACAATACAGATTGGATGGTCTATCATAGTGATGAAATTAGTTCTCGTGAAGGGTAACAAATGTTGAATCTAGTGTAACAGAATAGTATGGGGCATAGACAAGATCAGTTATGTGTTTGTAGTGAGGAACTATGTTGGTTTGATGGTAACTTAATATAGTACTCCTACCCCGATCCTTCTCATTTAGTCGCACGATCTATTTCTTGTATGTGGAAGCTGATGCAAAGAGCTTAGTACTCAACCTATGTGGATGAGTGGGAGATCTTGAACATTGGGTCATATGGACCTGAGTCCATTTGGCGTCCACAAGAGTTGTGCGGATTGTGATAATTATGATAAGAGTTTAAATGTGGTTAAAACTCTTATTCGTTCTAATTGGTTTGACCAACTTAGATATTATCACGCAAGTCTTGCGGTTATCCCATTAGTTGTGGTTTGGGATGTAAACATATACATATTAGTTAAGCATAATGAATTCATCCATGTGTAGTCTCCCAAATCATCACGTAAGGTTTTGAGTGACGCTCTCTCTAAGGTTCTTCTTGGGTAACCATCAAAGTGCCCTTGGTCTTGGATTGTGGAAAGAGATAGGCGATTCGATCTTGTAGCCATTCTATTTGACGAGAATGATCAATTGCAGCATTCCAAGGATGTTCGTGGTGTTTCAAGAAAGTTCGTAATACAAGCTGTCTTTTCTGTTTTCGCTGTTCTTAATTCGAAGAGGTAAGAAGGTTAAAAACCTGTTTGTATTTATATATTAGGTAACAATTCATTGAGCGTTTATGATTTAAAGGTACTCTAGCTAACAGTAGTCAGGATACCGAAACACCAAACCATTGCCCAAAAAATTTCTTAAATATTCAATCATAAATCTAAAAATTAATGAATTATAATAATTTTATATTATTTTATATAAAGAAATTTATAAATTAGACAAGACTTCTATTTAAAAGAAAATCTAAAAACTTTAAACTATACAAAAAAAATTTCAAAAGAGTCCATAAAAGTTTCATTAAAGATCAAATTGAAATAAAAATAAGGATAAAATATAAAAAAAAATTAGAATTAGAAAGGATAAAAATATAAATTAAAGGATATATTTGAAAAAATAAGAAAAAAATTCAAATAAAAAAAAATTGAGAGGGACATTACCTGTCACACCGTCCCTGTATGTGATGAGACTGAAGCAAAATCATGTAAAGACAAGAAAATGGTCCTATTTTTTCTTGACTGGGAAAAGATGCCCAAAGCACATGACATATGAAAAAATAAATTTAAAAGGCCATTTATAAAGATCTCAAGGTATTAGTAATTTAAATGGGTCTTTTTTCTACATTTATAAAGATAAGAGTCTCCATTTGAGAAAGGCCGACCAAACACAATTCAATTTTAATAGTTTTAGTATCCTTCTGGGGGAATTTTAAATTAAGGAGAATTAACTTTGACAATTAATTTGTTAATTAGTTGTTTAATAAAAAAATATTCAAAAGTAATTATGATTTTTGTCCTTTATTTATAAATATATATATATATATATTAGTAGAAATAAATTAAAGACATAAATTGATGGATAATCCATGCAGGTTGCTTTTGGCTGGTGAAAGAAACAAATAATTGATTCAAACAAGAAAGGGGTTAAAAGAAACAAGGCCCACAACACTAAAACCATTTATAAGGTGCTTCTCTTGAAATGTCATGAATGGCGTGTATCGCGGAAAACACTTCGAAAAAAATTCAACCTATTTTGGAACCAAACACCTCTTTACATTTTACTATATGCCACTTTAATTTCCATCTTTTATTTTTATTTAGTGCAACTCTAACTTCTAAATGTAATCACTTGAAATGCTTCAAAACAATGGAGGCTTCAAGTTTCATCACCATAAAAGGTAACCTCTTCTAGTAAATTTTCATTTTCAAAATCATCACCTGATTGATTTTTCAAGTCCTTTTAGTTGGATATGAGCAACCTAATCTTTCATTTATTCATGCTGAGTCTTAAAAGAATTTACCTACACTCATAATTTTCAAAATATAAAGTCAAAAAAATCAAATGGGGCTAACCTAGTTAGTCACCATGTCTTTCTCATTAGGGAAAGTTCACAGGTTCAAGTTACACTTTTTTTGTTCAGGAGATATCACATATTCAAGTCACACTCTCCTCATTAGAGAGATGTGAGCAATATTTTCACCCAACCATGGGTTAGGCTAATTTGTTTATTCAGGACTCATATTTGAGAGGTTCATAATACTGTTAGGTTTGATTTGATTGTTTTAGGTTGTGTGTTCTTCTGTAATAGTTTAATTATATTGTTAAGTTGATTGATTGATTGTAATACCCATCGGTTCCTCAAAAATATAATATGAAGCCAAAAAAGAAATAAATATGTTTATTTTTCGCCTTAATGCTATCTAAATATGAAACCAAAGAGGAAAGCTGAAAGTTTACTGCTTATTATTTTCCAATGTAACAAGGCATAAGGTTAAAATGCTTAACATAATCTAAAATTCACAAAAGCTTATTAAAATCTAAACAAGAAAGGAAATAAAGCCCCACCATACACAGCCAACATACTGCATGATTCATATGTTTCAAAATTAAGACCACATTTAATTTCTGTAAACGTAACAACTGTCATCTTTAATTCAGCCAACAAAGCATTGGGTTGGATTCAATAGTCTAAGTTTTAGAACTACCTTCTGCATGGAAATTCAAATGACCCACGGGCGTGTTTTATTGTTCTTGCCACTTTGAACATAATTTATAGTTTATAACTTTATAGAAATTACACTAGAATAACTGATAAAACCCTTTTTTCCTTCTTTTTTTTTTTGTCTGATTTGATTGTTTTGTTATCATCAATGATTATGTAGTAGAGGATATTATAATGGGAGATCATTTTGTTAGCGCGTTGAGTAGGTCTTTGATGAGCCCTTCTGTAATAAGAAAGTTCCTTTATGTTGAATTATGGATTTTCATGGTCTTCTACAGCAGAATGTTTCATGAAACAAGGCTTTGAACGAATTGATTAAAAAAAGAAGAAGACAAATATCTCCTTTTTGTTGGTGTTATTCCAAGTAGGTAAATAATATCATTTTTTTTTATTGAAATGAAATGAGAATTTCATTATTTGAGATGAAATATAAACAACCTTTTAATAATTAATACTAAATAATTTTTTTGAAGAACCTAGTTTCTTTCATGATGAATAATTAATAATTTTATTATTTATTAGTTAATATTTGTGAGCGCAAGCGTCGAAAAAAACTCCAGTTGTTCGCTCCTTTGAGGTAGGAGATGAACGCCCTCTTTTCAAATTAGGTGGATTTGAATATAAAAAGAAGTCGTTAACTTGTTTTAGGCTAATAACTAGAGGTACACAAAAAACTGAGGCACCGGAGACTCGACCTGACTAAAATTGGGTTGGTTCGGGTTGGAGATTTTATGTAACTTAGCATTTCGGGTTGGTTCGGGTTACTCGAACCAACCCGAGAACCGTATTAACACTAACACATTAACGATCTGATCTGACTCCCCCATTTAAGCACATTCATGCACTCCATCTCGATCTCCATTCTCTACATTTTGGTTTGGTGTTTGAATGCTTTGAACCTTAATCTCAATCTCCACCTTGCATCTCGATCTCTACTCTTTCTTTTGATCTTTTCTTCATTCTTCTACAGTTTCATTGTGCATCATTGAGCTTGAGAAAAGTTTAGGTTCTACCGATCTAAAATCTATATGTATATATCATGTATATGTTATGTATATTTGTGGGAGGGGGTGAAAGGATGATGGGATTTGCAAAGAATGGGTTTTGGAAGTGAGGGAGATGGAGACGAGACGAGCGTAAAAGGTGGAAGAAATCTGACGGTGCAAGGAATGGGCATGAGTTTTGCGTGAGGAAAGAGATGGTTGTTGATGGGTGGTTGGTTTTATAGAGCATGGACATGGAGAAATAAGAAGGAAAAGAAAGGGAAAAAAAGAAAAAAATATATAAAAAGTGGTTGGTTTGCAGAGAATGGACAAGGAGAAAGAAAGAAAAAAAAGGGAAAAAAAGAAAAAAAAAAGGCTAGTTGCTGATTTTCAAAGAAAGAGAAAAAGAAAGAAAAATAAAATTGAATGGATGATGGATGTACAGCAGAGGGAGAGGGGGTGCACAAAATGGATGGGATCTTATGTGGTAATGTGTGAGGGAGATGTCAAATGAGTTGATGAGGAAATTTTTAGAGAGAGAAAGAGAGTGAGGGGCTATGATAAGTATCTATATGTGTGTACTATATACACATCATGTATAGGATAAGAGAGTGTGTGAGAGATTGATTGGATTGAGGGAAGACTGGTTATGTACTCATGGGGGCTGAATGAGAAGATTATGAAAGGAGAAGATCCATTCAGGTGTTTGTATATTTGTATAAATGTGTATATATGTATAAATGTTTATATATATATATATATATAGAGAGAGAGAGAGAGAGAGAGAGAGAGAGGAGAGGAGGGTGAAGGGTTACCATGTGAGGGAAGCCATGAGTTAAAGAGAGATTATGTAGAGAAATGAGATAACTAGAAAAAAAAATTAGAGAGAGAAACCTCTGTTACAGTCATGGTGATTGTGAGAGAAAAAATTGACCCGACCCGACCCGACCCAAAAACATTTGGTTCGGGTTGGGTCGGGTCTATTAGTTTCACGGTTCCGGTTCGGCTCTTTTTTCTTAGGACCTTCTAAAGTTAGGTTGGTTCCGGTTCCACTCTAACCCGACACATGTGCACCCCTACTAATAACAAGCAAACATAATACAATCTATAGAGAATATATGTAAAGGAAATAACCAGGAAAATTAAGAATTACAATACTTTGGTCCTAATTACATTCTAAACCTTTTTACATGGGTCACAAAACAAAGCAAAATAGTTTATGATAAACCAAATAATTCTGAATCCAGGAGTTAAGGTACCAGATGGTGTTTCAGATGGATACCACTTGGATATCACTTAAGCTCCCAAATGTGAATATCACTTAGAAGAGTGGAGGTTGAATAAGCAGGTCTTGAATACGAACTTCTTTCTATGTTAATTTCAATTCTTGGTTAAAACAAAAGATAACACAATCAACAAAATCACTTTTTGTAATTAATCCAACATTTATGCCCATCCACCAATGAATTATCCACGAATTATTCAAATACACTAACCTATCAACCTTCACCAAATTAATCAATCTAACCTAATTTTATATGCAATTTCATCAATTCAAAACAAATTCAGCTAAGTGACCAATTTATGATTTGAATCAATTTACTCAATCAAGTTTTCAATTAATCAAATTAAAGAACAATTATGAATTTCATGAAAACTCAATTTCTATATTCTAGCAGAAGCATTCAATTAAAGCCAATGGTAAATTGAAAGAGATAGAGAGAATGAGAAATTTACAAACTGATTGAGGACAAAGAAACCACCAAGGACAACAATCCTTAGAGTAAAACTTTGGAGCTAGGCCAATGTTCAAGGAAGATTTCCACTATGTTGGAAAATGAAATACAACGTATCTACGAACAAGCTTAGTACCTGAAACACCATTCTTCCCGATCACGTCTTCAAATTTCCCTTGAATCCTCAGGCATCTTATAGCTGGAACCTTTAAACAACTGGAATCTTTGACGGTTTCGGAATCCTCCAATCAAGCTGGTCAACAATTGTAAATCCTCACAACCTCGGTGTCCACCGATCGCTTAATGCTGAATCCTCTAACTTGAACTCCATTTTTCCTTAATGGTGAAATTGACATGAACTAAGGCTCTTAGATCTGATTTGGATACTCTTTCCCTTTATCTCTTTTATTTTTCCTTAATGGTGAAAGATGTATTTTGGGAAAACTGGTTCACAACCATAAGTCAATCACATATATGATGTTATGATAAAAGCTATATGCAATGCATGCATGATGTGACTATGTGAGATCCAAATCAAATATAAAAGTCTAATATAACCTTCGAAAATCAAGTCGACCAGTAGTGATGCACGATAATGTCTCTTAGACGAACTTGGAGAAGAACGGGTATTGAGGTACTCACTCATATGACTTATGTATGAATTACACACAAATCACGTTTTGTCAAATTGGATTAGCCAATTACAATATCGGACCCCATGACCCTAACAATTGGGAAGGAGTTAGGCACCCATCCTGCTTAGTCTAAGTGGACTGGCTTCTAGTGTTCATACAAAAAGCGTATATTGCATGAGTAAAATAAAAGAAAGAAATAGAGAATATTAACAATTACATGAACAAATAAAATAAATGAGATAAAGGGAAAGAGTAGACTCAGACCAATGAAGTGTCCTACGTATCCGATTAGATAATGAAATTAGAGCCAACGTAGTTCTCTAATTCAATTGATTCTTTGATAGAATCAATTGAATTGGGAAAAGTGGAAAAAAAAGGGTTTTGGGAGTGTACCTAATTATTTGCGACTAATCAGACAAGAGTTTGGCTTGAACTCTTTGATGTTGAATCATTAGTTGTGCGGTATTCCATCTTGAATTGGGTAGAACTTTAGCTTGTGTAGAACAAAACCTTAAAGATATGAAAGAGGAATATAGAGAGAGAAAGAGAGAGAATTATTGCAACAGTACTTTGGCTCTTAAATTTATGCCCTTGATTATGATGACCAAGGGGATTTATTTATAGGCAAAGTAAGCGGGTTTGATCTAAGGATCCACAACGAATCTTACGGATGGAAGGATTAAATCAAGCCTTAATGTACAAACAAACAAAATTTAGAAAGTCTCCTATGTACAATAAAGGTAAATCCCTTAAAACAAGGAAGGGAAAGACAAGCCAAATAAATATCACCTATATTTACTATATCACTCCTAATTTTGTGGAGAATTTAGGAACATGGTAATTATAAAAATGCCACTAACGCATATGAAGTCAGAATTGTCCCTAAGGACTAAAATTATAAAATTAACCTTGTATGGGTAAAATGGCATGGAAATTACGTGTAAGCCCTTAAATGACCAAAATAACCTATAAGGGATAGGATTATGCTAAAATTACCAAAGTACCTTCCAAAGGAAAAAATGACACCAATATTGCAGAAATATCCCTAAAATGTGGGAAACCTCTAGAATTTACCAAACTACCCCTAAAGGGTAGAAAATTCTAGAAATTACCAAAGTACCCTCGATGGTCAAAGATGTGCATAATGACCGAAATGTCTTCAATGGGCGAAATGACCGAAATGCCCTTAGTGGACATAATAACCGAAATGCCCTTAATGGGTGAAATGTCCAAAATTTCCTTAGTGGGCATGATGAACAAAATGCCCTTATTGGGCAAAATGATGAAAATGCCCTTAGTGGTAAAAATGATTAAAATACCCTTAATGGGCATAATGACTAAAATGCCCTCAGTGGGCATAATGAACAAAAAACCCTTATTGGGCATAAGGGAAAATTGACAAAAATGGCCTTAGGAAAAATGACTCAAATGCTCTTAGTGGGAATAATGACCAAAATGACCTTAGTGGGCATAATGACCAAAATGCCCTCAACGGCTAAAATGACAAAAATGGCCTTATTAGAAAAAATGACCAAAATGCCCTTAGTGGGTGAAATGTAAAATTACTAAAATACCCCTAGGTGGGACATTTAGTAACTTATCAAAAATAGTGAAACTAAACCTATACAATTAACGGTCTCAAAATGAGGTATCTACAGTGTAGGGACTTAAAAATTTAGAATAAATTTTTTGTTTTATCAGTGGAGCACTATTTGTAATACCCTGACCCGAGATAGCACGTAGACCGAGGTAGACCAGTTGAGTAGTGTAATACCCGTTGTAACCGAACTATTTTTATGAGTAATATACAGTGATGGGTACGATTACCGAGGTAATTAGTAGAAGTTATAATCTCAGGAAATTATGAGATTAAGAAAAGCCAAGTACGAACAGACTAAACCGATAAATATAATACCAAAATAAACCCGAGCGGTATGGAGAATCGTGTACATAGGCCAATACATGCCTCGATATACATGCACAATACATTTTAATAAATACGAGAATATATATATATATAATTATAAATATGTATATATATATATATGCAAGAATAAACATATATACGGTTATGTATGTAAATGTGTATTATAAAAATATATGTGTTTAGTATAAATGCATATATATATATATATATAACGAAATTGTATTATATATATATATATAAGCATGCAAAAGGCATGCAAGTGAAAAAGAAAAAGAATAGGAAGAAAAAAAAAATAAAGAAAAAGAAAAGTAAAGCCGTGTGTGTGTGCAACGTATGGTGTGCATGTGTAATATAATGTGTGTATATATATATATAACACTAAATACAAGCAAATGAGAAATGAAGAAAGCAGGAAAAGAAAAGAAACCAGAAAACAAAAGAACAAGTGGAAAAGAAAAAGTAGAATAGAAAAGTCAAGAAAGTGGGGCTACAGCTGTAGCTGTGGAAAAACAGAAAATGAAATAGAGGGAAGGCGTAGTGTGGGTGCAGTGGCAGGAGAAGAATAAAAAGAAAAAGAAAAAGAAAAAAAAAAGGAAAAGAAGAGGGACAATGCACATAGCTACAGTAGGAAAAATATATATTATATATGTGTGTGGTTGTGTAGCGTGTAGCAGGGACAATTACATATATATATATATATATATATATATATATATATACAGCCACCATTTTTAACATGGGCTCGCCTGTCAAAAGTGGTTTGGGCTTGGGGTTCCTTCCTTGAGGTCAGGGGTTCGATACACAGGGGTTGCGCCCTTGCACATTTTTTTTCTAAACTGTTGGGACCCAAACAACGAACAACACCCAAATTGAGGATAGGTTATCCAATCCAGGCTTAGAGCATCAAATTCAATTTCTAAGGACTGTAACCAAACAGTCCAATCTAACTTTAATTTAAAATAACTGAAGTCGAAACGACGCAGTTTAAATCCATTTAGCACCAAACGGTGCCGCTTCAGGGGAGACACTGTTCATCGTCTCCCCGACTTTTCGGTAGGGTTATATTAGGGTTCCGTCGCCATTTCCTGTGACGGTGACCATTTTTTGATTGATTTTTAATGTTTTTTAAATGTAGTTTTCTTTTATTTTTCATGTAGATTTCATTTCTATAATTTTTTTTCAATTTAATCTACCAAATCTTCACGAAATTGAGGGAAACCGAAGCTCTGATCAATTGAAATTTCTTTATTTCGAGCCTTTCCCTCCATTATTCTAACTCTAACTTTATTCTAATCTTTTTCTGCACTTCATATCAATAATTTCCCATTGTTAAATTTAAGTTTAACACATAAAATATTAGAAATCCAATTTATTCCTAAAACCTGCAACTATTGATTTCTACTTCATTTCTGAATCATTTTAATTGATTTTTCTTGCTACTTAATCTACATTTCATGCTTGACAAGACCCAACAATCAAATCTAATTATCATGCTTTAAATTTTAAAAACAAAACCCACATGGACTCACCTACTTCTCTGTATTTCTTTTGCAGTTCTTTCCTCCTCCTTTCTGTTTCAACTTCTGAATCTCCCAAGGGTTTTCTCAGCTTCTCTTCAATGCTCACAGCCTTTCAATCACTCTTTTCTTTCTGATTTCCTATCTCACGCACACATACATATATATATATATATATATATACACAAATCCACCGCCCTGGTCCCATCTTACCCTCGGTTCCAGCGTCTTTCAAGCCCTCTTTGTTGACCACTTTTCTGATTTTTTCTGTCTTTCTTTTCTTTTCTATTTTCTTTGTTAAGGTAGATATTTGTATATGTATATATATATATGCACACACACACACACACACATATATATATATATGTATATATATATATGTTACACACACACCCACACCAACCGATGCTCACACAAGCATGCTCCTTGCATGCTGTATTTGGGTGTATATAATTGTATACTTATATATATGTATATATATATATATCTTGTATTATATACTTGTTATTTTAATACATGTATGTATATATATATATACCATACTATGTATATATATATATACAAATATAAATACACACTTCATACCTATATATACACTCATATATACACGTATTTACTAGTTTCTCATCACGTATACATACACTAATATTTTATGGACTATGCATGTGTGTCCGTATGCATGCATGGGAATGCGTGCGTGCACGTATTACAAGGCATAGTTCTGGGTTGCTCTGGCGTTGCCCGGCACTGACTATATAACTAAGACTATTTACATTCCAAATTTGTACAATACATATGATATCATAAGATAGAGCTTAACAGCTAGAGTTACAATTGATGGTACGCTATTAGACCGAATCTACCTCAGTTTACATGCCAAACTCGGGTCAGGGTATTACAAATACTATATTAGTTAGTTGAGATAATGTTGCTACAATTAGTCTTATGACTTGTTGTAGGATTGGCACTGATATGTTGTTGTTGATGCACTGCTGATAGAGCTGGTGCTCTCACAAGGACTGGTCTCGTTTCCGTTGGCTTTTCTTGAGAAAGATGTGTTTCCTCACATATGGCGATGCAGAAGGAGACCCAACAGGCTGTGAACACTATTCACAAATTTCGACTGGCGTTGGACAGAATTCATGCTGACATGATGGTTCTCTTTTCTAACTTGTTTCCTTGTTTCCTATCTTGTGCTGATGATCAAAACTTATGTCATTTATTTTTAATAGGTGTGGTGGAACCCGTGGGGAAAGGTCCACCCGTCGATAGAGCAGAGCATAGGGATGACCAGTAGATGCCTTATTCTGGAACACCCTTTTGAACAGGTTTATTATTTAGCTGAGCAATTGGTTCACCGGGTGGATATAGTGACTACTCTCTTTCCTCCCATAGCCCCTCTTGAAGACATGCGAGAGATCAACCCTCTTGCCCAGAATTTTCTATTCTTAGTGTTGCTAGAAGGCCTACTAATGGAGTAGTTTTTTAACCACTTTACACAATTTGGGACTTATTTGAAGGAACTGGTGCCTCCATTGACTGTAGGGTTATCTCTCCTTACTAGGGTCAGCCGCCCTAGTGCTAGCGATCGATCTTCTCAAGAGGTTGAGAATGTGGCCACTGAGACAAGCATGCTTGTGGCTTTTTTTTATTTCAATATGCCAGTGGTGACCGAAGATGGCACACTTTGTCTTGAGGAACTTACTCGACCTACAAGCGTTATTGAGGGGCTTCCTCCCTTTGATAATATAATTAGGGTAAGACCTAACATTTTTTAGCCCTCTTTGTTTTGCTTTCAAGGTTTTCTAATTCTCTATGTGATTTTAGATGGCTCGACTGATTTATCAGAAGGCTTGCATCTTTATGATGGCCTTGAAGCATAAGGTCATGCCTATCATAGAAGAGTCATGGCGGAAGGCCACCTATTGGGTCGATGAAGATATCGTAAGGCCCTTTACACTTTAGAGAGAGAAAGAGAAAGCAAATACATCGATTTTTACAAAATTCAAAAAACTTCTTATGTCCTCAATTCAAGCATTCCCACTTGAGTTTTTTTTCACTATCTTGATCTTCTTGCAAATAGAGGTCAAACCTTTACAACAAGAGCTTCTCATTCTTTTCCTAGCAAATTATCTCATTTTGCCTCACAAGGGTAGCACCTACTTGCAAATCTCACCGCAATGAGAATATACAAATTTGTTCACCAACAAATGCTCTCTTCAAGAGTAGATTATTACAATATATGATCACTCTCTATAGATAAAACATGTGTAAGCTCAGAGTATTTAAAATAAGTAGAACGTTTAGATCTAGGTTTTCAACAGTTAGTTCTAAAGTTAATAATAGAGATATAAAAGTGTAAGCTTATAAGAAATAACAATAAATGCTTTAGAGAACCTTTATTTATAGCCCCTCAAATGAATATGACCATTGTATTTCAAAATAGAGTTGTTCCCTCTTTTTTAGTTTGTTCAAAATTTGAATTTTGAAGTACCAGATCGATGAATTCAGTCGACTGAATCATCAACAAGTCGATTAGATCAAGATCAAGTCAACTGATCAGATGAACAAAATTGTCTAGAGGGTTTGAGATTCAATTGGTCAAGAATAATCAATCCACTGGTCGTTAGGATCAATCGACTAGTTCTGATATACACTATTTCAGCCTTTAAGAAATAGTCAATTGAATCCTTTTTGAGGTTGACTGTATTGGACAATAGGTTTGGGTTGTTATGAAAAAGGTAACTTGGTCGATTGGTTTTGGGAACTGGTCGACTAGTTTGATCAGTGTAAAAATAAGCTTAAGGAATCAGTCGACTAGTTCCCTGAACTAGTCCACTGGTTTTGACAGACGGTGCATTCTTGCTTATTTTTTACAGTGTACTTTTATCAAAACATTTTGATCTTTCAAAACTTAAAGTGTGGCAATGCGTTGTTTTGAAAAATCATTTTATGGTTTGTTCTTAGTTGATCACTTTAAATAGTAAGAGCTTACAACCAATGATCAATCTAATTGATAAGGAAAATAAAAATTCTTCTCTTACTTGTCTTGATTCCTTGGACTTGAGTATGTCCATTTGCTTGAATCTTCATGAGAGTATTTCATTTGATTTGATTTTAGCTTTGAAACATGCACTTGAGTGAAATTTTTAAGTTGATGAATTTTTTAATTTTTTGGTCAATAATCTTCTTTGACTTAGGTGACTTATTTGCATTATCACTTGAATAAAACATTAGTTCACATGAACAATGCCTTGTTATCATCAAAATTATTAAGATACATTTGATTGAAAATCTTTAAGACTAACAACTATGATTTATATCTAAAAGAATTATTTTATGTCTCATTACTTGTAATTCATTTGTAGTCCACCCTATTATAAGAGATGAAATCCACCATCAATGACATCCACCAATAAGTCTCACGCATGTGAAACGGTAGGGTATGTGACATACAACATTATATATATATATATATATATATTGAGCTAGATTGGACTAGAATAGGCTCTACTTGCATCCCTTTCCAAAACCAAGCTCGTAGCAGACCAAATTCAGGTCTACAGTTTATTATTTGTTAGTCAATAACTTGTAACTTTCCACCTTCAGAAAAAAAGTGTTATTTATCAGAGAAAGAGAAAAAGAGACAGAAAAGGAAATTTGGATGACCTCAGTGTATTTTCATTTCATACCACATAAACATATGCAACTAATTCCAATTCCCTGATTTTCACGGGCAACCAATCTCTCCCACACGAAAGGCCGGTCAACCCCTGCCCATACTCCTCCATTCTGCCCGACTATTACCCCGTAGCTGTATCCCACCTTTTCCCAATTAAAATAATGATTTTAAAAAATAACTAAAAAAAGTCGTATCAATACAAAATAGGAAACAGCTGTATTATTTCCACCAACCCCACAAAGATCAACCAGTACTTGTTTGTTTTGTCAATTTCTTAGGTTACTGAGAAGTGCATGAATTCTTCAATGAAATGGCCACATTCATCTTCTTTGGGTCCATAACCACTGAACACTGGACCCTCCTATAGAACTTGGGCTTCACCAGTTTTCCCAAAACGTAGGCTCTGGCTCGAATTGTGAAGTCCAGTGTCAATGGCACTGGTGCTGTTGCAGCCCCATCTTTACTGCTCAAATCCGAGCCTCCTCCATAGAGTGGGATAGTGCTTCCCTCCAATGTCACTGTTATCGTTCTCTGATTCTTTCTTGATTGATAAAATTCCTTTATCTGCATTACCCATGTTATCAAAACTAATTATATATACACATATACATATATAGTACCCAGGGAAGAAAATTGGGGAATGTTAGAAAAATGGTTGGTGTAGTTGCTTACAGTGCCTGTGGCTAGGATGAGTTGATAATAGGAGAGATCTAGAGGTGTTGATGTTACATGGACACCGAAAAATGTACCAGTGTTCCGAAAAATGAACTTGACTGTGGAGTTCATGGAGACCATGTCGGTGGCTACTCCTGAGAAGTCCGTTCCGGCTTGAATTACAAATTGATCAAATGAAATGCTCTGCAAATATATAATACCAATGCCCAATTCAGAATATATTACTTCACATACACTAAGTGCCGCAATCTGATTGGGCGCTGCTGGTCACTACATCCGGTCAGATTGCAGATTTCTATCTAACTCTTGCTCCATTTACATACATACATAAATACACACATTTATGTATTTATATCTGTGTGTGTGTTGAATTATAAAGAATGTGATTGGGAATGACTGACCTTCATGGTGATGATTGGTTTCTGATTTCGACTTGCACCCCACAAGATCAAAGAGAAGAACGAGAAGAGAACAAAGAAACCAACAATAAAAGCGAGGAAATAGCAGCGACGAGGGATACCCCTGTTGGCCCCATCTTCATCAAGAAGACCCTCTTCTTCAATGGCATCAAAATCCTTCCACTGCTTCTCATCCTTGCGATGATTGTGTCTGTCGCTGATCTTGCGGGAGCCCGGTTTGAGGGAACCGGAGAAGCGGGTGGAGGAGGACTCGCGGGAGTGGCGGCCGGGGGAGCCCACGGGGCTGAGAATGGGGGTGGAGTGGAAGGAATTGGTGGTCTTCTCGCCATCGTGGGAGTCCCGCGAGGGGCTCTGGACGTAGTAGACAGGACGGCGAGGGGATCTGGTTGGGGACGATGGTGCAAGGCTGGTCACCTCTGAGTCTGTCTTGGCGTGCATTGACATTGTGTTTTCTCTCACCTGGATTCAATCTTCACAACCCCACAGAGAAAAAGAAAAGAGAAGACAACAGATCTCTCACCCTCTCTCTGTCTCTCTAGAAGTTTGGAACGTCCTGCAAGCTGCAGCACGTTATGTTAGGTTTGTTTATTATTATTTTCTAACTCTTCTACGTGAAGGCTGATGAAGGAGGCAGAGGTATCAAACACAGAAAACAATGCAATTTTCTATTCCAAATTGTCTGCTGATGACTATTTTCCTGCTCTATTGTCAACTTAATACTGTTCTAACGAGCAAGCAATTTGGGTGATAAATAAGAATAAGGAAAAGTTATTGCATAGTTTCAATCATTAACCAAGTTAATGGTTCAATAAATCATGGGTTGTCAAATATATACAAGAGTTAACATGACAACTCATAATTAACCAAGACTAATGGTCATTGACACAGAATGGACCTGTATTGTGGTCTGTTTGGTGATGAGAGTAACAAGAGTTGGCCAGGTAGAGACTATAACGGGGTCAAGTTTGGTGCTGGACAGTTGGTTTGAGAGGTTTTAGTTATGCATATGTGCACACATAATGTATTTAAAAATGCACAATTGATCAGGTTAGAGCAATCCTTGCGGTTGGAATTCAAGTTGGGTTTTGGGTTAGTCTGGAGGCAAAGCTAGCTATCTTTAATTTTAAGGCTTTGGCTTGTTTGTGGTTCCCCTGTTCAAATTCCCAATTAATCCTGTTTGTTGCTGTACCAGGAACTGGAATTTTAAACCCATCTATAAAGCAGCCCAAAACTAAATAGTACTAGCTAAGATATGAATCCAATTTTCACTTTTCTTCTCTTTCCTTTTTTTTTTTTTTAAAAGAAAAATCAGCTATTGACTTGAGTGTATCTCCTCCCTACTATGAGATTTTCAAAAATGACCAGTGTCCTGAAAAAAAATATGATTCTTTTTATGCTAACTGATGGTGATTAGAACAATTTCCACCCGCCTGCTCACGCGCGGCTGTAGCCCCTTAATTTAGAAATTTTGGGGAAAAAAAGTTTTCTTCCGTAAACTTTTCACCTTCAATTTTTTTCTAACCCTCCAATATTTTTTTCTAGCTCCACCTTTGCGTACCCTGAATGATTCTTCAAGCATAATGCATTCGCTTCTAGAGCTAGAATCCAAATTCTTCAATCAACACTTCAAAGAAAGTTGAATAAAATGGAGATGCTTTCTGTTGTGGGAAATGACCAGAAGATTACACTTGGCTTTGGGTCAGGACTAGATGAAAGTTAATTACGATAAACATTGCTAACAAGAAGAATTGGATTCAGGTGTAGCAAGCAACTAGACATGAAAGTTTATTGAGTTAGTGACAATATAGAGACTAAACCAGACAATCCAAGAAATGCCTTACCTGATTAGAGGGGAACTTAGATATCTTACAAGTTACAACTACAAAAATTTGAGTTTCTAAGTAATTTTGCAATATATTAGCTTAAGCTTATTTTACTGAGGACCCTTAATTAAGTTGCTTTATGACAGCCTACCAAACTGAGTTTGGTCTCTGCTATAAGACTTCTAACTATATGTTTACCTTCAACATTATGGAACTGAGTTAACCATGGACTACTGCTTTCATCAGTTTGGTCGATCCCTTTAAACTGAGCTTGTAGTTTCTCATCTCATACTTGTGTTCGAAAACTAACATTTTTGGCACCACCTTCACCCAAAATCCAGTCATTGGAGCTACCAAGTATAATGTGACCTTCCATTCCCCACGCTAGTAACCGTTCTTTGAAACCATTTTACAACTTCTGTACGTATTCGAAGATGTATCATTGGCAATGAACAAGGCAAGCAAAATTAGCAATTGAGATGCAAAGATGTTTGAACAATTATAATCTGAATTTGTTTCTTGGTGTAATTTAGTCCACAAAGGAGCCTTGCATAGTCTTCTGCTGTTTCATTGTTAATGAGTCCAGTGTCTAATGCCTTCTTGGGATTAACATGGACAGCTCCCATGGCTGGAGGACTTGCCAGGTTGCCATGATCTCCAATGTCTTTGATGAAATTGAGTGTATTATCAAATGGATCAGCTGTGGTCATCATGCCAGATCAAATGGCGACTCCATTCCGGATGTGCTGCCACACCAGCTGCATGAGGACACGCCATGGATGTTCCTGAAACGATACAGAATTTACGCCACAACAAATGGGACTCTGCATTGCTAAAAGTCAACAAAGCGTCGCTGATACTCTTTAGCGACTCATTATTGTGCGCTAAAAGTGATGATTCAAATACTATTAATGATGCGCAAAATTTGTGTGTTGCTAAAAGTGCCAATTAGAAATGTTTTTTTGTGCGTTGCTAAAAAAAAACTTGAAATGTTGTTAAAAACTTGCGGAGGGCAGGTGTGTGTCTCTAATAGTATGCTTTTAGCGACGCCCAATTAAGCGTCACAAATTATGCAACTTTTAGTGATGCTTAATTGTGTGTCGCTAATAGTGTTTTTATTGGACCTTTAGCGACGTAGTGTGCATCGCTAAAAGTATTTGTTTTAAAAAAATCTCCCATATTTATCCAAATTTCTTTTTGTTTATTCATGTTCAAAGCCTATTTCAATAGTCTTGATATAAAACAATCGCGTACATTATAAAATCAATATATAAAAAAAGAAATGGATGCATATATATATATATATATATATATATACACACACAATTAAGTACAATAATAAATGTACAATTTCTTATTAAATAAAAATTTTAAAAAAAATGTCTCATAAAATGCTAATACAGAAGTTCAAAGTAAAACAAAAATAGAATAGCTACTCCCAATGCATAGGTGAGATGACTCAACAATCCCAATTAATCTAAAATAGAGATAAAATAATATATATTACAACACTTATTAGATATGAATATAAAAATATGTGACAAAATATGAATTTACATACTCTATTCCACAATTTTTTCCTTAAATGACTCTTTCTTGTACAAGTCGCAAGTCGAGGATCGGAACTCGATGCTGTAAGTTTTCACAAGTCTATTTTGTCATTTGTGAAGTGCGTGATGTGGTTTCAGGGTAATTAGATCGTTATGAGACCTTTTTGTCACTCAAAACTCCAATGAGTCATTTTTTAAACTTAAGATTCTAAAATGTCTCTTTCGTGCATAAGTTACAAGCCAGGGATTAAAACTGAGCGTTGTAAGGTTTCATAAGTCTATTTTGTCATTTGTGAGGTTTGTGATGTGGTTTCGGGATAGTTAGACTGTTTTGGACCTTTTGGCCGCTCAAAACCCTAAGTGGGTCATTTTTTAAACTTACAATTCTAAAGTGTATAATTTGTAAACAAAAGTCACCAAAATGCATTTAAAACTTACCAAGATTGAGAAGATCTCCTTCTGGCTGAGAACTTCTACATAAGGGCCTCCATTTGGATCTTTCGAGTCGTGAGCTCATCCATCCTTTGATCCTGCTAAGCGTTGCATCTCTCAGATATATCTACCTTTTTGTGTAGCTACCTAAAATCAAGCATTGCTCTCAACTAAGCACGAGGACAGTGTAGGTAGCATAACGGTCCATAGGCCCTGAATGTATCCACGTCTCCTTCCCAGAACGACCTCGCATATCTAATAATTGGTCAATAATGTCTCTCCCTTAATGGTCGGACAAACACGTATCTCAAGCATTTCCTCATCCAAAAATGTGAATATATGTTACTACTATTACAACTATTTTTAAATATTAAATTTAGTAGGAGTGTTAGAAGGAAATAACTTATATAAAGCCTCTACGACTCCTCCCCAGCGTAGAGATCGATTAAGCTAGGTAGTGCACCGGTCTCTTAATCATGCTACACCAATTTGAACGCACAATATAAAAATAAGTTTATTAAATTCCTTGTATATCTAATACAATAAAGAAAAACACCATATAATTACCATCTTGTGCCAGTAGCATACAAAAGATCATGAACCACCACAATGCGTTACCTTCTACTTGCTCCAGCTCACGACATGCATCTTGCTAACATACTGCACCTGAAAACAAATGATATTAGTATAAATGAAAATGATATATAATACAATGAATATTATTCTAATTATTTTCCTGAAATACATTGCTCTCAAATTGGGAGCAGAGGAAAACCTAGTCATCTAGTGTCAACCCTTTGTACCCTATTTAACATCTCGACTTAATTACTATATAATTAGGGATGCTTAGTAAGCTTTAAGAGAACATTAGTGTACAATTAGATCATGACAATAATGTAGTAATGATAATTTTTGTGTGAATTAAGATAGAAGAAATTGATATAAAAAACAATGACAAAATTATTAAAGAAATACATAAATATTAAGCCTAAATGTTTAAATTAGTATTATAACTATTCATGTCTAATTAATTTAACTACATAAAAGAAAAATCTTAATGAATGTAAAATATACTTCAAGTAATTAAGAAATGTGCAAATTAAGTATATTCAATAAATAAAATATTAATAAAAGTATAGATCAATTACCCACCAACATATCAAAAGAGGAAAAAGAGTAAAAATGGACTTACAAAGTCTTGAATCCAAGACCTCAAGTAAAAGCTACCAAAAAGTTATCATTGGGCTACTAGCACTTTTATGCTATGATTTCCACAAGAAAAGTACTTAGAGTGAAGCTTTTTGAAAAAATGCCATACAAAAGTGAGGTGTCATAACCATAGTGGACCACACCACCACCCAATAAAATTTCAGGCACCAAGTTCTCATGATGCAAGTGCAGCTCATGATGTATAATCAGACCTTGAGTGTGTGTTAAGTAAATCAGCCTTACGTGTGTGTATAACTGTGTATTTCAAGTCAAAGTGGTTTGGATAAAGAGAGAGAGGGAAGAAAAAGAAAAAGAAAGGGTAAAGGACTTTACCTGCACCCTGAGCCAAACCTGAGGATCGAATAGGAGCTTAGAGCATCCAAAATCAAGCCTAAGAAGAAGAGATACTTGTTGTTTGGAAGGCAAACACAACAATAAATTTTCTCTCTCTATAACATTCTCTATCAACATGCAATTTAATGGAATTAGGGTGCATATATGATTCTTATTGATGATGTACTATGGTTTAGGAGTGAAAATGGGACCTAGTAGAGCCTAAAATAGTAAGACGCATGAAAATCTGCCATTGATGAAGAGTTTTGAATTGGGTCTGAACCAAGTGAAACTAAACTAGGTTTGGTTGGTTGGGGCTTAAACTATAGACTACCAAGGTTCCGAATCCACGAAAATAATCATGAATAGACCAGTATAAGGGACTAAAACTAAGTTGCACGTCACGACCCAAAGAACTGATTTCACAAATCGAACACTAAGCTTGGTTTTAGGAACAGAATAAGAAACCCCAAGATTGTACGGTCATAATAAGCCAAGAACCATGATTTCCTAGAGAAACGAGTACAAACCAACCCATTATTCAAAACGGCCATAGAACTTCAACAGAGCTCTTGAGCTCGATTCAGCCCCTTAAACCCACGCCAAATCCTCTGTAATACCCCGGCCCAAATTGTAACCAAGTGAACCATGTAAACCCAAGCTGTTACGGCTTTGCGTCATGACATCGAATAAAATGGACGGTTTTGAAATCTCAATAGTTTGAATGTACAGACGATGCTCGGGTGATGCCCGAGCAAGCCATGAACGAATATCGAAATAAAAATAATAATAAATAAATAAATAATAAAGAGAAGAAAATAATAAATAAAAGAGTAAATAAAAAGCAGGTTATATATATATATATATATGGATATATATGAAATATGAAATATGGATATATATATATATGTAGATGATATATACATATGGGATGTATGTTATATAAGTATATATATGGAATGTGTGCTATATATGTATAAAATACATATAATCAGCTGTTACAAGGGAATAGGGGTTACGAATTTGCATTAAATAGAAAAGGAAAAGTTAGAGAAAGAGGAGAGGAAAGGAAAGAAAAGAGAGAGAGAGAGAGAGAGAGAAGGAAACTGAAGGGTGGGCTTGTGAAAAAAAAAATAAAAGCATGCTTTGCATGCGTGAGGAGGAAAAATAGAACGAAAAAGAGGAAAACTAAACGAGAAAGAAGAGGAAGAAAATGAGAGGAGAAGAAGAATAGTTACGGAAGGTGAGTGTCCAAAATTCTTCTCTGTAATTTATTCTAGGTTTTTCATAAACTTGCATGAAGCTTAGAACTAATTGCATAGCTAAATTCTATGATAAATGGAACACATAGGACGAAGCCGCATGTCAAATGGTGAAGAAATGAAGAAGATATTGAGGTTTATCAGAAAGTTTAAATTTATAAAATTTGAGTTTCGATTGTGTTTTAGGAGTTTAAATTGATATACATAGGCCTTAAATCATGTTTTATGGTATTTAGAAGTGAAATTTGCCTTAAAATCAAGAAAAAATGAAGTAAAAACAAAATATATATATATATATATAAGGGGGAACAGTCCGGTCACCAGCGCTAGAAGGGGTGACCGGAACTGCTCACCAAAAAAGCATGAAGGGGGAAGAAGGGGGAAGGGGGCCAGGTCACGGGCCGGGTCGGTCTCGGGTCAAGTCGGGCCAGCCTAGGCGCACCAAAGGCTAAATGGCACGGGTTGGATGGGTTTGCTTGATTTGTTTTTAAACTGAATTAGTTTTAAGGAAAAAGTTAAAGAAGGCAGTGGCTGGGAATTGAACCTGGGAGCCCCTGGCAAGTGGGGGGCATGCCCACCACTATGCCACACTTACACATGTAAATGAAAATGAGGATTATATATATATATATATATTATATAATTCATCACTTAAATTAATTAATTTAATTAGTTCTCGATGTTCGATTGAGTCATGTGAATAGTGTAAATTTACTATTTCGGAGTCTCAAAAAATAAAATACCCGTAGAGATGCCAAATAACCAAAATTCCCCTAAGTCAAATGTGAGTCAAACGGACTCTGATTAAACTAAGTAAATAGTAAATTTTTATTATTTCAAACCTTCTGGACTCAACGGTGAAGTCCGATTTGTGAAACTAGGTCCCAAAAATAGAGACATGTAAAATGACCGTTTTGCTTTTTTCGGTAAAGAAGTCCAAATTGAAAACCGTGAAAGCCTAAACTAACTTTTTTCGACATTTCAGACTCAATGAAAAGTCTAAATTAGTAAAAGAGATACTTAGAGTAATGGGGTGTACAATTTGATAAATGACATTAGAACTGAGACATGTTTATTGATGTATAGACAAGTCAAAGGGAAAAGAGAAAGTTATAGAGTACTAAAGTAGATCATACGAATTAAAAGCAAGTAAACTCTATCTCTTACATGTGGTTTTCCAAGCCACATTCTTTCTATTACTGCCAAAATTTGTAATTTTTTACAAACCAAGTGTTATTCTACAATTGATATTGTTCTATCTTGTGGTTGTTATTGACTGCGATATCATGATTGTTGTGTTATGCCTTGAAAGGCCTATTGTTATCTGTCCATGCATGTTATTCCATGTATATACACTTCTTATGGAATTACAAGAGAATCATGATTTAATTGAATGCCGAATTTGTGCTCAGTCACAATATCCATCTGATTCTTTCTGTGTGGGCAGGACCTATGGGTCGATTGACAGAACCTTCGGGTCAATTGACAGGACCTACGGGTAGATTGACAGGACCTACGGGTCGAGTCCATGAACGGATGTATGGAAATGAAGGCGCTTTTACGCATGGAATTATGAGGGCATTTTATATGCATTGAGGTTAAGGGGGATATGCCGGGCCCCAAAAGACCGAGAGTCTGCCAACCAAAGTAAATGCATCACTTATGTTTGACTGATATGTTTATGTTTAGTAAATTCATAGGATGTGTGTCATTCCCTATGAATAATCCTATATTGACCGTTCACTTATTGATTGTACTTGATTGGATTGATTTATTGTGGTAGTATTCTTATGTTGACTGATGTTTATTGAGCTTTCCATGTTCATGCTATACCCTTACTCATGCTTGATTAATGTGAGTTACTGTTCATTGGCCATTGTGGCATTTTACCGTTCACTGCAACTGAATTTCACGATTGGCTATCATGTTCACCCGATGAGTTCATATTTTTCTATGTTAACCCTAACCCGTATCGGAGATGAGCTTTTACTTACTGAGCTTTGTTAGCTCACCCCAACTTACTATTTTTCAGGTGAGTATGCTACAGAACCACAGTAGGAGATCAGGAGCTTAGGGAGACAGTTGAAGAGTATGATAGAATGATGTAGTCTCTTCTATGTACTCACCACCTAAAAGTGGTTTTATGTTTAGTTATGTCGGTTTACATTCATCAGTTGTTAAACTCTATTTTGTATTCAGACTTCCGCAAATTTAATGTTATGTTTACATTATTTATTGTTATCATTGATACAAAGAAGGAAAAAAATAGGGATGGCCATTGAGTCGGCCCCACGACATGAGATCCATATAGGGTGGGTTTCGGGTCGTGACATCTTCCCTTCATGTTCCAGAAACCCATAGCTCTTAAAAATAAGGAAAATCGACACTTGAAAACTTACGAATAGGGCCTTAAGATTTTAAGAAATTAGGGCTACAATGACCATTGCGATGGGGAAGATGAATAGTAACGGGTTGGTTTTGAGCTCTGGTCGGAACCCGTCCAGGCGCAATGACGGGTAATTAAAACTACGACGTTTTGGGTTTGTTTTAAAATGTTTTTTTTTAAAAAAGAAATGTCTTGTTTGGAAACGAGGTGAAATACCTAATTTAATAACCGTATACGGAATAAGGATAACTTGTCCTAGTTTTGTTCCTTGTCCGTTGTTTGGCAATGAGAAATTCAGAATAAAAAATAAAGAAAAGGGGCTGACCCTAGGATTTGAACCCCTCACCTCTCACACGTGAGAGACTTAGCCCTCACGTGTGTGGCCACTGTGCCAGCTTCACACATGTGTATATTTATTAACAGAATATATATATATATATATATTAAATAAAAATTAAATTAAATTAGTTAAAATAAATGCTTCCCATATCCGAATAAAATGAAAGAATAGTGTATTCTGACTTTCTTTAACATTTCAGATTTAGTGGTAGAATCTATTTTAGCAAATGAAACACTGAAAAAATACGACATGTGAAAGTGTAAAATTACAAAAATACCCCTATGCTTAATATAAGCTATAGATATGAAAATTAAGATCCGAAAAAGCCTAAATTGATTATCTTTGACACTCTAAACCTAAAAGTGACATCATTTTGTGGAAAATAAAACCCAATAACAAGTTAAAAAAATGACCAATACATCCTTAAGACTTAATGAAACTACCAAAAGAGTATAATTAGGATGCACAGAGCTCTACGTTAATGATTAAATAAGGTAATACTTTAAACAACTATGTAATAAGATCTTGAATTGTGTTATAGGGACCTTCGACTAAAGGAAGGATTTTGGGTATAAGCTTTTTGGACTTCAGATGAGTATTTCATGCCATGTTTAAGGTGAATTTTATAATAGATATATATATATATATATATATATATATTGAATTCCTTTATGACTTTGATAATAAATGCCTTTTTCTTAATGTTGTTTTGAATGACTTACCGATATATTGTTTCTTTCTTTGTGACTTTTTTATAATAGACACATTGGACCCAATTTACGTTTTAAATAATTCATTGATATATATATATATATATATATATTGTCTTATTTCTGATTTAAGAAAAATTTTCGTGAGATATTCAAAATACTATACGGTTTCTTACCCATCTTTGAATTGTTTTGATTAAATACTAGATATAGAACTCTTATTTGGATAACTGAACTTGTGATTGATGATTATTGATTTTGGATATGATTTTAATGTTTTGAATGGACCAATCTTCTATGTATGCACATTATCGAATAGATTATGACTTTATCAAACCCTAACCATAGGGTATATTGGTGGTGAGCCGCAAAAAACAACGTTATCAAACTAGTGGACTTGTGGACTTGAATATTAATCCCAGTCAGTAAGGTTCTAATTTATTGACCATAGAAAAGGGACTTGTGGACTTGAACCTTTGTGAATATCGAATCTGAACTGTGATTGAAGTCTGAGCCATCGAACTAAGAATTATCGAACTATGATATTGACTATTGAACTATGATACTGTTTATCAAACTATGTTATTGATTTATTGAACTATGACTATGATTGAACTATGATATTGATTATCGAACTATGACTATGATTGAATTATGATATTGATTATTGAACTATGACTATGATTGAACTATGATATTGATTATTGAACTATGACTAAGATTAAACTATGATATTGATTATTGAATTAAGACTATGATTAAACTAAGAACTATTGAAAATGGATTTGATATCATTCATTGAATTTTTGTACTTTGATTAAATTATAGACTTGGATATGACATATTGCACGTGAACCTTCACCCTGTAGTGCATGTGCAATTTGTGCCAGTAGTCCTTAAAGCATACCCCCAAGTAATGGTCCACTATGTATTGCACATGAGGTAGGTACAGGTCAACGTCAAACATCTCCAACAAAATCATTTCGTATTTAGATTAGTAAGTCATTACATATGTTAATATAAAATGGAAGGAAATAATAAAAGACATACCAAAATGTGATCGTGAATCTCCCGCTGCTTCTCTATAATGACTTAGTGCTAGTCGATAACATGAAGTGGGGCGCGAAGTTGGCAAATGATACTGACCTCGGTGGTAACACCCATGGGATTTTTTAAGCCCTCAGGTATCTCAATCTGCATATGTTGGCCCCCAAATGCCTTGAGCTATCACTACAATCTACAATTTTTTGATCTACCAAGCCCACATTTGGACTTAGAGGTTGAAGCTTTGTAAGCAACAAAATATAAACAACTAGTAGAAAATGTATACAACTATCAATTGAGAATTAACAACTTACCATCAATAGCAGGAGTTGTCGACCTTACAAAGGATAGGATGACACCACTCGTAGGTACAATGGTTTATGGATCCAACCTAGGCATGCTGAGTAGTCAATGTAATCCTGGTTCATCCATATCTAAAAAAAAATATACATATTAAAAATGTACATCATACACAAAATAGATACCTATCATAGATAATTTTGGCAGCATTTCCTCACGGTTCTCTAAGTATACGAGATAGACATTATCACACCTAAATATGCACCTAAAGAATAATAAGAGATAGTGCCAAAATTATCTCTGGGCGGAATCAAGCATACACTACTATTTGCATTGGAAAATTATTCATTCCCAACTTGTCCAACTCTGGACAATTCAAAAACCAATTTTCATACACATGAGACCAATCGTGAATGAATTAAGTGAAATCATTCATGAGTGCTGAAAATGACTCTCGAATAGGGATATGGTTACATGAATGCAATTACACATTGAGTTATATAATTGTTTAGTTACATAATAAATTTAGTTTTAGATCATATAAGGTTTAAGTCTCTCTTTCTTATTATTTTTTTCAATTCTTGGTAGGAACATTTATAACAACCATGACCCCCTTAAATGATCCACCCCAAACAAAATTTGGTTTCTCTACCAAACTCTTGTTTTACCTAACTTTAAAACCTTGAAATGGTATTATTTATCAACCAGCCATATTTTTGTAAAAAAGAAAAAAATATCAAAAGAGGCTAAAATGAGTTTGACTTAAAAATAAATATATAAACTTTAAAAGTAATCTAAAATTTATAGAGTTCAATTTAGAAGTTTTTAGCTAAACTTGTAACAAACCTAAAACTTTCATAAATTATTAACTAGATTCAAATCTTATGCCAAACACAAGAGGTGTAAGGACCCGAAAAATCATCATCAAAAGGTAAACTAGTAAATTGTCAATATAGACTGAGGCCAAATCGGGAAATAAATTAAAGTTGTGTTAGATAGATTGTGAAATGAGTGTATAAGTCATCAATATGGCATAATGAGGCTAAAAAGAAATTTTGTTAATTTATTCAAGATTAGTGTGAGCGTTAGGGCTATGCAGTCATCTACGGGATGCAAATAGATAAGAAAATCCAAATAAGAGAATTTTGGGAAACGAAATGCATATTTGGAATCAGTGCGTCGAAATTGGCTAGGGTGCCAATTTTGTTATAATTTTGAGACAATTTTAATTCGAACGTGTGTGCACACATAGTTGGCCAACTGGCCACATAGTGCTTGGGAATCGTGAGAAGCTTCTTGAAGAAGCTAAATAGAGATTCTAGAAAGAGGACACATGTCAACATTGTGGTGGTGGAAGGGTGTGTTTGTGTGTGTAAGGGGACATGAATGGAGTGATGGGACACATCACTCCCATCACATTTTTCTCTCTCCTTATTTCCCTCACCCTTTTCTGAATTCCCTTCTCTCTCTACCTTCTCACACAAGTCTTTTTAATCTCTCTCCCTCCATATTTCTCTTACTCTTCCTCCCATGGCCGAATAGGGAGGAATTATGTGTGTGTTGTGAATGTTGTGTATTTGAGAGAGAGACAAGGATTGTGTGATACACTGTGTGGGTGTGTGTAAATCAGTGTATGTTTATTTGTGTAGATGTGTGCAAATAATTGTGGACCGAGACCAAAAAAAAGGGAACTAGAGAAGAAAATAAAAGAAAGAGAAGAAGAAGAAGAATCAGAGGAAGAAATAAGAAAGAATAAAAAAAAAAGGAAACAGAGGAATTGAAGCACTAAAGAGCAGCCATAGAAAACTTGGAGAGCTTTCTCTCTTCTCTTATTTTCTCTCTATTGAACAGTGGATAGAGGTAGGGATTTTCTTTAGTATTTTGGGGTATATTATAAAATATACATTGTCATTGCATGCTTAAGAGTGTGTTGTATATATATATGTGTGTGTGTGTGTGTGTGTGTGTGTGTGTCGATATGGTTGTGTACGACAGAAGATAACCAAACTAGGTTTTCTATCAGTTCTTGGAGTTTTAAGGAATTTCCAACCCTCAAATGGAACCTAGATGAGTTGCAAGGCCATGGTGGGAATATCTTAAACCAAATAGGAAAGAAACAAAGGGGAAAGATAGAAGAAAACAAAGGGTTTTATAGGTCACCAAAAAACTGGGTCAAAATTGGGTTATTGGATTTTGTGGTGTTTGAGGCAATTTTAATTCACTAATTAGGTCTTAAAACACCTAAGGGACATCGGGGAGTTCAATGGTATTTGTAACATCCCGACCTAATTACTATATAATTAGGGACACTTAGTAAACTTTAAGAGAACATTAGTGTACGATTAGACCATGACAATAATGTCACAATGATAATTCTCATGGGAATTAAAATAGAAGAAATGGATATGAAAAACGACGATGAAATTAATTAATAAATACATAAATATTTAAGCAAGTATCATAACTAACCATGTTAATTAAATTAACTACATAAAAGAGAAATCTTCATAAACGTAAAATACATCAAGTAAATAAGAGATATATAAATTAAGTTTATTGAATGAATGAAATATTAAATAGAAGTGTAAAGACCTAGATTTTTTTTTTTTGGAATGAAATTTTTTATTTATTTATTTATTATTAATTATTATTATTATTATTATTATTATTATTATAATGAGTTGTGTAAATATATAAATATACATGTATGCATGTGATGTGTATGTATCTATGTATGTATGTGTAAGTGTGTATTTAAATTGTTAAATTATATGTATATGTATATATATATATATGTCAGGTGTGTGACTGTGTGTGTGTGTGAGCTTGAGTGTATTACACTCAAACAAGTGTGGTGGGCATGGTGTGTATAATATAATATATTGCATGAGTCAGCTTTGCATTAAATGCAAAGCTGTTAGGCGTGGAGGAAGGGTGGCTGGAGCAGTGGGGAAAGGTCAGAAGAGGGAGGGGAGGGTGGTTGTGGCAGGTGGTTGCGTGAGGGAGTACCTATGCATGTGTGTGTATACGTTGGCTAGGAAAAAGGAAAATCAGAAAGAAATAGAGGAGAGAGGGAGAGAGAGAGAGAGAGAGAGAGGGACTTTGGAGCTTAGAACCGAGGTGGAACAGAAGAGAGGAGGAAGGGTCGGCACAGAGAAAAAAACCCAGAAAGTTGGTAAGTGTCTCGGTCTGATTTTTCATTTTTTGGCATGTTGGTCTGATTTAATTTTAGGCACTTGTAGCATATGCAATATGGATCATTTTGCAAAAAGAATGAATTGAAATGAGTTAGAAACGAGGGAGAAATAAGTAGTTGCAGGCTTCGGCCATGGTTAAGAGGGTTATTATTTTATGTATTAAACCTCAAATGGATGGTGGGAAATGGTAGAGGAGAGTTGCAAAAATTTTTAGAAAATTAAATGGGTCAAAACAGTAGACGAACGATCGAGAAATAAGGGAAAAACCAGCTGGCCGGAAACTGGGTTTTGGCCGGAAGCTTGGCTGCGCAGGTCGGAGAACCGGTTGGTTTAGGGGCTGAAATATACTCTAAATTGTTGCCTAGAATTTCAGAATTTATTCGGTATAAAAATAAGGAAATTTGGACGTAAAATGTGGGGGAAATGAGAGAAGAAGAGTTGCAGTTTTCCGGCGAGATGGCCAGAATCCAGTCGGGGAAGACAACCGGCGTGCAGGCCGGAAAAGCGTGGGAGAGAGGGGCGAGTTGGGCCTGTTGCTTTGGGCCTGATTTCTGGTTTGGGCTTGTTTGGTTTAAAAGGGGGTGGGCTGGCTGTTTTAATTTAAAAGGGAAATTTGGGCCTATTTTAATTGGGCCAACAGTTAAAAAAAAAAAAAAGAAAAAGGGTTGGGAAGTCTCGAACCTGGAACGGCACGGAAGGGAGGGGTTCAACCGAACCATTGGACCACTGAGGTCCATGTAACCAAAAGGACCGAAATGTATATATATATTATACATAAATTATATTAACTTAATTAAATTAATTTAATTAAATTAAATGCTCCGAAATGGTCCGAAGCCCAATTGAGACAAGCCATATATGTTTTCTGACTATCTTGGACCCCCTAAGGCCAACAGTGAGGTCCTTAACGTGAGACGAGGTCCCGAAAAAATGAAAGACCCGTAGGACCCTTAAAAATTACCAAAATGCCCCTGAGTCAAAACACAGTCAAACGAAACCTGATTTGAGTAGACGAATAGTGAAACTTTATTATTTCGAACATTTCGGACTCAACCGTGGAGTCTGATTTTTGAGGAGAGGTCTCGGGAAATGGGAACCCATAAAAGTGCAAAATGATCGTTTTGCCCTTTTAAGCTCGGATGTCCAAATTGAATTCCACGAAAGCCTAAACCTATTTTCTTCGACGTTCCGGACTCAACAGTAGAGTTTAATTTGGTAAATTAGAAACTCATAAAATAAAGACATAAAATTTTTTGAATAGCATAATTCAAGTAACAATTGAACTAAGTTGTGTTTCATGATTTTAGGAACACAGAAAGGCAAGGAGAAGGTGATCTGACCTTCTGCATTATTATTGTTAGTTCCACTACACCATGAGTACAACTCCTTGGGTTGAGACCAACCCACCAGGTACGATATATTGTGCTAAGTAAGAAATAGAATTAAGTTTAGGAATAACTGCCATATTGACTTGATGATTCACATGTTTGTTTTATTGCTCATATGCTTATGTGCTCCTTGTTTATCTTGTTGAAAGTTTGGTGATGAATGTGGATCATGACTATGTGTATATCGCATGTGTTAACAGGATGTGTAGATTATATTTTGAGAATTATTGAGATTATGTAATACGTGATTTAAAACATGTGTTAAGTGGATTGTGCTTGGCATGTACCCTTGATGAAAAGATCTTGTGATTGGAATGTTATTGTGTGATACATTGTTTAAAGCATGCTTCATGTGGGGATAAGATGATTTATCGGGATTACATTGTGACATGGTAGAATCATAAGCATATTGGTATAGTGTGATTCTTTGGACATGGTGTGAGTTGAGCATTTGGCATAGTGCATACTGGATACTCAGGCTGTCGGGGAAGGTCCGTAAAGTGAGACATACTAGATACTCAGGCCGTCGGGGAAGGTCTGTAAAGTGAGACATACTAGATGCTCAGGCCGTCGGGGAAGGTCCGTAAAGTGAGACATACTGGATGCTCAGGCCGTCAGGGAAGGTCCGTAAAGTGAAGCATGGTTGTGACATGGAGTTTGCATGAGTGCATCACGCATAATGTTCATTTCATTGCATTGTATTATTGAATTCATAAATGTGTGATGAGTCTTATTAATGCATTGTATGGATGAATTGAATGCCATGTAGATATAACTGTACACTTGCACATGCCACGCCCTTAATTTTGTTTCTTGCATTAGCATTATATTGTACCAGCATGTTGAGCTGACCCCTTTAGTGGGGCAAACATTTCAGATGAGGATGCTCTAGCTACTTGAGATTCAGTGACACGTTGATAGGAGGAAGCACTTAGTGTTTTTTTTGGCCCATGGAACTTATGTTTTGTGATGTAAGGGCTTGAGCCCGAATGACCCGTGAACACTGTAATGGCGGGATGTATTTTATGTTCTTTTGATGTATTGATGGGAACGGAAACATGTTTGGTTAAATTTGTTTAAGTTGTCCTTTATTTTATTTTACTTTCTGTCTCGTTACTCGCGTCCCGGGTTCGCGAGGAATTCGGGGCGTGACAAGAAGTATAGAATTCCCCAGCAACACAACAAAAAGAAGAAAAGTATAATATAGGCCAAAAAGGTTGGCCCAAGGATTTGAACCCAAGACTTTAAACCTTGGAGAAACTTACCCAAAATCTAAACCCACTAGGCTATCAACACTTATGTGTTATGACATCCAAAAGATATCCACATAAGGTGGATTTAGGTAGGAAAAATTCTAAAATGATGATGTGTCATCACCTCATTAGACCAAGCCTTCACCCAATAAAAATTCATGCACATAGACTTCATGATACAAGTGTAGCCCATGATGTGTTTTCAAACCATGAGTGTGTGTTAGGCAAATCAGACTTGCGTGTATAGATATTGTGTATTTCAAAGCCAAGGCAGCTCGGATGGAAGGAGAGAAAGAAAGAGATATAGAGAGGAAAGAAGAAGAAGAAGAAAAAGAAAGAAAGAAGATGGGAGAGTTCAAGCTTTATGTATGCATGTCTGGGGTTGAAGGAGGATTCAAAATCAAACAAAAGGGAGAGAAGCATTGCAATTGAAGGTAAACACTCAAAACTAAACTTTCTCTCCCTAGAAATATATTTATGTCAACTTACTATTTAATAAAGTTAAGAAGTGGGCATTGTAATATGATTTAAGAGTGAGAATAAGACCTAAAAGAGCCCTAAAGCAGTAAGAATCATGAGACCGCCATTGATGAAAGCTTGAACTAAGTCAAGTTGTCGGCCTGAACCAAACACTATTTTATGGTTGGGGATCAAAACTAGAGTGAAAATGCTTCATAATGCAAAAAGAATTAGGTTATTTGACTCAAAGAAGAGCATTTACTAGGCAGTTGTAGGTCAGAGAATAATTGGCAAATCTGTCAAAATGATGTTTCAGATCGGATTTGAGCCCATATAATTGTAGGAAATTGAAAATTGAACACAAAGGCTCAACAATCACCAAATTTGGTGAAAAAATGATTGTGAAATCAATGACTATCATAGTCACCGAAAAAGCGGGCCAAGAGGATTCTAGTCCCTTCAATGGGAGTAAACAGACCACAATGGTTCTAAATCAACCCAAAGGAAGTATAGGTCAATTTGGGTGGGAAATGGGCTTTAAAATCAAGGTAAAAATAAGTTTTGAAAATTTAAATTTTTGCAGTTTTCGACCACCGTTGACGGAGAGGGTGACCGGAGACTCACTAAAAAAATGAAGAAAAAGAAGACTATTCATAGGTCTAGCCGGTTTCGGGTTTAAGTCGAAACCCGCCCAAACCTAGTAATGGGTAAATAAAACTACGTCGTTTTGAGTTTAGATTTAAATGAATTTGGGGTGTTTGGCAATAGGGATAGGAAACCCCTGATTTTATAAACCTGTTTGGACTTAGGATATCCTATCCCTGGTTTAGCCTCTTGTCCGCTGTTTGGCATATTGAGAATTAGAAAAAAAATGGAAGAGCCGCAGTTCCCCAAGTTCGAACCCTTAACCTCACGCATGTGAGAAACCTAAACACCACGCGTGTGCCACCGTGACACTTGTGTAATAAAATGAATAATATATATATATATATATATATATATATTATTTAATTAATTAATTAATTAAAATAATTAAATTAACTTAATTATGATAAAATGTTCTGTACCCGAATAAAATGAAATATGAGTGTATTCTGACTTTCTTCGACGTTCTAGATCCAATAGCGAGGTCCATTTTATGAAATGGAATCCCAAACATTAGGACACGTAAAATGTAATAATTATAAAAATGCCCCTAGACTTAATATAAGCTATAGATTTAACAACATTATGAAAGACACATTTAGTGTCTCTTAGTAGTGAGTCGATGATTGGGACAATAGGATGTTCTAAGTTGTTGATGTATATACTTGCTATGTGATACACTTGATATGTTTATTTGTATCATTTGACATCTTGTCATTGCATTATCAGTATGGTGTGGTTATTATGTTCAATGCTATAATGTTGGAAATTTGTATGATAGTATTGGATACATGTGATTACCATGTTGATGCTTATCATGATTCCTATTTCTGTCATGAATATGTATGACCGTTATTACTCTTGTAATCATTGTTTATCAAATATCTTCTCTCATAGTAATTAATTGTGTACTTGTTGATATTTTTATCTATACTGCTAAAAATACCTGAGTGGTGTGAGATTTGAGGGGATATGATGATGTTGAATACTTGAGTGGTGTGGATTTAAGATATTTGGAATTTAGAATGGACACTTGTGAGGAAAGGCCTTGGGATGGGAATTAGTTACGTCTTTTGTGTGCTCTTGAGTGTGGTGAGATTGCGTTTTTACCTGGGGTTTTATATATGATAGGGTGGTGTCTCCCGTCGGCTTCCGAGCCGTAAACCTGCGTAGGTGGTCATTTGTCTCTATCGGGTTAGTAGCCCATAAAGCACATAGGCTTAACAAGAACCAAATTAGGTGGATACTCATAGGATTAAGATTATTGAGAGAATGGAATAAGTTGAATATGGTTTTATCCCTTTTGCTATAAATTGATCGATTTGAGATTATTTCCCTTGACGCCCACGTGATATTTCCTTGTGTTTATTGATAAACTATATACTGCTAGTTTATGATATGGTGGCAATTGTGGTTGGTTGCTTAGCTATAAATGTATACATTATTTTTGTGGCATTAAAACAGGAAACAAAGATGTTTTGTGAAATTGTGTGTTTACATTTATGTCATATGTCTGACCCTTCATATACCGACTACTTGGCTATTATTATCAAACCATATGTAGTGGTGCTATACCATCTTGATACTTGTACTTATGCCTGTGTTTGAGATATGTTGATATTGTGTGCTTGTAATACATACAGGACTTTAGGGTGTGTCGTCTTCGAACTTGCATTAGTTTGTGCACGTTACTTGCTTGTGTGTTTTGAAAAATCCTACTGAGGGTTGTGGCTCACCCCTGCTATTCATGGGAATGACAGGTATTGGCTTGATGGAAGAAAGTTGCAAGATCAGTACAGGATAGACTGAATTCATTGTAGCATTTTGTTACCTTTTTGTATTTATTCATTACATTTATTAAGGGTGTCTGTATCCTTCTCAAATATTCATGTATATAGGATGTATATATATTGGACTATAAAGTCAGCTCTAAACACTACCATATTGTACACTGTTATTGGATGATTGGTATAGACTGTAATACCCTGACCCAAATCGTAACTGAGCGAGCTGAACCCAAATCGTACCCGAGCGAGCCGATAAGATTTTATGTTACGATGATGAAATAAACGGGTTAAATTTCAATCACATGAATATATGGACGATGCCTAGGCAGACGAATAGTGACAATAAAAATGAAATAATAATAATAATAAAAATAATAATAATAATAATTTAAAAAGGAAATAAGATAAAACTAAAATAACAATAAAATAAAATTGGAAAGGAACAAAGAAAAAATAGGAATTTGAAATACATAAATATATATATATATATATGTGTGTGTGTGTGTGTTTATATATATGTAGAAACATATAAAAGTGAAATGGGTAAAGCAGCCGTGTATTAAAAAGGAAGAAAAGAAACTGAAATGAAAAAAAAAAAAAAAGTGAAGGGGCGCAGGGAACCCATGCGTTGGGTTGAAATGAAAAGTCAAGAAAGAAAAAAGGAGATAAAGAGATGAGGGGCGTGACGGATGGGAAAAGAAAGAGAGGAGTGGGCGCTAAAGGGGGGCAGTTACGAGTTGGAGATGGGGAGGTTGAGGCAGTAGACGTACGAGAGGGATCGTGTGATATTGGATCTCCGATCTACTGCTGGATCTCCACAGGAAATCTCTGGTACCATATCTCCCATGAAAACTCAATATGAAGGATAGATTGTTTGCTTTCATGGTACCCATCAAGTAGGAAATTCGTGAAGCTGTTGAATTACCATTAACACATCATGACCTGTACAAGCAGATTTGTATAGATCCTCCATGGGGCGTAATACTGTATGGTTTACCTGGTACAGGAAAAAAAAATGCTTGCCAAGGCTGTCGCTAACCATACAACTGCAGCTTTCATCAGAGTGGTGGGTTTAGAAACCGTTCAGAAATATTAGGTGAGGGTCCTCGAATGGTCCGCGATGTTTTTCGTCTTGCCAAGAGAATACTCCTGCAATTATCTTTATAGATGGGGTCGATGCTATAGCAACTACTGGATTTGATGCCCAAACTGAAGCTGATAGGGCAGTCAGCGGATTCTCATGGAACTCTTGAATGGGTGGATCGAGAAGGACTGTGCTTGCCCAGGTGCTAATAGGCCTGAAGTGAGGAGCGTGTTTGATGGGAGGACTAAATGGGTGAAGCCAAAGGAATGCCACCGCTGTCATTGTTTGGCGATGGAAAGAACAGGATGAAAATCTGATGTGGTCCCTATCGTTTCGGCCTGCTGCGCAACATCCTGGAGCGCCTGTGTAGACGCTGCAATTGCATCTTAGCTGTTGGTATTGTTCTCATCTTATCCCCCAGTTTCTAAGCTGCATCTTTAAAAAAATAATAATAATAATAATAGATTTTTGAGGTCAATGTGGTATTACAATGGAAGCTTGTATACGGGTTTAGTTAATTTAGACATAAGTGTTACCCAAAATATATTGGAGCAATAAAGATAAACTTTATTTTTTTGGTAAACAATAAGAGTAATGTTTATTGTGCTATCCCGTGGTGGTAGAAGGGATAGGGTGGATATGGCAATAATACTGTTGTTGTCAACTTGTTAAGTGCTTCAGGTTTTATTGGAAGGATGTTTTTGACTGATGTAAATTATCAGTTTAAATTTGGGATTGTATTACAAATTGACTCAGAACTTATGGGTGATTAGGAGTTGACCCCAATTGAATAAAATATTATTTAATTAATTAAAAATGAGAGAAATCACCCAAAATACTCTTGAATTGAAGGTGAGTCAAACGGACTCCGATTTAATTAAATAAATAGTAGATTTTTATTATTTCAAACATATTGGACTCAACGGTGAAGTCCAAATTGTGAAAACGGAACCCGAAAAGCAGAGATACATAAATGACCATTTTACCCTTGAGTAAATTAAGTTTAAAACAGAAACCGTAAAGCATAAATTAGTAAAAGAGATATTTAGAGTAGTGAGGCATAAACTCAATAAATGGCATGAAAGCTGAAACGTGTTTATTAATGTATAGGCAAGTCAAAAGGAAAGGATAAAGTCACGGGATACTAGGACACTGATAAGGTAAGTGGATTTCTATCTTTTATACGTGGTTTTCCAAGCCACGATCTTTCTATACTGCCAATTTTGTACTCATGTATTTATACCCACTGTTATTGTTCCCACCATGGATATTGTTCTACCTGGTGGATGTCTATTGGTTGATGGTTCATGGCTTGATTCATTGTGTTGATGTTATTCATTGTATGCTTATGTTATGATGTTCCATGCTTTGCACACCTCATATGGAATAGGATATAATCCTGAGTTATGTTAAATGCCGGGTCTTGTGCTCAGACACATTACCCTTCTGATGCTATCTGATTAACTAGACCTACGAGTCAATTTATGGGACCTATGGGTCAAATGGACATGTGGCAATGATGGCGTTTTTACACAGTGAGTTTTAATGGCATTTTATATGCCTTCATGTTAAAGGGGGGTATGCCGGGCCCCAAAAGATCGAGGGTCTGCCAAACCTTGAACAGAGTAAATGCATCGTTCATGTTGACTGTTATGTGATGTTCATTGGATTCATGTGATGTTTCATTTCACTACGAATAGTTCCATGTTGACAGTACCTTTATTCATTTGACTCGATTGAGATCATTCCATTGTAGCAGTACATTTACGTCGATTGTGAATGTTGAATGTTCCCGTATTCATGTTATATCATTGTTCTTATTGGGTTATCATGCCTTACTGTTCATTGGCCATTTTGGCACCTTATTGTTGACTGAAATTGTTTCCATGACTGGCTATCATGTTCATCCATGATCCTATATGTTCCATGATTAATCTAACCCCGTATTTGAGATAGGCGTTTACTTACTGAGTTTGTAGCTCACCCCTTTCTAAATTTTTTTCAGGTGAGAATGTTACAGAACTATAGTAGGAGATCAGGAGGTTAAGGAGACAGTTGAGGAGCATAATAATAATGAATGAAGTCTCTTCCATGTACTCACCACCTAGGAGTGGTTTAAGATCAGTTTATTGTTAGTTTGAATTTTAGTCTTTGAACTATAATTGTAATAAAGCTTCTGCACTTTAATGTCATGTGTATATTATTTACTGATATCATTGGTAAAAGAATGGAAAAAGTAGGGACGGCCATTGGGCCGGCCCCACGACATAAGATCCGCATAGGGTGGGTTTCGGGTCGTGACATAGACTATTTGATTGTAATCAAATTCATTTAATCTCGTTAAGGGACTTGAACAAGTCTATTCATGGAATCGAACTAAAACCGATTAAAGGACATCAATTCAAAAAAAAAAAAAAATGGTATGTATTTTATATACTTAACTAGGATGGTTAGTCCTATTACCAACCTTATCAGGGTCCAGTGGCCCCTTAGTCTGGCCTAGTGGGTCAAGGACGCGATAAGAGGTGTTTAAATAACATGAATGTCATGTTCAAGCAACCTATTAGATCTTGGTCTTGAAATACACTAATAATTGAACAATAAATTGAGCAAAAAATGATAAATAAAATGACGATTATTGAATAAATGAGAGAGAACGAGTCAAATTTTTTTACCATAATCACGCCAAATTTCAAATCTATAACTTTAACAAATACTATTTGTACAATAACCACAAACAAGATAAAGGAATAATAGTTTGACATGAAATTTAGAACATAAAGGAGTAGTCAATTTCTCATTGAATGCCCAAAAAACTACACACTAACATATTCAAGTGATAATGCTGATTCCATATGTTTCCACCTAATGGGATCATTAAACATAATTAGACTTCATATGGAAATTGAGTTGCTTCATTGTATTTTATATAACATTTTTAGTTTGTCCAACACCAACAATGTGGAATTTTATTTTTCTCCTTCATCCATAAGTTATAAAATTTATGAGAGGCATAAAATTAATTTTATTTTCCAATACTTTTTGAGCAATCAAACAAAAAATAAAATTTTTATTAAGAAAAAAGAACAAAAATACAACAATAGATCACAAAATTCTTCAACTATCCATTAATCTAAAATAGGATCCAACAAAAATTACTAACCAACAATGATCCCCAATAAAACCCTTCATTTATAGGGTTCAAATCAAACCATTCCATATTCAAGCACCCACACATCATTTTAAATGCAATTAATACATACATAGCATTTGTATTGAGTTGAAATCAACTCAGGAAAATTTTGAGAGAGACATACATATGGGGTTCGACGGTAAGTTGAGTGGGTGTGATTTGGGATGGTGCCATCGTCGAAGTTAGATTTCATCACGGTTGGTAGTGAGCTCCAGATGCCAAAATGAGAGGGCTAAAAGAGTGAGAACAGGGAGAGAAATGAGATTGATAGAATGACCAACATTGTCATCTAGAATTGTCAACCAATAACTGTCATCATATTCGTCAATGAGCATGAGAGAGAGAGAGAGAGAGAGAGAGATAGGGGAGTGAGAGATCATAAATTGGGGCTAAGAGTGAAAAATCATAAACTGGGTTGCAGTTTGGGGAAAATTTGGTGACTTTTTAGTGACACAAAAATGAATGTCGCTAAAAAGTCACTGAGCATCGCCAATAATGATTAAGAAAAACAACGCCATTTTACTAATCAAACTATTAGGTTACGTATGGTAACGTTTTCTATTTTAGATTTCAATTTTCTAAAAATAGAAATTTGTTTCTATTTAATTTTTATAAAAACAAAATTTGAAAACATATTTGGTACAAAAGTAATGTTTTTTTTTAAATAAACACAAAAAAAAAAAAAAAAACATGTTGAATAACACTGGAGAAAAATATGTTTTCTTTTTGTTGTCATGCCTGATAGATTTGACTTAGAACATGTTTCCTCATTCAATCTTATTTCCAAAATTTTCATCGTACCGATTTGTATGATTCAGTGAAAGAGTTACTTTGTTTAAAAGATACAAAGAAATTAATTAAAGTATAATATTAAGAGCATCTACTTAAAGTATAACACCAAATTGAAGTAACCATCATCAACCAACAAACTTAAACAAAAAAATCATCAGCCAATTATAAATCAATCCCAATTGTCTTCCTCTCACAATAACAATAAAAAAAAAAAAAAGTTATAGTCTGATTTGGCACTCAAATTGAATACAATTCAATAGGCACTACAACCAAACATGCTACTTTGTTATGCTAGGTACTTTTGGTTGCTTTAAATTAGTAAAGATCAATAAGGAACACCACGCAAAACTACAAAAGTATGGGTTCTCCACTGCATCACGTAAGACTAAGTAGGTTTGATTTGTTAATTCTTAAACAGTCTGTTAATGGAATATCATGACCAATTTGGGATGGGTCTCTATTCCAGAAAGTGGGACTCAATAACACTAAGACTCTAATTGATAAGGAAAGTATCCAAATACATAAAGCAACTGGTTTATCAAAAAAGTAGCAAAGAAAAGAGATGAAGAACTTAAAAGTTAATAAAAAAAATTGTAATTTTGTATTAGTCTTGTAGACACCTTCTTTGGAGATCCTTGATTGTACAGGTTTAGTTTCGCTATTTTTGGGAAGTTATTGCAATATGTCCTAGCTAGGGGTATTTTAGTAATTTCATATTTTTCCCATTAAGGGTATTTTAGTCATTATGCTCGAAGGAATTTCGATCATTTCTCCCATCAAAGGCATTTCGGTCATTATGCCAATTAAGGGCATTTTGGTCATTTCGCCCATTAAGAGCATTTCGGTCATTTTTGTCTATTGAGAGCATTTTGGTCATTTCACCCATTGGGGCATTTAGGTCATTATGCCCACTAAGGGTATTTTGGTCATTTTTTCCATTAGGGGAATTTAGATCATTATGCCTACTAAGGGCGTTTTGGTTATTTCATCCATTAAGGTCGTTTTGGTCATTTGATGCATTAAGACCCTTGAAGGTATTTTGGTCATTACGTACATCTTTGACCATGAATGATACTTTAGTAATTTTAGCATAATTCTATCCCTTATAGGTTATTTTTTGTCATTTAAAGGCATATATGTAATTTCTTCGTCATTTTACCCATATAGGGTTAATTTGATAATTTTAGCCCTTAGGGATAATTTTAACTTTTTATGCCTTAGTGGCATTTTTGTAATTACCATGTCCCTAAATTCTCCACCGAATTATGGGCAATATAGTAAATATATGTGTGCACTAAAAACTTGCCTATTTTCATCACTTCCTTGTCTTAAAGGAGTTTCCATAACAACTCCCTTATTTTAAGGGATTTGCCTTTATTTGTGACTAAAAACCTTCATAATCTTGTTTGCTTACTCATTAAACATTAATCTTAGGGTATCAATTTGTAAGATTAATTATAAGCCCTCGGATTAAACCTCCTTAATTTTTCCTATAAATAAGACCTATTAGCCACCAAAATCAATGACACAAAATTTAGGAGCCTGGTTGCAACTGCAATAATTCTCTCTCTATATTTTTTCTTTCATATTTTTGAAGCTTTATTCTACACAAACCAAAGCTCTGTTCTACATAAGCAAGAGTTCTACTCCATTCAAGATGGAGTTCTTCATAACTGACGATTCAACATCAAGGAGCTCAAGCCAAAACCTTATCAAAGTAGCTGTAAATAATCATGTATGCTCCCTAAAACCCTTCTTTTTTTCCAATTCAATTCATCCTATCACTCTTGATAGAATCAATTGAATTGGAGAACTACATTGGCTTTGAGTCTGTTATTTGAACAGATACGTAAGACGCCTCATTGGCTCAAGTATACTCTTTCTCTTTATTTTATTTACTTTTATGCCTTTTTTTTTTATCTTATTCATTCATGTAATCATTATTATTCTCTCATTTTCTATTTTATTTTAGGTCATGCAATATATACATTTCGGATGAATTGTTGTGTATTTATTTTGTAACACCCTTACCCAATGAATTGGCATAAATTGGTGCAATGCATTAAAAGAAACATCAATAGAAGATCTTGTTGAGACCTTGAGAAATATGTGTAATATTACAAACTAAGATTAGTAAATCTAACCTAACCACATGTAGGCTTAACCTAACCTCAATTAAGGGGGTCTAGTGAACCAATACATCATTAGCCTAAGATGATAAAAATTTTACATTAAATAATGAATTATTATGAAAATAAAATAAAATAATGAAAGTATAAAATAAGTTACTCATCATGTGTCTCGCACATGATCAGAGAGAGAGAGAGAGAGAGAGAGAGAGAGAATACACACAAAATGTGTAAAAATAGGTGTATATAAAGAGAGATCTTTCAAATGATGAATTCTTGTAGTAGAAAGACTTTAGGAATTTAAATCTTGAGGTTTTTAAAAAGAGATATGGAGCAGTAGAAACCTTAGATTCTTCCCCCTCTTTGCCTTGAAGAGAAGAAAAGGAAAAAAGAAATGAGAAAAAAGTGAGAGGAGGAAGACTTTTAAAAATTGTGATCTAGGCTTTTGTTGCACGGTCGTTCTAACGACAGAGGGCCTCGTTCTAACGACGTCCCAAACATTTTCTCAATTTTAACTTTCTGGTTTGGTCATTCTAAGGACTAGGACCTTCGTTCTAACGACCATATCTGAACCTAATTTTTATGTCCATAAATCTGATATACTTCATTTATTTTTAACCATGTCCATCACATACCCTTCCAAACCACTTTATTTTCATTCCCAATATCTCCACAACACCCACAACAACAATAGAATCATCTATTAAATTGTTTCAAGATCCAAACACACAAGTTTAATCAAAATTGTTAAATTTCTAAATAACATGGACATCATATACACTCTATTATTTAAGTTTTCCTCTTTATTTGTTTGTCATTTCTTATTATTGTAATGCAAAATTTAACATTTTTGCTTTCTCATTCATTATTATACTATTGAAATTTACGAATCGTTACACACATATATCACAAAAAATCATAAATAAAATTAAAGGGCAGAAACAAAACTAAGTGTCTACATAAAACTATTGCAATATAATACATTTACAAAATATATATTACAAAAAAAATTTAAAAAAAAAAAAGGAATAAAAAAATGTAGGAACATGGAGTTGGAGCCTAAGGAAACATAAAACTTTCATAAACATAACAACTCTTATAATTTAAAACAAAAAAAATAAAAATAAGTTATAAATAAAATAATTTACTTTAATATTAAAAAATAAAACACCTTATTTAAAATTATCGTTTTAGGTCTTTAGATGGTCTTAATCCAACCATCCTTTGGAACAATATTTGATTCAATATATAACAAGTCTTATGATAAAAATAGTAATTTCATTAAGAAGTTGAGTTGAAAAATCATTAGCAATCTTTGAAAAGAGAGAACTAAATGAGAAACAAAATAAACATATATCAAAGAATCAAACTAAGTTAGTTGCTAGGTCATACAAGGTTGCCATGAAAGAAAATTTCCACCTAAAAGAAAAGAACAAAAATAGTTTATTTCTTTGAGTTGTTTAATTAATTATCTATGTTTGGTAATAAATTTTTAAGTACTTTTTTTTTTTTACTTATTTAAGTAAAAAGGCAAAAAAGTAAAAGTATTGTTTGGTTTTTACAACCAAAAAAAGTTACTTTAAAAAATCAAAAGGATAATTACACTTACCTCTCCTAGGGTTTTTGAAATAACACAATCTCTCCTATCAGTCTTGTCCACCCAAACGACATTAACAGAATTAGTACACTTACTAGTTACCCTTATATTTGAATAATATTATTGAATTCTAAATTCAATAACACTCTCTCGTCTTTTCTCTATCTCTCTTTCTTGTTTATATCACAATTTGCAGCAATATTTCTCTCCTCAGCCATAATATCAAGACTAACTCCACTCAAATTCTCTCTCTTAACCTTCATGGGAGGAACCAACAACACCCTATTGTGCTACCATTTCTACCATCTACAACATTCATCCACCACTAGAAAACCCCACACTCTCTCTCTACCTGAAGCCACCAACTAGGGCCACCGCCAAAGGCGTCACCACCACCAATGCTACCATATCCACCACCTGCCAATCATGTGAACCATTACTAACAGTGCACCATCGATAGTCATAGTACTCCTCTATCTCTCTTAAACCTCTCTCAAAATACCAACCCCCATCTCCCTCTTCTCCATCCCCCCCTCTCTCTCTCTCTCTCTCTCTCTCTCTCTCTCTCTCTTTCGCACACATACACAAACACACAAAAGAAATCAACAAAGAGGTGAACAACAACAACATACGATGGTCTATGAGAGCAAAATTTGGAATGGCATCGAACTATTTTCTACGTGATTGATTTGGGAGTAATCTATTTGTTGTCTTTTTTAGCCGAGCAGTAGCAACATCTATTTATTTCACAATGGTAAGAAATTTTTGATTTATAAGAATTTTGGTTTAATAGATTAGAATCTTGGGTTTTAATTAGTAAAAACACAGTGATAATTAATTCTAATTTTTAATGTATTATAATTACCTTGTTAATTCCAATTGTTAAGATTTTTGATTTGGCGTGATCTTAAGGATCTATGCATATGAGTGACCGCGTTTGAAAATCCAGCTATCCCTTCTTTGAATGTGGGAAGGAATGCTTTAAAAATACACATGAAATGAGTTGCCAACTTGTTTTGGACAATTAAACAAGAAGACCCTGTTACAACCCGATTAAAGAAATACATATAAAAGGACAAAAAAGTAATGATTATATCGCTTCAGTCCTAATTACATTTTAAATCCCAATGTAGGGTTATAACTCGATAAAGGAACAAATCTGTAATTACAACCATAAAAATCCTAGATTCGGGAGCTAAGGTACAGAACAGGATGGTGTTAGGACACCTATTCTGCCAGGTTTAAATGAGTCGGCCTTGATGTTCATCCAAAAGGTTTTCTTATCAAAGAGGAATACAGAAAACATGACATAGCATTATGAAGTAAAGCTGAAAATAGATGAACTAATGAAGCAAAAATAAATGGAATAATGGAAAATAAAGTTTGAAATGCCCACTACTTACTTTTACCAATAGTGAGAGAAGTCGGTGGATTATCACCCACTCCTATCAATGGTGATAAGAGATGATGATTTAGGCTAGTAAGCGCTCATCACCCACTTCTATCAATAGTGATAGAAGGTGGTGAATCCGGCCTAAAAGACAAGAAAATAAATAATGAATAATGTATATGAGAACATGTAGAAATAAAATAAGGAAAAGGGAAAAGGTATTTGGACTCGGGCCTGAAGCCTTTCTACGTATCCGTTTGGAACACAAAATCAAAACCACGTAGTTTTCCAATTCACATACTTTTATCAAAAGTGATAGATGAGAATGAATCAGGAAAAAGAATACAGTTTAGGGAGTGTACCTGATTATCGCAATGAGCCAGATAACACTTCTACTTGAACTCTTTGATTTTGAATAGTTACTTAGGTCGAGCTCCGGCTTGTGTAGGACAAAGCTTTAACTTGTGTAAGGCAAAGTCTCAAAAAATATCAAGAGAGGGAGATCAAGAGAGAGCTTGAGGGACTATTGTGGCAACCCTTTGGTTATTAGATTTTAGGTTGTCTTCTTGGTGGCTAAGGGGGGTTATTTATAGGCAAATTATAGAGATTTGATCTAATGGCCCATAATGAATCTCACAAATGTAAGACTCAGATTAAGTCTTGAATGATAAGAAAAATAAGAAAGGTAACTGCTAAAAATGAGAAAGGCAACTTCTAAAGAGTAATAATGGTAACTCTTAAAAATAAGAATGGTAATTTCTGAGGAAAAATAATAGAAAGTCCTAATACATATGAATGGTAACCTCTAAGGAACAATAATGGTAACTCCTAATAAATAAGAATGATAACTTCTAAAATAATAATTGTCAAATTGCCTCTAATAGATGGAGAATCTCTAGACAAACTATATGACATGAAAATGATCAAATTTCCCGTAAGGCATAAAAAGTGCCCAAATTGTCCTCTAATGGACTGAAATTACCAAATTACCCCCAAAGGGGTAAAATGATATGAAAATTACAAAAATGCCCTCAAATGACCAAAATGACCTACTGTGGGTAAGACTGTGCCAAAATTACCAAATTGCCTAGTAAAGAGCAAAGTAGTGCCAAAATTACTGAAATGCCCTTAGAAAGTAAAAAATCTCTAGAATTTATCAAATTAGCCATAAATGTATAGAAATACTAGAAATTACCAAAATATCCTTAAAGGTCAAAGATGTATAAAATTATGAAGATACCCTTGGGGTCAAAATGCACGAAATGATGAAAATACCCTTTGAGGTCGAAATGTGCAAAATGATCAAGATACCCTTAGGGGTTCAGAATGTGTGAAATCACAAAAATACTCATAGGTAGAAAATATTATAGTAACTTTTCAAAAATGATGAAACTACTTCTATACAATTAAGGGTCATAAAATAAGACTGTCTACAATGAGGTATATTTATCTTTTGATATCCCATTGTTTAGATTTAGTGGCCAATCTTTTTGGCCTCAAGGAAGCAAACAGTTTGAGAAGTTATAAGTATCATGTTGAGGTGAACACATAAGACTGAGAAAGGGCTTCGTTCATGATAATGTGTATATTTGGCTTTGTGGTGATCGGGCTATAGGGACGGTAGTAATGAAATGGTTTACATTTATATATATATATATATATATATATATGTATATGTATATGTATATATTATATAAATATATTTTAAATTATATAGATATATATTTTAAATTATATATATGTATAATATATTTTAGGGTAAATTACACCTACCTCCCCTGAAGTTTCTGACAATTACAAAAACCTCCCCTATACTTTCTGAAATAACACTATCCCCCCTCTGGTTTCAATGTCTATAACAGATTTCCCCCTACCGTCAATGACCGTTAGTTGACCTAACGCCATTTGATGATGTAAGCAATTTTTTTTGTCTAAATGCCAATTTTACCCATTACAAGTCATGGTTAAATGACAAAATTATCCTCACTTTAATAATAATTTTTTTAATTAAAAAAAGACAAAATTTCTTCTACCATCTCCTCTCTCTCATAAACCCAAATTCGTCTCTTCTCTCCATCAATCTGTTGTTGTCTTCTCTCCCCCAATCATCCACACACAATTCGGAGCTGTATCAGTGTTATGACATGAAAAATTTTTTTTTTTATTTGTTATTATTATTCTTGATTAATTAAATTTTTATTATTATTCTTATTATTATTATTATTATTGTGATGGGTGGAAGTATGTATATGATGTGCATGATATATATATATATACATAGATATATATACATATATACATATATTGAATTAATTGTGAAATGTGTGCATGTATATGGGCATGTATATATGGATGTGTGGGAGGGTGCATTTGGCAGAGTGTGTGAGGTGTAGTGTCGGCTGGGTGTGTGTGTTTGGTGTGTGTCTAGTGTGTGAGAGAAGTAAGCTACATATATATATATATATGTGCTAGAGTAGAGCAGCTTTGCATTGAATGCAAAGCTGCATTTTGGGAGAAAGAAGGTGGCTGATGTAGAGTGATAGAGGTCAAAGGGAGAGAGACGTGTGAGATTGAGTTGTGATGCATAAGTGGTCTCGGGTGGGAAGAAAAGAGGAGAGAAAGGCAAGGAAAAACTGAGAGAAGGAGCAAGAGAGGTCGTGTACATTGGGAGGAGCACAAGGAGCTTGAACCAGAAGTGAAGCAGAAGAGAGAAGGAGAGGTCGGCTAGAGAGAGAAAAAGATCCAGAAAGAAAAGGGGTGAGTAGTTCCAGTTCTGAATTCTCATTTCCTTGCATATTAAATTGTTTTAAATATAGGGTCTTGTAATGTATAAAACGTAGATTATCTTGCAAGAAAAACCAAGTGGAATGACCAAGAAATGAGGGAGAACAGTAGGGTTGCAGGTCACGGTTAGTGGAAATGGGTTGTGATATTTTATGTGTTAAATTAGACTAGAATGATGGGAAATAACCTCCTAAGGTGCAGAAACCATTTGGGGTTTGAACTAACCAAAACCAGTGAGGGAAAATGGAGAAATAGAATCGGCCGGAGTTTTGACCGAGGGTTTGACCCTCTATTTCGTGGGAATCTAATAGGTTGAGTCCAAAACTAAGCCTAGATATAGAATCCTTGGGAGAAAATGAAGAAAACTGCATTCTGAAAAGTTGAAAATGTCGCCGGAGATGGGTCGCCGGCGCCGGAGAAGGCGCCGGAACCCTACTGTGCGTCGCCGGAAAGTCGGGGAAGAAGGGGGGGGCCTGTCCGGGTTCGGGTCGGGTCGGCTCGGGTCCGGTTCGGGCGGGTGTGAACCGCCCTGCCACGTGTCGCACGGAGGTTTTAAATTAAAAACCAAATTGGGGCTGTTTGGCAACCGGATTAAGAAATTGAAACTTAAATTGGAATGGGAATCGGGATACCCTATCCCAGTTTTAACCCTATCCCCTGTTTGGCTAACCGGATTTAGAATAACAAATTAAACTAGTTTTAATTTGGACCTTTTGGAATTTGAACCTTTGGAATTTGAACCTTTTAGAATTTGAACCTTAACCCTGAACTTTCGGAAATTACAAATTGACCCCCCAACTGTTAAGAAATTACACTTTGACCCTCCTGAATAAAATATTAATAAATTTATTAATTAACTAATTAATTAAATTAATTTAATTATTTAAATATTCAAAATATCACGGAGTCCAACTGAGACAAGTCATTAGTGTATTTTGACTATCTCGGCCATTCTGAGGCCAATGGCGAGGTCCGTTTTACGAGACGGGGTCCTGAAAAATAAAAGACCCGTAGTGACATGTAAAATTACCAAAATACCCCTGAATTAAAGTACAGTTAAATGAATTCCAAATTTAGTAAACAAATAGTGAAACTTTATTATCTCGAACATTCCGAACTCAACCGTAGAGTCCGATTTGTGAAAAGAGGTCACGAAATGTAAGGACACGTGTAAAGTGCAAAATGACTGTTTTGCCCTTTTGAACCCAGGTGTCCGAATTGAACTCTATGAAAGCCTAAACTTATTTTCTTCGACGTTCCGGACTCAATGGTAGAGTCTAATTTAGTAAAATAGGAACTTATGAATTAAAGACATAAAATTTGATGAATAGCATAATTTAAGTGACAATTAAACTGAGTTTCGTGTTATGAATTTTAGGGACACGGAAAGGCAAAGAGAAGGTGACCTGACCTTCGGTATTCTTACGGTGGTTCCACTTTACTACGAGTATACTTTTCCGGTTTGAGATCGATTACCAGGTACGATATATTGTGCTAAGTAAGAAATAGAATTGGGATTAGGAGTACTTGCTTCGCTGCATTGATTGTTCACATGTTTGTTTGAGTGTTCACATGTTTATGTGCTACGTGCTATCTTGCTGAGTCGTACGATGATTATGGATATACTGCATATGTTAGTGTAGTGGGTGAATAATATACTTTGAAGAACTATTGATATTATGAATTGTGTACTTGAGAGCATGCCTTATGTATGAATGAGATACATCATGACATGACGAGATCAGAGCATATTGGCATAGTGAAATTCTTTGGACATGGCGTGGGTAAGCACTTGGTGCTTTGCATTATGAGGGTGCAGATCCTGTGGTGAAAAACCCAAAATCGGCCAATAGGTACTCGCCGGCCTGACGGGTTCCGGACCGTGAAGCGAGACATACAAGGTACTCATGCCGACGGGGAAGGACCGTATCATGAGACATGGGTGGGCATAGAGTTGCATGGGTGTGTCACACATACTACTTATATACTGTACATTATTCATATCCTGTCATCATGATATCGAATGCCATATAGAAATAACTGTACACTTGCACATGCCACGACCTTGGTTTTGTCTCTTGCATTAGCATTATATTGTACCAGCATGTTGAGCTGACCCCTTTAGTGGGGCAATATTTCAGATGATGTCCCATCAGTACGAGACGTGGAGATGATTTGACTAGGGACTGTGTTGGGCCCAAGGGGCGTTTGTTTTTGATATTGTATAAGGGCATAAGCCCAAGACCTTATTTCATTTTACATGTTGTAAGCAAGTGGACCAGACCTATGTATATATCAGAACAGTGTACAGAATGTATGAGAATGTTATTATTATCTTTTATTTCGTTATTATTTTATTTTCCTTGTCTCGTTACTCGCACCTCGGGTTCGCTGGAATCCGGGGCGTGACAATCAGAATCCACCACCTGATACTTGCAATTCCCACACAACAATAGCAACATGGGCACAAGCAACTCAACACAGTCCTGCCATTCAATTAATATAAAAAACAAATAAGAGAAAATTTAGGAAAATAAAAAATTGTATAGCATAGTAAAATACAATAACAAAAAGGAAAGTCTTTCTTTGCAATTTTATGATTTGGGTAAGAAGATATATATATATATATATATATATATATATATATATATATACTTATGTATGCATATAAGATTTTGTGGGTATTCCAAACCGAAAAAAAATAGGGAACAGAAAACCAATTTTGAATTTTGAAAGTAAAAATAGGATTCAATGCCATTGAACAAAAAATAGATTTTATTGTACTGTAATTGTTAAAGTGATATCAATTTAGCAGTCAGAAATGCACATAAGTAGTTGAAGAAACACAGGGAATTAATTAGTCAATTGAAAGGGAAATTTGAGGGTCTTTTGGAAAAACTAAGATCACCAAGAAACTAGAATGGATGACGAAGAAAAGAGAAGCAAACAAGATCATCTAAAGATAAACCAAAAACATCAAGAATAAAAATGGAAGACTTGTGATACTTACCCCAAAACCCAGACAATAGCACCCACTAGAGACAAGATCAATGCAAGAAAAGCAAAGGGCAATCCCAACAAGAAACCCAATGGCCTACAATCTTCCATTCTTCAAATTTTCAAGAAACGCAATGGCCTTCAGCCTTCTCTCTCTCTTTCTCTCTCTCCTTCTCTCTCTTTATATTTGTGTGGATATATTTATCTGTCTCTCTCTCTCTCTCTCTCTAAACTTTCTTCAAATATTCTAGGTTGGAAAGAGAAGTTGTTGGCCAATTTATGGAATAATTCATCAGCATCCATCTTGGACGCGGACTCGAAAATTGACTACAATTTTATGTGTTTCTTATTGACAAAGGATTCAACTTATTTGTTCGTTGAATAGTGGATAGTTTTGGTATTGTGAAACTGGGAACCTTCGTCTAACACCTTCACTCTTCTTCCTCTGCACTTCCGTCCCTCCTTCCTGCACCGCCTCATATTTTTCTTAACCTAATTAATCAGCCCCGAGGGAGAATGGTGATAGAGATGTATTGCAGCCTTCTCCTGTTCATCAACTTGAACCTCATTCTTTTGCAAGTTGATGTTACGAACCAGATCCACCACCATTTGTGGTAGCCACCATCACCATCAAAACTCCACCGCCATCTGCAGTTGAAAACCCCAATCTCTCCGCCATCAACGAACACAGTGCCTCACCATCAACAAACACCATTCCCTCCAACAGTTTCTGCATCGTGCACCATCAACAAACCATCCTCATCTCCAACAGTCCCATACCATAGACACCTACCAACACAACCCAGATCTGAGACTACAAAGCCTCAACAGCGCCATTGAACTACCCAGATCAACGGTCAAATTCCCGACCCAGACTACTGCCCATTCCGATGAGATCGGCGACCCAATCGCCCCCACTTACCGACGACGATGGATAGGGGTGATTTCATTGAATACCCATCTCGCTTCGACCTATCAATAAAGAGAACTCGAACCAGATTGGCGGTATTGGCGACATGGGTGGTGGCTATGGCGTCGGTGACATGCGGTGATGGTGGAGCGGCCATCGGTGGTGGTGATAGCTGCAATTTTGGCCCGTGTTGTTCTGGGTAGAGAAAATAAGAGAGAGAGAGAGAGAGAGAGAGAGAGAGAGAGTGGGGTTGGGGAGAGAAAGAGTGCTGCAATTGAGGGAAAGGAAAAATAAAGAAGAAAAAATAAAAAAATATTATTAAAACATAAGGGTAATTTGGTAAATGGACCAACTCCGTTAACGCCGTTTGGAGACAAGTTCTGATAGGAGGAGACAGTGTTATTTTCGAAACTATAGGAGAAGTTTCTGTAATTGTCAGAAACCTTAGAGGAGGTAAGTGTAATTATCTCTATATTTTATATTGTATATATGTAAAATATTTTTTATATTATATATATATATATATCTATAATATTTGTGTTGGTCTTCTGTATATATTCTTCATTGTTGACCGCTTGGGAGCTTTTTGTACATCTTGGATTAATACTCAAATACACAAATGAAATTTACTTCATGAAGTTAAAGATTTATCTGTGGAGGGGAACTCTTGAAATATTGAGGTAGAGGCTATCATTAAATCCACAAATGAAGTGACCAGAAAATTTAGTTGAGTCATTTTTAGGTGTGATCATTGTGATATATATATATATATATATATATGAAATATTTTAGATAAAGTTTTAGAGAGATTTTTTTGATAACTTATTTTTGATGGAGCTTATCTCCCTAATTTAAGAAAGCGAAATACATGTCCCAAAAAAAATTGAAAGAGAAATGAATATTTAAAAATGACCCATATAATATTCTAGAGAAAAATAAATTTTAGAGAAATTTTTTAAAGATATATTGATTTTTTTGAAGAAAATAATTTTAGAATGATAAGTTGGTTTTAGGGAGAAATTCAAGGTCCATTTTGTCTCTTTACATTGTTTTGTGGGGGGTAATTTTTTTTTTCTATTACCTTTAAGGGAAAATTAGGTATTTTACAAAAAAAATAACTTACGTTATAAGTTTTCGTTCCTATCAATAACGACAAGTGACAGTAAGGAAGAATCTGCAACTAAAACTCAAAGCATGCAGAAGAAGAATATCGTAAGTTTAGAAATCATAGGAGAGGAATCCGTAATTCTCGGAAACCAGAGAGAAAGTAAGTGTAATTAACAACAAAAAAAAAAAAACCAAAAAGAGCAAAAAAAATACATTTAAGCAAGAGAAAAAAGTTTTTGCTTTTTATAGGTAAAGAAGATACTTTTATGTTCAATTTGTTGCACAACTGCCGCCACCCCAATACTACCACCGCTAGCGCCCCATCACCACTGCTACTACGGTCTTGACATTGTTTTTAAATGCTAATTTTAATGAATACCTTAAAAAAATTAATATTGAGAGAAAAATTATTTTTTGAAAAATAATTATCAAGCGTACTTTTATTTTTTTAAGCAAAAAGATTAAAAAAATAAAAAATATTTTGTTACTAATTAAAAATATTTTTAAAAGCGTTAGCGAATGAGCACTAAATATTTGTCACATGGTCAAGTATGGGAGGCTAAACCATGGCAAGCTGGCATGGGATGTGGTATTAGAAAATGAGGAGCCAGTTTGGTCAATGATCTCAGCCTCCACATGGCCAGAAACTATTTCAAGGTCTACAGGTGATAGTCTCTTCCCCTCTATATGTAATGGTCAAGCCTTTATCCTTTCTTTGTTTATCATAAAACAAAGAGAAAGGGGTGGAAAAGTTTGAGACTTTAAATCCAAGAAAAAATAAAATTATGTATGAATTAGACTTTTCGGATGGTTGTCTGCAGACTTTGGACTAATTAAACATGTCTAGAAGCACAATGGACTGGGTCAATCTCTGGAAAGACTCAAAACATGCCCATATTTTTGTATATGTGTGTGTGTATATATATATATTAGATAGATATACGTGTCATATCTTTCAGTTCTTTCTTTTGGACTTTATATTGGTCTGTCCATATGAGACAACATGTACTTCAAATATCTTCATTATTAATCATCATAAACAATTCTTTTGCAACAAAATTGTTTGTGTTGAATTGAGAAATACTACACAATATATATATATATATATATATATATTAGAGATAGATTGATAAATTTTTTTATTCTCTACCATGTAAAAAAAATAAAAATTAAAAATTAAATTTATCAATGAATTAATTTTAAAAATAAAATATTTATTAAAATAGCATAAAATAATTATTTATTTATTGAAAGTTATTATAAAAATGAATAATGCATGAACAATTGATAAATAGTAAATTGAAGTTCATATATTTTTCTCAATCTCTATATTTAAATATTGTGAATGAAAACCATCTTCACAATTTTTTCACCGGATCTTCAAATATGAAAATATGAAGATGAATTAATATTTTTTAATAATTAATATATATATATATATATATATGTTAATTTTGTAGTATACTTTTAACATGTGTCATATATCCATGGGACTGACCATTAAATTAATTTCTTATATGACAAAATTTTCATAAAATTGTCAAATTTTAAACAGACAAATGTAGCCAAAAATAAAAATACAAAGAGAAATAGAAAAGGTGACGGCTACCAATGGCCCCAGTAATAACGAACAAAACTACCTCTATATTTGTACAATTCGTGTACGTAACCGCAACGAACTGGGGAGTTTCCGACGTATTTCCCTCAAAAAACTTTCTACTCATTCATACTTCTATTTTCATAACTCTGGCTGTTGGAAGAACCAAAGTCAAATCAAAACTACTCCCTAAATAACCCTAACTTAAAAACCAGGGGAAGAGACAGAGGACCTCTTTCTATTTCTCCGCCTCTCTCTCTTTTCCTCTCAAAAAATCGGAAAGCAGAAATGCAGGCATGCAAATCCTTCCTAACACATTTCAATTTTGTTAATTCTCTTTAACTGTTACCCCCCTAAAGCCCTAACACACTTTCTCTGTCTCTTCAATTGCAGAGAAACAATTTTCTTTCACTCAAGCTTATCTTAATCGCGCTCTGTTTCTTGGGCTATTGCTCCGGCCTCAAGGTCATCATCCCTTAATTCCCCTCTGCAAGTTCCCTTATGGCCCCTCGTTCTTCACATCAATAATTTTCTTTCTGTCTCTTTTCTTATTTCCTCTCACAACAGATCGGCGAGACATGTTCTTCCAACAGTAACTGCGACGCCGGATTACGCTGCGAAACGTGCCCTACAAATGGTAACACCCGCCCCAGGTGTACCCGCATTCAACCCTTGAGCTCCACATCAAAGGTATTATACATATTATTATACACATGTAATCGTATATGAATACGCACATATACATATTATTGATTGATTTTGGGTATTGTGAATTGATAGATGAAAGGTCTACCGTTTAATCGGTACTCATGGCTGACGACCCACAACTCGTTTGCTATATCGGGGTCGAAGCCCGCCACCGGCTCTCTTATTATTGCTCCGACCAATCAGGAGGATTCCGTTACCATTCAGCTTCGCGTAAGATTACCATCTTAAAACGCTGCGTTTCCGTCTTTCTTTGTTTTTGCTCTTTCGAAGGACTAATTTACTGTATTACCCTTTTATTTTATCTAATAGACTGAAGACTCCCTAGTTCTTTTGATGTGGCGCACACATCTTTGTTGTTTGTTGTTACAGCTGAGAGGTGTTTTTTATGATGCAATCAAAATGTTCTCCTAAAGCATTTATTAGCTTTTCAAAGAAAGCACACAAGTGACCCACAAAAGCACTTTTGCAACTTGAAGGGACAATTGATTGGATGTTTGATAATAATTGTTGGCAATGTTTTGCTTAGATTAGAAAATAAGCATCCCATCTCACTAACTCACCTGTATCACTGCACATTGTTCTCCAGTATCCCTATTATATGCTGTTTATGAAACTATATCTATCAGCTTAATTATTTTTTTATATATATTTTGGTCAAATCAATAAGCTTTTCTCTATGTGATTTTATTTATCAAAGGTAGGGGTTCCCATTCAACCTCTCCCCATGTGGCTTGGAGGGCAGGAGAATTTTTGTCAATTTCTATATCTTGGTGGGAAAAAGAAAAAAAATGGTGGTTTCAGATATTATTTCATATATGCAACCATAATTGTTATTTTGAATCCACTGTGGTTAGATATGAATCTTTTGGGGGGTAATTTAGAGCTGAACTTTACAACTTGTTTGATGATTGTTTGTAAAAATGAAATTTTTGGCCAGTATACAAATTCATTTTGCAATATGAACAATACAGGCTTGATTTATTGGGAAAATCTGAAAGGTTGATTTATACCCTTTTTTCCATTGAATTTCGTATTCCTAGACTATCTTGAATTAAGGAGCTTGCAACCTGATTGAAATAGAAGTGATATGCTGAGAACTGCGTTTCCTATGCAGAATGGCGTTCGAGGGCTAATGCTTGATATGTATGACTTCAACAATGACATTTGGTTATGCCACTCCTTTGGTGGCAGATGCTACAATGTTACAGCATTTGTAAGTGTGCCGGTCGTGCTGAATTATAGTTTTATTTGCTCGCTGCAAATGTGGTGTTCTTATAGTTGATTGTGTGCCACTTTCCTGTTTCAGCAACCTGCCATTAATGTGTTGAAAGAGATTCAAGTGTTTCTAGAGGCAAACCCAACCGAGATTGTTACCATCTTCATTGAAGATTATGTGACATCCCCACAGGGCTTGACCAAGGTCTTTAATGCATCTGGCCTCAGTCAATACTGGTTTCCAGTGTCCCAGATGCCCAAAAGTGGTGAAGATTGGCCTACAGTGGATGATATGGTACAGCAGAATCAGCGTTTAGTGGTCTTCACATCAAATTTATCTAAGGAGGCTTCTGAGGGGATTGCTTATGAGTGGAGATATGTGGTAGAAAACCAGTGTGAGTCTTTATTTTTCACCCCTCTTAAATTTGGACCATCTTATTCTGAGTCTTTTTCAGGGTCAATATTAATTTGGAATGCCCAAAAGCACGGGATAATATCGAGTGACTTAAAACAGTTTCAACAACATAATATTCAGATTTGGTTGATATCCTGGATCTATTAACTTCTGAGTTCCATTTTTTAACTTAGAAGCCATGTGTCTGTGGATTAAACATCTGCAGAGGTTTAAATTCAAACTGTTCAAATCCGAGATTTTCCTCCAACATAAGTAATAGAAGCCTTTTTTATGGTGCTGAAATTGCAGATGGGGACGGTGGGATGCAAGCTGGTTCCTGTCAGAATCGTGCAGAGTCACCTCCCTTGAGCACATCATCAACAATATCATTGGTTCTTCAGAACTACTTCAATACGAATCCCAATGTAACTGAAGCTTGTGCTGATAATTCTGCTTCACTAATTAGAATGATGAATACTTGTTATGAAGCAGCTGGCAGAAGGTGGCCAAACTTCATCGCTGTTGATTTTTATCAGGTAACTGACTGATCTACGCTTTATTTATCTGTTCAACAGAGCTTTAGACTAATCGTAGCCAAGAAATAGTTTGAACACAGAAATGAAATTAAAGAATATCTGCTCAATTTATTTGTTTGTTGCTGTAGCTGAGCGATGGTGGGGGAGCCCCAGAAGCTGTGGACGAAGCCAACGGTCATCTTACTTGTGGATGTGGCAACATTGCCTATTGCAGGGTTTGCCACTATAACTCTCTTAAATGTTAAAATTAGCACTCGTTTATTAACAAATGTATAGGACAAAATAATTTTTTATTTCATGATGATTTTTTCATGTTTTTCCCTTGGCAAACATATCTCAAATTTTGATAATCCTCTAATTATTGACAATAATCCCAAATTACTTAGTCAATTTCTTGAATTATTACAAATGCTCATGTGATAACATATATTATTCCTTTTGTTCGTAGCAGGTATTTTTTTAAAATCTCTCATGTCTATGCTTTCATTTCCTCTAATTAGTCTTGATTAATTTCAATTTTTTGAATATAGTTTTTAATAAATTTTAAATTCCAAAAAATTTGAAGCCAATCACGTTAAAGTTCTGAAAATTACCCTCAAATTTGTTTGGTAAGGAGACACATTTTAAAATATGAGTACACAAGTAGATTCAAAGAAAAGAAGAAAAGCAGAGTAGTTAATTCATCCTAGCATTGCCACATCCACCAAAATAAGAAGTTAACTATGATACCTGATACTTAATGCCCCATAAATTAGTTTGGTGTTGGTGCCTTTACCCTCAGGAGTGCAGAGGTAACATGGGAATCAATTGAAAATTTCTGTGATGGAATGCTTCAGCCCATCCTGTTAGTTGACCCATAATTTTTTCAATTATGAGCAGGTAAATGCAACATTTGGCACGTGCGATGTCCCCGCCCTTTCACCTCCACCACCAGCAGGATTGTCACCTGGAGGAACAACCCAAGATTCTGGCAACTCTCCCAGCAACAATTCATTCATCAGCAGACCAGTCCAACTGCATTGGTTGATTGGGGCCATTTCTACCTTGTTTCTCCTACTATGGCTGTAATAACTGCTTCCAATTTGATTTGAATATTTAATATCTTAATTGTTTTTGAACCACACGGGTACATTGAAATTCATAACTGATTTTGTATTTGCCTGCCGAGTCTTGCCCCTCGGCTGTAAATGGTTGAAAATCTTTTAATACATATATATATAGTGCCAATTTGGTTTGTTGATCTGTTCTAAGTGACTGCTTGAAGTAGGGCAAAAATTTAAGGGGGTGGGGGTGGGGGTGGGCTGGCTTAGTAAACTCCGTGTTTTGTCAAATGGCAATTTGAGAATGGAGGAAAAATGGTAAAATAGGGCTGCGGCAAGGTATGAATGAGAAAGACTGGTTGGTCAACAGCCTCCCCTGATAAATCCATTGTCAATCAATGTTGGCATGTATAGTTATGGTATTATCTTGATGTAAAACAAGTGGTTGATGGCTTCTTGGAACAATGGGAATGTCACAGTACCCTTACTCTTGACTCAAAACGATGAAATAGACTAAACTCGTAACTTTATGGCTATGACCGAAGTTGCTTATTTCTTTATTTAGGCCTTTAACTAGCGGTTTTTACTGTTTATGAAAAATTTTAAACTGTCAATTACTTTATCTAAGAAAGTCAGAATGAAGTGCCATTTGTGACTATTTTTTTTCTTTTCTTTTCTTTTCTTATCTAGTTTCCTTATGTTGATAGTTGTTTGGACCTGTTGATGATCAAATGAGAGTAATATAATAGAGTTTGTATAGGGAGTAAACAATCTGTATTAAATAGCCATTGATCTCAGGGTGAGATGAAACAGAGAGAGAGAGAGAGAGAGTAAAGGCAATATAGTCATGAGAGATTCCAAAAGAGTGAGGGACTAATATGAGTGTTGAGCAAAGCCATCATGACGATACAATAACTTCATATCCCGTTCACTCCCTTGGGGGGTTAGGGTTTCTACAATTGTCATAGGATAGTGTTTCAGAACCTAAAGAAGTAAGGCTCGTACCTCTTGTGATAAAGTTACTGTTCACAATAATGTGAGTGGCTATTTATTATAGTCCCAACACATGAGTTTGTTTGGTTATGAGGTCACCTATAACAAACTACTCACATGGGGCATTATAGTTCAAAATGGGAGTTGGTTGTGATATGTAGTAGAAGGTAATAGAAGGTTTAAGAAATGTTGATAGAATCTCTCATGCTCGAAGGACCTTGAGTGTTTCATACATAAGTCATGCGATAAATACCTTAGAAATTCTCAATACTTTAGCCTATATGCCACAAAATCTTGAGTATCCAGAATAGTGAGTCTACAACACCTTTCAGTACCATAGTCGCGTGCCAAACTTAAGTTGTTTCCCGAAGACTTGCCCCCCAAGTCTTTAGGCGTCCTTGCGAGGGAAGAGCAAGAGTTCCTTGAAAGGAACTTTTTTAGAGTTCCTCGTAGGGAAGCTCTTTAGGAGATTTCAGTCAAATTTTGAGAGTTATTTTGGATATTAGTACTTTCCTATTTAGATTATTAGTCTTTTAGTTCCATATATACAATGTAATAATTCTTAATAGACAACTTTTTATCAATAATATATCATATTCAAATTTATAATTTCTTTTTTCTTTTTTAAGTGAGTAATCTTTGTAGTTGATTCAATTAAGAAATTTGACATTCTCAATTTCTTTGCATGTTTCGTGCTGCAACATGTCTTTTTTAGAGTACTGCTAAGTTGGCATTCAAATGCTAATGTGTTGTGCAAAAAGATGCACCAATACAATTGATGTGAGCATGGCACACGGGGTTGAAAGGTAGTTTAATGGCACTTCGATTATCAACATGTAGTTGAACATGAGGAAGTGAAAAGCCCAGCTCGGAGTGTAACACCCTGAAATTTTTTAGTGTTCATTTGATGACGCTCTTTCTAAATACTTTTTTATTTATTTCAACAAAAAAATTAAAGGTAGCGTTTGGTTTTTGTTTTAACTACTCCATACTGTTATCACTATTCCGTCACACCCCTACCTCCACCACCCCATCACTTCCATTACCGCCACCCCACCCCACCACTACCACTACTACCACCACCTCACACCACCACTTGACTAATTTGTTATTTTTTTGGATTACAAAAAGATATATATATATATATATATATAAGAAGTTATATATATAATATTAAACACTTGTTTATTTGCTTCAGTTTAAAAAAATATATATACTTATTATAGTTTCTTTTTATGTTTAATTTAACGGTACCATCCAATCTTATATAAAGATACTTTAAAGAAAATAAGGAAGCAGTGATGGTGGTGCAATAATGGTAACAATGATGGTGTAGTTGTGATGCAATGGTCTCGATATTTATTTTATTTTTCAAAAATAATCTTAGAAGGTATATTAAAAAATTAATATTATAATAAAAATTATTTTTGAAAATAGTTATCAAATATGTGCAATAATTTATATTAATTTTTAATTAACTTCTAAAATTAATTAATAAGGAACGTAGATAAAATAATCGTATTTAATATCCTAAGTTGAATTACGATATAAAAAAGTTTTCTTGTTATGCTACTAAGATTATGAATTCATGTTATCACCAAGCCAAACAAAATAAACAAAATCATTGTAAAGAGAACACCATGATGTATGGTGGGAAAAACCTCGTAGGGCATAAAAAATCACTCACTGTAAAAGAATCCACTAATCAACCAAGAATAATAGCATAAGTTTACAAAAACAATTTTGAAATAACTAACCTGGCACGACCCTATGAATTGCTTCTAGGATAACATCCCGACTTAATTACTATATAATTTGGGATGCTTAGTAAGTTTTAAGAGAACATTAGTGTATAATTAGATCATAACACTAATGTCGTAATGATAGTTCTTGAGTGAATTAAGATAGAAGAAATTGATATGAAAAATGACGACGAAATTAATAAAGAAATACATGAATGTTAAGACTAGATGTTTAAACAAGTACCACAACTAATCATGTTAATACAGAAAAAAGAAATCTTCATGAACGTGAAATACATCAAGTAATTAAGAAATGTACAAATTAAGTGTATTGAATAAATAAAATACTAAATAAAAGTATAAAATTCTCCACCAACACAACAAAAAGAAGAAAAGTAGAATATAGACCAAAAAGGTTGGCCCAAGGATTTGAACCCAAGACATTGATTGAAACATAGAGAGAGACTTACCTAAAGCCTAAGCCCACTAGGCTATCAACACTCATGTGCTATAATAGCCAAAAGATAAGCATATAAGATTGATTTGGGTGGGGAAAGTCTGAAACAATGAGGTGTCAACACCCCATTGCACATACCTCTCCATCAATAGGAACACAGGCATCAAAATCTCTCATGATGCATGCAACAGACTTAGAGTGTATAATGAGGACTCGGACTTGCGTGAGAGATTTGTTGTGTGTCAATTCAAACCAAGACTTGTGGCTAGAAAGAGAGAGAGAGAGAGAGAGAAGGAAGGAAGAAGAAGGCAAGAAAAAAAGAAGGCTTGCATGTAAACCTGAACCAGACCCAAGGAGTCAGATAGGAGCAATAGAGGGAGAGAGACACTGCCATTAGAAGGTAAAACACACAAAACTAAATTTCTCTCTCTAAGAATATTTTTCTGTCAACTTTCTGTTTAATGGAATTGGAAGGTATAGGTGACCCTTATTGATGAATTAATGTGGCTTAAGGGTAAGAACGAGACCTAGGATAGCCTAAAATAGTTGAAATCATGAAATTCAACCATTAATGAGAAGCTTCAGCTACGTCTGTATCGACCAAAACCAAACAGGCATTAAGGTTTTGGGACTTAAACTAGACACTACAAGGGTTCTAAAACACCAAAATTGGACCAAATGGGTAAGGGGTCATAGAGAAACTTGAGGTTACTGACCACGGGTTTCAAGTCGACTGTCATGACCCAGAACCCGGCCTATGAGGATTGGGGGTACGTGATCGGTCACCAAGGCCTTTCAATGATCACAACACCTTTCTAATTACCATTTAGTCAAATGCAGCAAAATGAATTTTTTTATTGTTTTCTTGAGACATATTTTTCATATTCATAAAGTAAGCTACATAATCTGGTCAGTCAATTAAACATTGTTTCTGAAGGATATAGTTTCCATGTCACCATGTAGTTAAATAGTATAATATTACACAATCTTAATTCACAAAATTAAAAACCATCTAATCTATCTTCAGTCAAGGACTTATAAAAAAGATCTCGCTTCATCCCTTAAGCACTTATTATGCATCACTTGAAAATGAGTCTGTCTAATCCTTACCTGAAAATATGGTAAACATCTGCAATAGATCTCAGTTCAATCAAAACACAACAGATCAGAGAATAGTATCAAAGTCATTTGCAATAGATCTCAGTTCAATCACAGTCATAAATCAATAATCAATAACATCGTTCAATCATAATAATGATTCAATAACATAGTTCAATAACAATGGTCAATATTACTATTCAATCATAGTCATGGTTCAAGGTCATGGTTCAAAGTCATGGTTCGATAACAATAGTCATAGTTCAAAATCAATATCATGGTTCAATCTTAATCATAGTTCAATAACATAGTTCGATAAACAATTTCAAATCTAATAGACAATGTCATAGTTCAATAATACTCAGTTCGATGGTTTAGAGTTCAATCATAGTTCACATTCGATATTCATAAAAGTTCAAACCAATAATTTTCTTTTCTATGGCCAACAAATTAGAACCTCGCTGACTGAGATCGATATTTGATAAGACTAGTTAAATATGGCTATTCTGTGCGGCTCACCACCAATATACCATATAACATCCCTACTCGATTATCAGGAATTAATTTACTAATTTAAATATTAGAGACTATAAGGGCTAAAGTAGCAACAATTATGAAAATTAGACCCAAAAATACAAAAGCCATAAAATAACACGAGAAAAATAGAAGCCATAAAATAACGAAGCCAAAAGTGTTGGCCAAGGGATTTGATCCCAAGACCCGAAAAGTAGGAATGAATTATATGTACAAAATAAGCCAACGTGGCTGATGCACATTATGCTACATATTTCACTAAATATACATATAAGCTCGAATAAGCCCGAATGTCGACATACTTGAAACTGAGATGACAGCCTACCATTGGACCCCTCCTATACCCCTATTATTTTATGTAAAGATATATATATATATATATGAGATGATATATATATATATAATATGATTATATAAAATAAAATAAAATAAAAAAAAGATAAGTGTAATGTATATATATATATATACAAACTGACTAAGTTGGTGGTGATATTTATCAACCGACTGAACCTGTGTGAGTGCAGCTGTGTGTAGAGAGAAAGTGAGATAGAGAAAGAAAAAAAAAGAAGGAGAAGAAGAAGAAGAAGAAGAAGAAGAGGAAGCTAAGGCAGGTACATAAGCTTTATTGAGTTTTTATATTTTGAACTTAGAGTTTAAACTGGGTTTACAAAACTTTAAGTAAAACTCCTAACTAACTATAGGGTCCAAAAATATACAAAATATAGTGAATATAAGAAGAAATAGAGGATGACTTGGTGGAGAAATGAAGGAGTAAGGGTGAGTTGCAGGTGAGATAATATTTCGGGTGGTAAGGAATTTTGGTGGATTTAATTGATTTGAGGATCGGAGAAGTGTTCCCCTAAATCCCAGAATTAGGTAAGAAGAAAAATGAAGGAAAATCATTGTGTAAAACACCACGAAATAAAAAGAAATGGCGTCGCCGAAAAAATGACCTTGGTCGGAGCAGCCATTGTGAGTGGTTGTTCGACAGCCAAGGGTTGAATCAATTGAAGATTTAACCTTAGGAAAGGAATCCTTAGGGAAAATAGAATTTAGCTCCGTTGAAAATGGGTCGGAACTCCACCGGAGATAGTTGGCCGGCACCGTAGAAGACACCGGAGGTGTCGCCGAAGAAGAATGAGTATAGGGTCGGTTATGGGTCGAAGTCGGGCCAGGCCCCGACCGAAATGAAATGGGTTTGTTTTTTTAACTGAAACAGCGTAGTATTGGATTTAATTTAAAATGAAATGGGGTGTTTGGCTACAAGGTTGGGAGATTGATCTAATACCCCTATTCTGAATAAGGGATACCCTATCTATGAATTAGATCCTTGTCCGTTGTTTGGTATAGGGAAATTTAGAAAAAAAATATGCGGAGGCCCAGGGACTCGAACCTTGATGTGCGTGCGTATTTATAACACTTAAACCCAAGTGGGTTAACCACTGTGCCATTGAGGCACTTGATTAAATTATGATATGAATATATATATATATATAATAAAGGAATTAAATTAATTAATTTAATTTAATTTTGTAAAATGGCCCTGATGCCCAAATAAAATAAAAAAAGATAGTGTAACCCAATATTTTTGGGCATTCTGAACTTAACGGCGGAGTCTGATTTGTGAAATTAAGTCCCAAAAATACAGACATGCAAAATGTTAAATTATCATTTTACCCCTAATGATACCCGAACCAATTAAATACAAAAGGTAGTCTATCTTGACTATTCTAGATGATTCGGACTCAATGGTGGAGTCTATTTTTGCAAACAAAATACCAAAATATATGACACATAAAAGTATAAAATTATGAAAATGCCCTTAGGCTTAATGTAAGTCACAAATGAGCTAATTAAGATCCGAAAAAGCCTAAATTCATTATATTTGATATTCCGGACTTGACGGTGACATCCCTTTGAGGAAAATAAGACTTGCTAACAAATTAAAAAATAATGAATACGTCCTTACAACTTAATGAATTTACCAGAAATATAAAAATGAAATTAATATTGATTCAATATGCTATGTATTTTAATCCGTGATTATAGGATCACCCAAATGATGAAAAATGAAAAGAGAGTTATGGGGTAGCTATTGTGATAACTACATGGAAATGCAATGCTAAGAACTCAATGTAAGTAAACTCGAACTCTAACATATGGTATTCCTAGCCAAGTCATAGTTTAATTTGATGCTGCCAATTTAGTAATCTGTATATACCTGACATTGATGATCTCCATAATTTGATACTTGTTCTACATTGTGGATTCGTTGAGAATTTGATTGTCAATATCCTTATATGATTATCTGTCATTTCTGTACTTACTTAGATATCAAAAAATTGTATGTTTCTCATAACTGAGAATTTGTTATTCCACAAATATGTACATCGCCTGTGGAATCCTAATGATCATGATATTATTATGAGTGTCTGGAGTTGTAATTTGTCACAACGTCCATTTGATTCAGAATGTGAGTCAGTGTTTGGGAATAAGCCAAACACTTAGTCCATAGAGGACATGATATATGTATAGAGCTTTAGTGCTATCCAGTAGCCGATAGTGAGTGGACTTGGATGAGCACTTTTGAGGGTATGTGTAAAAAAAAAAAAAAATGAGTTTTTTTTAGAACATTATTTGAAATACCCCGATCGAAATACTCGAACCTAATTACCAATTAATTAGGTGAAATGATGTCATTTTAACACTACAAGAATTTGAATTAGCTAACTAAGGAAATCACAAAGAAGTAATAACCGACACGAGGCCTTTGACATCGAAGCTAACCTAAATAGGAAATGACCAGAAGAAACCGCTTCGTAAAAAGAGTAGTAGAAAAGAAATTATGAAGGAAAAATCCAAAACGGTAAATTGTGCCAGCCAAACAAGGCATAAGTCCAAATGAGGAAAAATATCCAAAAGAGAGGCCAAGAGGATTTGAACCTTTGACCAAGTAAGGGAAATAATTTCATCCAAAAATTTTACGAAGTTGCTGTTAGCATGTTTGGTGCTTAATTACACAACAAAAATATATATATAAACTCAAATTACCCCAAGCCCACCTCCCAAATTGGCTAATGGCCATACATGCAAACCCTTCATCATTTGGTCAGCCTATACACCTCAGCTCCTACACCAGCACACGTTATTATAGCCGAACCCATGATGTGCATGCATTGGTGTAAATACATCGGTGAACCATAATATATGTGGCCCTACATTTTGAAGACCTTCACATGTATGTGCTGAATATTCAGAAACTGGGAGTGTCAGAGACCCAAGTTGTGGGTACGCGTAAGTGATTGAGAGAGAGAGAGAGAGAGAGAGAGAGAAACACAAGTATGTGTGTGTGTGTGCATGCATTGTGTGTGTGACAACCTGAAGGTACACAAGGAGAGGAGGGAGATTTTGACTGAGTTGGAAGAGCCCTAAGAGGATCAAGATCGAGCCATCAAGTGAGAAGAGCCACAGTTAAAGGGTAAAGACACAAAACCCTCTATTTTCTCTCTCTAAGATATTTCTCTGGACTAACTATTTTGAGGTCTGAATTTTTGCATGCATGGCCTAGAAATCGATATATCTTATGAAGAAAAGAAATAATGCAACCTAGGAAGGCCTAGAACACCACACCTAGGATGAAACCGCCATTGTTGGACCTCCCATGTAGCAGACCTGAACCAGCTTTTATAAACCACATTTTTTATACTCCAGCCCTAAACTAGACCCTTTGAGAGTTTGAAAAACCCCATTCCGCGACCTATAAGCCTAGACAAAGGCCCTCAAAATACCACTTGCAGGTTTCGGGTTTTAGAACTAATGTCACCAAACTACCCCAAAACTTGATTTTAAAAATGGGGGCTTGAATCCCATGAGGAATAGAACCCAACCAAAGAAACCCCATGAGATTTGGATCAGAAATGAGGGCGTACAAGCTAGTTGCAAGTCGCGACTATCCAAACCACCATGGCTCCTCGAGCTTGATTCAAGGCACAAAATGAATGCCAAATGATGGCTCAGACACTTCGTGACCCTCAACACCCAAAAACAGAGATTAAATGAACCCAAAACCTCACGAAATTGAAAGAAGAGAAAACCAGAAATTATGGCAACACAGTCAACGTTTGGGGAAGAAGATGATGAGTCGACCGAGTCGACTCGCCCAACCCATTGGACCATTCATGTTAACCCGGGCACGTGTCGCCATTAGATGGGTTGGCTCATTAAAAGTAACGGCGTCGTTTAGGCGCTGATATGTTGGGTTTTTTTTGTAAAACCTGAATTGGCTCTGTTTGGGTGCATAGATAATAAATCAAAATAAAAATGAGAACTAACCTAACTGTGGATAGAGGGGCTAAATGGTATATCTTATCCCGATTCAGCGAGATGCACTGAACCAGTCGGTTCAAAGGCCAATGGAACGGTTTAGGGTTTGGACCAAGGGAACCAATTGGTTCACTATTTGAATTTTAAAAAAAAAACCCTTAACTTTTGTAAATTACGAATCGACCCCCAAACTTTTAATGAATTATGTTCTGGCCCAGCCTTTGAAAAATTTATTTAAATAAACCCCTAGAAAATAATAAAATGATTAAATAACTTATTTAATTATTTTATTAATTGGGTAAAATGACTATTTTACTCTTGGACATTAAATAAGTCAAACGAAGCCCAAAATAAATAAATGAATAGTGTATTTTTACTAATTCGGGCATTCCAGACTCAATGGTGGAGTCCGATTTAAAAAATTAAGTCCCAAAAAATAAAGACACGCAAATGATAAATGACTGAAATACCCCAAATGATACCCAAGGCCAAATAAACATAAAAGATAGTTCATTTTAATTATGTCAGACATTTTGGACTCAACGGTAGAGTCCATACTCACAAACGAAGCACCGAACAAAGCGATGCATGAAAGAGTAAAAGACCAAAATGCCCCTGAGTCGAAGAGTAGTCAAACGAACTCCGATTAAAATAAAAGAATAGTGAATTTTTCTTATTTCAAGCATTCCGGACTCAACAGTGGAGTCTGATTTATGAAAAAAGGCCTCGAGAAGTAAGAACCCGTAAAAGTACAAAATAACCATTTTGCACTTTTTAGTACAAATGCTCGAATTGAATTCCGCAAAAGCCTAAATCAACTTTGTTCGACATTCCAGACCCAATGGTAGAGTTTATTCTAGTAAAATAGGAACTCATTATATAAAAATATAAAATTTGATGAATAACATAATTCAAGTAGAGATAGACTGAGTTATGTCGCAATGATTTTAGGAACACCGAAGGGCAAGGAGAAGGCAGTCTAGACCTTTCGGTTGGAGACAAAAAAAGGGACTGCATTCTCATTGATTAGTTCGGCTACACCGCGAGCACCGTTCCTTAGGGTTGAGACCAACCCATCAGGTATAATATTTTTCTAAGTAAGGAATAGGACTAAGTTTAGGAATGATTTGCATGTTGATTGAATGAATCGTATGTTTATTTGATGTTAGAAAATCACATAGGAAATGGTTGCTTTGAAACAAAACCTAGAGTTGATTGTTATGTGTTTATGTGTTCTTTTTTATTCTTTGGGAATTATGATTTATTTCATGTGTTGGTGCCGTGTGTGATTATGTTTTTGGAGAATAGTTAAGATTGTGAATGTGTGAATCGAGCATGTGTTTAAATCGATTGTATATAGCATACATACATGTGGAAGGAGTTTTATGATTTAAATTTTATTACTGTTTAAGTATAATGCATTATTTAAAGCATGCTTCATGTGTGGATAAGATGTTTCATTAATATTGTATTGTTGCATGGTGGGATCAAAGCATATTGGCATAGTGTGATTCCTTGAAAGCATAGTATGGGTTGAGCAATTGGTGCCCAGTATCCAACAAATGTGATCCGTGAACGGGACATTGGTACTCAGAATCCATCGGGAACGATCCGTAAACGAGACATTGGTGCCCAGTATCCAACGAATGTGATTCGTGAATGGGACATTGGTACTCAGAATCCATCAGGAACGATCCGTAAACAAGACATTAGTGCCCAGTATCCAACGGATGTGATTCGTGAACGGGACATTGGTACTCAAGGTCCATCTGATGTGGTCCGTAAACGAGACATGGGGGTGGCATAGAGTTTGCATGGGTGCGTCATGCATATTTCCATTGTGTTGTATGGATGATTTGAATGACATGTAGATATAAATGTACACTTGCACATGCCACGCTTTAATTTTGTTCCTTGCATTAGCATTATGTCATACCAACAGTTGAGCTGACCCATTCATGGGATATCATATTACAGATGACACCCCTGGTATGTGAGACTCGATGAAGTTTTGAAGAAAGGAGAGGAAAATGACTTAGAAGTATATTTAGCCCTTAGGGCATATTTTGAAATGTAAGGGCCTAAGCCCAAAGGATATGAACAATATGTTTATCGAATGTACCTTGTGTGTTTATATGTTGAAGAAAATGAATGCATGTCTACTTGAATCCATTAGATTATCTTTTATTTAACTTATTTCACTCACTCTCTGGGTTCGTGGAAATTCGGGGCGTGACAGTATGCCGAGCCTATGTCTGACAGCATCTATTCTGTTAGCATCTCATATCGTTATTGATATCCTGACGATGCACTCATGGATTATTGATATGCTTTACTTTCCTATCTTTGGATTTGGATTGTTATCCTGTTGTTGTGGTAGCTATTTATTGTAAAGGTCGATTCCTATTATTGATTTGTTATTCTAATTTGGAATGTGCCTTTGGGACCTATGGGTCATGTTATGGATTCACATGCTTGGTGACTGGCTATTGTGATGTTATATCCTTCATATATCATTGTGATATTATCATTTGCTATTGTCCTTTATCTTCCTTTTGGACTAACCCTGGCCCATGGTAGAGTGAGGGAAGTTACTTACTAAGCTAAATTAGCTCACTCCATATTTTTATCTATTTTTCAGGTAACTCTATAAGAGAAGAAACAAAATGAGGCGACTAGTAGAACGAGTGGCAAGCTTGTGAACACTATTGATGATGTGAACTCCAAGTCATGATTTGAATGTGTACACTGTATGGCTGATCTAAATAATAGGTATTTGTAATGTTGTATCATTGATAGAGATGTCAAACTTGATTAGTGAAACATGATGACCAAATAGTACTTGGAGATATTTGATTGATGGTTTTTAGAGTTGGGTTTATGGTCAAATGAATTACATTTGGTGTAGCTTTCGCATTACATGACTTAATGATTTATGATTTATCAATATGATTTATCATTCTATACGATTCATTTGATTTTGTACGGCCTGTCTGAGTGGCAGTGTCGGTCGTTGCCCCTAATCCGCGTAGGGTGGGTTTCAGGTCGCGACATACCCTATGGTTAGAGTTCAATAAATTCACAATATTTTCAATAATGACCAATCATAGAAGATTCTATGGCCAAAAATATTAGAACCTTAGTGATTGAGATCGATATTCGATAACTAGTTCGATAATGCAGTCTATACGGCTCACCACTAATATACCCTGTGGGCAGGGTTCGATAAAGTCACAATCTATTCAATAATGACCAATCATAGAAGGGTGTTCCATTTAAACATTAAAATCATAACCAAAATCATTGATCATCAATAACAATCTTAGTTATTAAAATAAGAATTCCATATCGAGTACTTAGTCAAAACAATTCACAAATCAGTAAGAAACTGTATAGTGTTTTGAGTATTTTATGAAACATTTTCTTAGATCAAAGAAGACAATATAGATATCAATGGATCATTCAAAACATATACAATGTATCTGTTATCAAGGCTATAAATAAATGACAATATATATATATATATATCGATAAGTCATTCAAAACGATAATAAATGAAAGACGTCTAATATCAAAGTCATAAAGAAGTTCAATAGTTATATCTATAATAAAATTTACCTTAAACATGGCATGAAATACTCACCTGATGTCCAAAAGCTTATACCCAAAAATCCTTCCTTTAGTCGAAGGTCCTTATAATCACAATTCAAGGTCTTGTTACATTCTTGTTTAAAGTATCATACAATTTAATTGTTAGCTTAGAGCTCTTTTTATTCCAATTACTCTCTTTCGATAGCTTCATTAAGTCTTAAGGATGTATTTATCATTTTTTAGTTTGTTACAAGGTCTTATTTTCCCCAAAAGGATGTCATTTTTAGGTCTAGAGTGTCGAAGAGAATCAGTTTAGGCTTTTTCAGATCTAAATTTACGTACCTATAGTTTATTTTAAGTCTAGGGGCATTTTCATAATTTCACACTTTTACATGTCATATTTTTCAGTACATCGTTTGCTAAAATGGACTATACCATTGAGTCCGGATTGTCTAAAAGAGTCAAGATAGACTCCTTTTTATATTTATTGGCTTTGGGCTTCACTAAGGATAAAATGATAATTTTTACATTTTACATAGTCTTAATTCTCGAGATTCTGTCTCGTAAAACAGACCTCTCATTGGGTCTAGAACGTCGTAAAAATTCAGAATACACTACCCTTTTATTTAATTTAGGCAACAAAAATGTTTTACTAAAATTAAATTATTTTGTTTAATATTATATATATATAATTAATAGAATATATATATATATATATATATATATATTCTGTTAATTTTATAACACAAGTGCCACGGTGGCTCGGTGGCACAGTGGCACACACGTGGGGGTTTAGGATCTCACACGCACGAGGTCCCTGTTTCGAGTCTAGGGAGCTGCGACTCCCCTTTATTTTTCTAATATTCATGGTGCCAAACAGTAGATAAAAGGGCAAAACAGGATAAGATATCCCAACCTCGTATGGGTTATCAAATTAGAGCACTTATCCATGTTGCCAAACAGGCTAATTTCCCACTTAACTTTTTAAATCCCAAGCTCTAAATGACATAGTTTGGATTAACCAGATCTGCGTTTGGGCGGGTCCCAACCCGAACTTGAAACTGACCCAACACCGACCCGTACTGTTCATCTTCTTCACCTACGTCCCCGTCACTGTTGCCCTAATTCAATAAATTTCAAAATTCTATTTTGTGAAGTTTGAGAGGGTCATTTCTTCTACTTTCAGTTCCTATGAGTTTCTAGAACATTGGGGATTATTTTCAATTGCTCTAGGGCTTCGAATTGAGCTTAAAAACTCCATTGAAATTTTATGGCCATTCTGAATAGTGGATTCGTTCAAGCCCAATGCTCCATGAAAATCCATGGTTCTTAGCTTAGTTTAATTCCCAATCTAGTGGCTTCAAGTTTACGTTCCAAGAATCAAGCTTGGTGCTTGATTTTGAAGAACCAAATCTTTGGACCGCGATTGTAAGTGGACTTTTCCTCCTTATTTTTTATCCTTTTGAAATGGTTCTAATCATTTTGGAATCCTTGAAGGGTCTCGTTTCAATCCTAAATGCAAGAGATGGGTTTTGTGTTAGTCGATTCAGACCCAAACTTTGGGGCTGCCATTAATGAAAATTTTGTGGGTCTTGGTGTTCTAAGCCCTTTTGGGCCTCTCTTACACTCCCAAACTATGGCATGATGCTAACAGAGGCCATGCATGTGTTCTATCTTCATCAAATAGCATGAAAAATCAATATTTTCTTAGGAAGAGAATTTCAGGTTTTGAGTGTTTTTACCTTCAACATTGAGTTTTCCTTTCTCTTTGGGTTCGGTTATGAGCTTCTAAGCTTTTTGTGTTCGACTTAGAGCTTGCATGCAAGCTTTCTTTCTTCTCTTTCTTCTCCTCTTTTTCTTCTTCTTCTTCTTCTTCTTCTTCTTCTTTCTCTCTTTACAATTCTCTCTCTCTCTCTCTCTCTCTCTCTCTCTCTAGCCGCACACACACACACATTTCTATGTTTCTTCTTTGTATGCATAGCACACACACATATATATATACAGATATATTCATATATATTATTATAGATGAGGTGTTGCATGAATTCTGATTGGTTTTGGAGGGTGGTCGAATGGGGTTTTATATGACATATATATATATATATATATATCTTGTGAGATATATAGTACAAAAGTGTTGTAGCTTAGTTGGTTTATTTTTTGGGCATAAGTTTCTTTCCTACTTTTTGGTCTTGGGATCAAACCTTGGCAACCCCATTTTCTACTCTTTTTCCTCTTTTTATTGCATTAGTAGGAGTTTTGCACTTTTATTTAATATTTTATTCATTGAGTATATTTAATTTGTGCATCTCTAAACTTTTTAATATATTTTACATTCATTATAATTTTCTCTTTTATGTAGTTGACTTAATTTAACTGGATTAGTTATGATACTTGGTTAAATATTTATGTATTTCTTAATTAGTTTCACCGTCATTTTTCATATGCATTTCTTCTATTTTAACTTTCACAAAGAATTATCATCGCGACACTACTGTCATGGTCTAATCATACGTTAATATTCTTTTGAAGGTTACTAAGCACTCTTCATTATATAGTAATTAGGTCGGGATGTCACATTCTCCCCCTCTTTAAAAGAGTTTGGTCCCTAAACTTGAGTTAACTAAGAGTGCGTAGTATACTCCTTACTATACTAATCCCATAATAACTTAATAAACAACGATTCAAAAGTAATGTTTTACCTCAAGGCTTCTTGTTAGGTGCGGGACAATTATTTATCAACTAATAGAGTCGTGGTTGTCCCCCATTTTTTGGGCAGTCTTTCACTCGGTGTCCCTTCTTGCCACATCCAAAGCAAGCTCCCGTGTTCCACCAGCATTGGTCATCCTTATGGTGACCTCCACATCACTGACACTTGTCTGGCTTATCCTGATCCGGCTCCTTTGCCCTGGCCTTTGAAATTTCACGTCTCTTGTTTGAATTCTCCCTTGTTTTCTTATTTGAACCTTCTCCCATTTTCTCAATAGAGTAAGCCCTTTTTCTTTGGTTTTGATCTTTCACATATTCTTCGTTGTTCTTTTCTGTGATTAGGGCTAGGTTCACTATCTCAAAATATTATTCAGATTGGAATAGTGAAATACGATCATGAATACTCCGTTTTAGTCCCCGCTCAAATTTTTTGGCCTTCTCGCATTCAACCTCTATTATATTTGGAGCAAAGTGAGCTAACTCAATGCATTTAGCTTCATATTCAGCCATTTTCATGTCTCCTTGCTTTAGTTCAATGAATTCCACCTTCTTTCCTTTGCGAACACTTTTTGGGAAATACTTCTCGTACAAAAATTCCTTAAACCTCTTCTAAGTCAAGAACAGAACCCTTGTTGTGTAATTTCTTTTCACTGAGTTCCACCGACGCTTTGCTTTTTCTTGTAGCCTAAAAGTAGCAAAAGTGACCTTCTTATCCTCAGGATAATCTATCACCTCAAATATGTCCTCAATACTTATCATCAAAGTTTCAGCTTCATCTACTTTAGGAGCTCTAGCAAATGTAGATGGTTGAAGTTTCATGAATCATTCTGTCAAGCTTGTTTGGTTTGTCTGGTTTATGTTGTTCCTTCTGTTCTCCCTATTGTTCTGTTGCCTCATTTCATGAACTAATTCGTTTAGTGTTCTCTCCATTCTACCATGATCTTCTCTAGCATTCTCTTCACAGTTCGCATTGGTCCTACCCCTTGTCCTATTTTCCATTCTTCTGTTTCACCTATATCCACAAACAAGATATTCAGAATTCTTTAATCATATAGCCATTAAACTGCAAACACATTTATATCAGGTTTTAGGGCGTGACAAAGCTCTAATTCCTCATGACCCAATTTGAAACCATTAGAATGGAGGGGACATGAAACTTTTAAGAATTTTTATACTAGGTTGAATGTTATAGTAACTCTATGCCACAACCTAGGTAAGGTAATGAAATAATACATAGTTGTAAATAAAGTATTTAGATCATTACCTAATAGGTTTCAACCTAAGATTATCACTGTAAAAGAATGTAGAGACCTAAGAACTTTGAGAGTAGATAAATTAGTAGGTACTCTACAAACTTATGAATTGACTCTAAAACCCCCAAAAAAATTAAAAGGGATAGCTTTAAGAGTCATTGACAATGAAGGGAATTTAAGAGAATATAGAATAGCTTATATAACGAAACAATTTTAGAAGTTTCTTAAAGAAAATAATAAGTGAGCTACTTCTAGTGATAAAAAGAAAAGATATAACTTGAACAACCCTAATCGAGAACATTCTAGTAAAAACAAAACATTTGAGGATAAAGAGAAAAACTTTGGCAGATGTTTTTGTTGTAATAAACTTAGTCAGAAAAGGGCTAACTATTCTTTAAAGAAAAAGAAGATGAAAGAAAACCAAGGAATGCAACCTGGTTAAATGATTTTAAAAGTGATTTTTCTAAGAGTGAGTCTGATAATGACACTGAATCAGAGGAGGTTGCACATATAGTAGCCTTTATATCCTCTTTAGACGAGGAATCTTCATCTAATTCCAAATTTATTGAAGGGGGAGTTGATGTCTTGGATGAAAAAGAACTTCATTTAATGTACTAGAAATTATTACATCAGTGTACAATTTCCTTATCCTTGAACAAGAAATGAAAAATAAAATTATAAAAAAAAAATTAGAAATACAAATTTTAAAAATTAAGTTACAAGATACTAATTTTAAGTTAGGGACACTTAGTTATGAAAATTTATCTTCCATAAATAAAGTAGAAGTTTCTTAAATGAACATTACAATGCTCTTTAGGAAAATAATTCCTTGAAACTAATAATTTCTAATGTAAAAAAGGGAATGTTTCTCTAAAAATTTAGCTCTCCAAAGAAAATGGAAACTCAAAGAGAGCTCAATACACTTGCAAAACATGCTTCAGATACGAAAACCTTTAAGAGACGCAACTGGTTTAGGTTATAATGAGAAATAACTAGAAAAAGTCAAGAAACCTAAATATAATGGCAATCCTAAGACAACTGAAATTCCTAAAGTGAACATAAGACGACTTAAGGTAGCTCCTCAAAGGTTTCACTTTCATTTCAGGTGTGGTAAAATAGGGCATGTGGTCTAAGAGTATTTAAAATCTTGAAAAACAAAATACTAAAAATACGCAACTAAAGGATTCTATGAAGAATTAAATGTGCATTAACAGTTGCAATACTTCGTGAGAATCCCTCATCTCCTGATGATAAGAAAGTAAACTGCTCTTAAAAAGAGAATTGGGTGGTAGAAGAAGGAGTGATAGTGTGTGTGCAAGTGCATGGTAAGGAGACAAAGAGGTGAGGTATGTAATGTGTTAATAGGACTTGAAAGAGACAAAGAAGAGAGAGAAAAGGCATTCAACCCTTTTTCAAAAATTCTGCTCCCACTCTCTCTATCTCTCTCATTTTCAAACTCTCTCTCTCCCTCTACAATTCCCCCTCTCTCTCTCACTCTCACTTTCTCTCTCTTAGTCGAGTGTGTGTGTGTATGTGTCTGTTTGATAGTGCAATGAGTGTGTGTTTGTGTGTAATGTGTTTGCATTGAGATAGCGAGGAGAGAGAGAATGACTGTAAGTGTGTGAGATTGGTGTGTGTATACGTGAGTATGTGTTTCTCTCTGTGTGTAGTACACAGTGTGTGAAACTATGTGTATTTATGTGTGTAACACAATGGAGGACCGAACAAAAGAAAAAGAGAATAAGAAAAAGAAAGAAAAGAAGGGAAGGAAAAGAAGAAGCCTTAACCCGAGCAGTAACTGAGGCAGAGCAACCATTGATGGCCTATCCTGAGTTTTCTCTCTCAACAAACCTAAGTGTTTTCTCTCTGGCGTGGAAGTAAGGTGGGGACTTTTGGAACCTTCTTTATAATTCTGGACGTACTTAGATGGTTGTGTGCTTGAAAATCTGTGTGTTTCAGAATGTATCTATGTGCATGCAACAATGTATATATATGTGTGTATGGAGAAATTTGGGTCTTGGAAATTGAATGGAAATTTAGAGTTTAGGTGACGAAATGATGTTGTGTATAATCCCTTTCGAACCAGGGAAGCAAGCTGGACAAAAATGAGGGAGCATTGAGGCCAAACAGTGGAGTTATAGTAAGCTACCGGAAAATCAAGGCTTACCTGAAACTCCACTATTTTGGGTCGTTAAGTCTAGTGATCTTGCCTGAAACTTCATGGAATGATATTAAATGGAATGTAGGATTAAAAATCAATGAAAAATTGTGAGAAAAACTGCAAGAAAATGGACTGAAAATTTTAGGTTTTCGACGAAACTCCAACAGGTTTGCCAGAAAAGATGAATTATTCCGGCCATAATTCTGGCATTGATCGGTTAATAGTCAACGATTGACCATTGACTAGTCAATCGGGTTGGGTCACGGGTCATGGATCGGGTCGAGTCGGATCAGGGGTCTAGCCCAGTGAGCTTGGGCCTAAGGGTTTGTTTGGTTACAAGAATACGTGAAACCTAGTTCTCAAAATTAAAATTGGAAAAGGGATAACCCTATTCTGGAAATTGGGGATAAAATCAAATTCGGCCTGTTTGGTTACAGGTTTAAGAAATTGAAATTTTAAAAATTAAAAAGGAATTGACTTGTTTGAGTGAATTAAAAATTAGTGAACTAATTTTAAAGAAATTACAAAAAAAAAACCACTTGTTTATAAAATTGAGATTAAAGCCAATTAAAATGAAAAAGCGGTTATTTTTAAGGTTTTTGGGCATTTCAGACTCAATAGCATAATTGATTTGGACATTCGGGAACCCGGAGTGGTCCAACGTGAAAATGGAAAATTACAAAAAATAACCCTAATGATAGTTTATGAAACTTAAAGGCTAATTAGAATTTAAGGGGGGTTATTCCAAAGTTTTTGGATGCCCGAGATTAAAATATATGATCAGTCTGAATAAATTAGGACCCGGGTAATGGTCCCACATAAAATAAAAAAATGACGATTATACCCTTAGACTTATATTAAGCAATTAAAAGTCAAATTAAAATCTGGAAAAGGTGTTTCCAATGTTTTTGGACGTTAGGGACTCAAATATGATATCAGAATAATGAAATAGGGACTCAGGGTAGTCCCACATGAAAATGTGAAATTACTAAAATGCCCCTAGACATGGAACAAATACTTAGAAGCGTTGATAAAATATAAAGATGATACCTTTAAGATTTTTAGACCTTTTGAATCTGATTCCAATGTTGGTTTTGAGAGACAGCGTCTTGGTAGACATGCAACTTGTTTGATAAATTATAAAAATGCCCTTATGGGCTTAAAAGACAGTCAAATGACTTAGAGACAATACGATAAGGCTTCCTTAGGTTTTTTGATACCCAATAACACGTTTTGATATCTGTTTGAGTAAACAGGTACCCGAGATGTAGGCTAAATAGTAATTGGCCATAGAAAACCGTAAGACTTGATACGACACCTTAATGCTATGGGTCAGGGTAGTTCCAGAAATAAAATAAAAAATACTGTAAGACAATTGATAAACAGTATGAAGACACAAGTAGTATTTCTTTTTAGTGGAGTGAGGGTTAGGACTAAGACAATGTCCTGATGTGTGGATGTGTATACTTGCTATATTATTCACATTGATATGTTTATCTGTATCATTTTATACCTTGCCATTATGTTATCAGTGTGATGTGATTGTCATATTGAATGCTATGATGTTAGATATTTGCATGATGGTACTGGATACATGTGATTGTCATGTTGATGTTTATCATGATTTCTGTTTCTATCGTGGATATATATGACTGTTGTTACTCCTGTATTTATTCGTTAAATCTTAAATCATATATCATCTCTTATGGTTGTTAGTATTATTGTGGATGTGAATGATGCTGATATGCATATTATTGACTATATCTGAGCGGTGTGAGATTTGAAAGGATATTGATGTTAATGAGCACCATTTGTGGTGTGGATTGAGATATTGGAATTGTGGAAAAGAGCACATATGAGAAAAGATTTGGGATGAGAATTAGTCACGTCTTTTGTGTGCTATTGAGCATGATGAGATTGTACTTTACCCGGAGTTCTATTTATAATAAGGATGGTGTTTTTCCTCGGCTTGCAAGCCATAAACCTGCACGAATGGTTGTTTGTTTCCATTGAGTTAGTAGCCCGTAAAGCACATAGGCTTACCGAGAGCAAAATTAGGTGAATACTCATGGGATTGAGATTATTGAGAGAATGGAATGAAATGAATAAGGTTTCATCCCTTTTTGCTATGGATGGAATTACTTAAGATTATTTCCTTTGACTCATCTGTGATATTTCATTATGATTATTGATGAATTGTATACGAGTCAAAGGAAATAATCTCAAGTAATTCCACCGACAACAAAAAGGGATAAAACCTTATTCATCTTATTTCATTCTCTCGATAATCTCAAGACCATGAGTATTCACATAATTTGGCTCCCGGTAAGCCTATGTACTTTACGGGCTACTAACCCAATGCAGACAAATGACCACTCGTGTGGGTTTACGGCTCGCAAGCCAATAAGAAGCACCATCCCTATCATAAATAGAATCTCGGGTAAAACACATTCTTACCACGCTCAATAGCACATAAATGACGTGACAAATTCTCATCCCAAGTCTTTTTCTCATATGTGTTCTTTTCCACAATTCTAATATCTCAATCCACACCACAAACGGTGCTAATCAACATCAATATCCTCTCAAATCTCACACCGCTCAGGTATAGTCAACAGTATGCATATTAGTATCATTCACATCCATAACAATACTAACAACCATAAGAGATAATAAATGATTTAACGAATAAATACAAGAGTAACAGCAGTCATATATATCCATGACAAAAACAGAAATCATGATAAACATCAACATGGCAATCACATATATACAGTACCATTATGCAAATATCCAACATCATAACATTCAATATGAAAATTACATCACACTGATAATGTAATGACAAGGTATTAAATGATACAAATAAACATATCATGTGAATAACATACCAAGTATACATATCCACATATCAGGACATTATCCTAGTCCCAACCCTCACTCCACTACAAGGAGACACTACCAGTGTCTTTCATAATGTTTGCCAATTATCTCACGTATTTTCTATTTTATTTCTGGAACTACCCATAGCACTAAGGTGTCGTATCAAGTCTTATAGTTCTCTATAGATAATGACTCATCAGCCTACATCTCAAGTTACCCGTTTACCCAAACGGATATCAAAAACATGTTCCCGAGTATTAAAAACCTTAAGAAAGCCTTATCGTATTATCTCTAAGTCATTTGACTGTCTTTTAAGCCCATAAGGGCATTTTCATAATTTATCAGACAAGTTACACGTCTACCAAGATGTCGTCCCTCAAAATTGACCTTGGAATCGGATTTAGAAGGTCTAACAATCTTGAAGGTATCATCTTTATATTTTATCAACGCTTCTAAGTATTTGTTCCATGTCTATGGGCATTTTAGTAATTTCACATTTTTATATAGGACTACCCCGAGTCCTTATTTCATTATTCTGATATCATATTTGAGTCTCTGACGTCCAAAAACATTGAAAACACCTCTTCCGAATCATTAATTCAACTTTTAGTTGCTTAATATAAGTCTAGGGGTATAATCATCATTTTCTCATTTTATATGGGACCATTACCGGGTCCTAATTTGTATAGTCTGATCATATATTTGAATCTCAAGCATCCAACAACTTTGGAATAACCCCTCTTAAATTCTAATTAGCCTTTAAGTTTCATAAACTATCATTAGGGCTATTTTTTATAATTTTCCTTATTCATGTGAGACCATCCCATACCCCCGAATGTCCAAACCGACTCTGCTATTGAGTTCAAAATGTTCAAAAACTTTAAGAATGACCCATCTTTCATTTTAATTGACTTTAATCTCAATTTTATAAACAAGTGGGCTTTTCTATAATTTCTTTAAAATTAGTTCACTGATTTGTAATTAACTCAAATAAGTCAATCCCTTTTTAATTGTTGAAATTTCAATTTCTTAAACCTATTACCAAACGGGGCGAATTTGATTTTATCCCCAATTTTCAGAATAGGTTTATCCCTATTCCAATTTCAATTTTGAGAATTAGGTTTCACATATTCCTATAACCAAACAGACCCTTAGGCCCAAGCTCATTGGACCAGACCCTTGATCTAACCCGACCCGGCTCAATCCACGACCCATAACCCAACCCGATTGACCCATTGACTAGTTTGTCCACCACCCAATTCTTGACACATATCCCTTTTTTAGAAGCTTTTAGTTTCTTCTTGTAGAAGCTTTTCACGCTTCTCGAGGTACCACGTGGCTAGTTGGCCAACTATATGTGAACACGAGCCCAAATTGAAACTATTTCAAAATCACACCAAACTTGGTACACTAGCTAATTTAGGCGCTCTGATTCCAAATATGCAGTCCATTTTCCAATATTCCATCATTTGGATTTTCATATTTATTTGCATTTTGTAGAAAATTGTGTAGCCCCGAGGCTCACACCTGTCTCGAATAAAGTACCAAAATTCTTTTTTAGCCTCATTATGTCATATTGATGACTTATCGACTCATTTTATAATTTATCTGACTCATCTCTAATTTTATCTCCAATTTGTCCTTAGCCTATGCTGGTAATTTACCGAATTACCCTTAATGATTTTTTCGGTCCTTACAATCTCCACCCCTTATAAAAATTTTGTTCTTGAAATTCACTGCTCTAAAAGGACATTATCAAAACATCATCTGGTAATCTCTCGGGTTGCTACACAAGTAGCCTGGCTTCCCATTTCCTCAAGGTGTTGCACTACCATCTGCAAGTCTTATTGCTTCCACCCTCCATGTTGACAGTTTGACTCTCTTCACCATGAGGGGTGTCACTCTAGAGCAGGGATATTTGCACGAGGGTTATCGTATCCTCAACCTCATCGTGTGCAGTATGTTGCATCCAGTCAGCCATACAAACACGCTGACTCTCTCCCATGCTACACTTTTATATGCACTCGGTGTTGTCATTCCTATCGATGTTCCATCGTGTATTCTTTGAGTCATCAATTCTTCCACTACTAGTATTAGACACACAGCGTCTTTGCCATTTGGCAGTCTGATCACTAAGATTTATGCTGCACAATAGGTTCCTTTTTACGTTACTAATATGCTTGTCCTCCCACCTTGTCTGTTTACATATCAAACCCTAGCTAGGTCACGGGGACATGTCATCGCTCCTCCCGATGAGGATGATGTTGATGATGAGCATGAGGAGGCACAACTGCTAGAGTAGCAACAGAAGTAGTAGTCATTGGCACCAACTCCGTAACAGCAGCCACATATGTTGCCATAGTAGCAGCAGTCCTAGAGAGTAGATACATGTTGAGGACTCTCTAGTTGACAGGACTCCCCCGTAGTTTTGTACCCCCTTGGGTGTGGACTTTCATGTGTCAACAAGAGCCTTCTCTTCTTCAGTCGATCAGTTGATTACCAAAGATGAGCTAGATGAGTAATTACAGCTTCATCATGATCAGATCACTGTCGATATTGATCACAGGCTGGAGCAGCATTATCTTCAAGTATGCTCAGACTATTTCATCCCGATGATGGAAAAGACTGCCTACTTTCGAGGAGTTCTACATGGATTGACAAAGGCTCTCGCTCGTGTTTTTCATCCTCTTCCTCTACTTGTAGATGATCAGTGATGTAGCTTGTAGTTGGTTACATAAGTGATGAGTGCTATTATAGTGAGGTTTTTACCTTTATTTTTATGCTCATCAGCTACATGTACTTATATCTTTTGACAGTTTCTCTCTATGATTCTTGTTTATCTTTTTGAGATTGATGAAAGACTCGTGTTCTTTCTATGATATCTTTGATATTTCTCCTCTATGTCTATGATCATTATTGTCAGTACTCTGTTATCTCATTATGCATGCTTATTTTGTTATATTTTACTTCCTTATGATCTTCCTTTTGTTGTTACCTCCTTTGTCATCGTGACAAAAAGGAGGAAATGGTGTTATATAGGGGTGTTGTACAAAAGGGGATATTAGATGATTTGTATTAAGCATATGTTGAGGGGGAGTAATATACATGTTTTGCATATGTATAAGGTAGCTTAGACTCACTTTGTATTGCTCAAGCCTTGTTTTAACTGCATATGGTTACCATGTTTATTATACCCTATTTTACATTGATACTCATCTATTTGTGTAATCTCATTGGATTTATTTGATATATCTCTATTGATGTGATCTCACGTGGTATACTTGAGTTTGTTGTGCAGGAAACAGGTTTGCCCCTTGTTGAGCAGTACTAAGTGATATCTCTAATATAAGATACTGAGTCAAAATGTATAATTTTCTTCTATCTAGCTCATTGAGGGTTACAGATTTTGGTATTGTATTCTTATACTTTTTTCTACAGTTTTGTCATGGATTGTCAAATGGGGACTTTGTTAGGACCACGGGGTCCGATATTATAACTAACTAATCTAGTTTGATAAAAATGTGCTTTGTGTGTAATCCTTACAAAAGTCTTACGAGTGAGTACCTCAATGCCCGTTCTTCTTTAAGTTCGTCAAAGAGACATTATCGTGCATCACTACCGGTTGACTTGGTTCTTGAAAGGTATATTGGACTTTTGTATTTGATTTGGATCTCACACACTCACATCATGCATGCATTGCATATAGTTTTTATCATAATATCATGTATGTGATTGACTTATGGTTATGAACTAATTTTTCCAAAATGCATCTTCAAAATACTTAAAGAAAAATTTTAGTTCACAAGACAAGCAAGAATGAGCAACTCTCTGTTGCTCCTTCGAACGAAGCCTTGGCTCATTAAAATGAACAATAGAAAAGTTCATTCATCTTCATTTGTTCGAAGGCTCGTATCAAACGAAGAGTTGCAACCTCAGAGTTGTGCTCATTTGATATTTGTTCCTTGTTCGTTTGAACGAATTATGCTCATTCGAACGACTGATGGTTTGTTCGATCGAACCTTGGGCGGAAAAATAAATTTATATTCTATTTCAAGTCATTTAGGAATCAATCAAGCTCTTTGTGAAAATACACAAAAATACGATTTAGAAAAGTCAAAAATAGAGTGAGAGAGTCTCATATTGTGAGAACAAAATTGTTGATATATCATGAAGAACTTATGAGAGATCATTCATACATGTCATTCATACACATCTCAACTCTTGTTCATTAATTGATTTAGATCATCCACTAGATCTAAATCAAATCTAAAGAACCTTGGTTCATAACAATTTCACCATTGATAAAAGATGGAGTTCAAGCTTGAGGATTTCGTGTTGAGCGATTGGTGGACACCGAGGTTATGAGGATTTGTGATTGTTGAGTGGCTTGATTGGAGGATTCCGAGACCATCGAGGATTCTAGTTGTTTGAAGGTTCCGGCTATGAGATGTTTAAGAATTCAAGGGGAATTTGAAGACGTGATCGAGGAGAACAAAGCTTGAGGTACTAAGCTTGTTCGTAGATACGTTGTATTTCATTTTCCATCATAGTGAAAGTCTTCCTTGAGCATTGGCCCGACTCCAAAGTTTTACTCCAATGATTGTTGTCTTTGGTGGTTCCTTCATCATCAATCGGTTTGCAATTCTCTCATTCTTTCCATCTCTTTTAATTTACTATTTTCTTTAATTGAAATGCTTCTACTAGAATATAGAAATTGATTTTTCATGAAATTCATAATTGTTCATTAATTTGATAAATTGAAAACTTGATTGAGTAAATTGATTGAAATCATAAATTGATCACTTAGTTGAATTAGCTTTGAATTGTTAAATTTGCATATAAAATCAAGCTAGATTGATCAATTTGGTGAAGGTTGATAGGTTGGTATATTTGAATGATTCTTAGATAATTCACTAGTAGATGGGCATAAATGTTGGATTAATCACATTGAGTGATTTTATTGATTGTGTCATCTTTTGTTTTAACCAAGAATTGAAATTATAATAGAAAGAAAGTTTTTATTCAAGACCTACCTATTTAACCCCCCCCCCCTTCTAGGTGATATTCATGCATTGGGACCTTAAGTGATATCCTAGTGGTATCCCTCCGAAACAAACCCTATTTTTTATTTTTATTTTTATTTTTAAAGAGTTTTTTCATTTTATATCAAAACAAATAAGTAACTTATGTTTTTTAGTCAAAGAAGATTTTAATTAATATTTATTTGAAAATGAAAAAAAGGAGTTAGAAAAAACTATCAAAATTGAAAAATTCCAAAAAAAAAAAATGAAAGGGGCATTGTTGTGATTTTGAAAAAAAAAAAAGTCTCGAGGGGAGGTCTTTGTAGTTTGCTAGGGAAAGTAGGGTAGGTCAATGTTATTTCAGAAACCTTATGAGAGGTCTTTGTAATTGTTAAAAAACTCAAGGGAGGTCAATGTAATTTACCCTACTTTTAATTAAATTTCTAGCAGTAAAATAATATCATGAATGTATGCTTAAATGTCACCCTGTGCATTATGAAAGTAGTGAAAGGGTTACTTTTAAAAATTACCCCAATAGTGTGCAAACTCTGTTTAATACGAAAGGCCTATTAGAAACCATTTTGTAAGGTAGACTACCTTTTTATCCACTAGAACCAGTCCTTATACCATTTGAGAACTCGTGATACTTTTGAAAATGGAGCACATGACAAAACCTCTAGCATTCTTACTTTGTTACTCACGCTTTGTTAATATGATTGCTTACCTACTTCAAGCATTCGGTGCTTTAAGCATTGCAAGAAGCATTAGTTGCTTTAAGAATTTTTCAAAAGGTTGATAATCTAAAGATGAGGAATTTATAAATTCTTCACAATGAATGTAAATGAGCGTACTTGCCTGATTAATTAGATACAGTTATGTAAGAAAAAGAGGAATTGAACTTTAATGAATAAGGTTAGGTCGATGATGGCATAAATATGTTTTGTGCAGCCTATGTCCTTAACCAAGTGCCCTAAAAGTCAATTTTTTTAAGCTTGAGTATGTTAAAAAGCCTAATTTGGAGGGCTTGTCACCTATAGGTTTTAAAAATGTCTTTTTTTAAAACATTATTTTTGGAAGTTCAAAGGGCCATTAAATTTTTAATGAACACCTTAAATTAAAGAATGACAAAATTAAGTTGTGCAATGAGAAAGTTGTAAAAGATCTTTAACTTTGTAAGTTAATAAAATCCAAGGAAGTCACTCCATCTCTCGGCAAGGGTGAAAAATTGTTATCTCATTTTGTATATTATCGAGAATGCTTTGGATAGTGGGAATTACTTGTCACCTAGTAGAAGTGTACCATTAGTTGTGATTATACTACTAAAGGAAGATTCTTAAGATCTTTATTTGTGTAGAAGCAAACGTAAAATGTTTTCTCATTGTCTTTCTAAAATTGAAAGCATAAGTTTTTACTATTGCTCCACATGATTAATGTGAATATTGCTTCTTATGTAGATGCAAAATCTTTCTACGCTAATAGCTGTTGTGAGTGATAAGTTGATCTAAATTAGCAAAAATTAAACTTTGGGAATGGTTGATCTCCTCTTTTTGTAGGATTGATTAACTAGTATTTATGCCCTTTCTTTTTTAAAATGTCCTATCCCAAAAAGGGTACTAACTATGTAGAGAGATTTTCCCTAGTTGTGAGAATTGTCTCTATCCACCTTATTCGAGTGATTGTCGTACATGTTAGATATTAGAATCTTTCTAGATAGGCTTGGGTATTATCTCTTCCATAGAGAATTAGACGATGATTATATGTGAAACTATTTTTGGGCTTTAAGGTTAATGAATAAAGAGTGTAAAGTCTACTTGTTTAAGTGTTCATATGTGACCTAAAGTAATCGTCTATACAATTTTGGGCTTCAAGGTTAATGAACGAGTACAAAGTTTACTTTCTTAAGATTTCATTTAAGACCTAAACCAATCGTCTAAATACTTTTAAGCTTCAAGGTTAATGAACAAAGAACTCAAAGGTTGCTTGCTCAAGTGTTCGATTGTGACCTAAAGTCATTATCAAGTCAGTGGAACCGTATATTTTATCGAGCAATTGACTTCATGATGATCGAGGAAGCCACAACAATCCAAAAATAGTACTTTGATCTTTTGTATGGTTGCTGACATATATAAAGTTAGTTGTCACTACTTGGACGTGGTTGTCCTATATTGAATAAGACATAGGTGAAGTAGACTTTTCTTGGATTTGAATTCCATGGAAATTGCTTTAAGGAATTTCTCATTTTGTCTTGAGAAATCTATAAGCGATCTTTTAAGCACAGTCCTAACCTATTGACAAATTGAAAGTGGCATAGTTTTAATCATTGCTATTGGATTAGTAAGGGCATAGAGATAATTTTGTAAAGTTTGTTATTTGACACAACTGAGACTCTAAAGTGCATTGCGATATGTACTCTATTGTTTTTGCAGCTCTTATGGATAGTCAAGTTATTAGCATAGCTTAGTGCTTTGTTCGTATGAATGGTCAAACTATTAGAGCAACTTAGCTCTTCGCTCTTATGAATGATCAAGTTATGAGAGTTACTTACTGCTTGCTCATTGAATTATAGCCAATTGGATTTCTCAATATCCATGTGATGTCAAAGTATATGGTTGAACATCGCAATTGAGGTAATAGTTTGGTTGTGTAGATCCTAGTAACGCCTTGACATAGCACCATGTAGGTAGGATGATATGTTCATCAGTTATGATTGTATGGCAGCTCTAGCATATACAAGTATTGTTTTCGGTTCAACTTTATTCCACATTGTTAACAAGCTTTAAAAGCTTGAGGGATATAAGTGCAAGTGATGCCTTTCCCTTTTGGACATAAGGTTAATAAGGAAAAAATCGTTCGAACTTGCCACTAGGTTGAAAGCTTCAACTCACTTGTGGGCTGCTGGACCAATAGCGGTGATGAGAAAACCAAACTTATTAGCATTAGTTTTCACTACATATGTCACATCCCAAAACCCACCCTCTGTGGATTAGGGAATGCGACTACATTTAGTGAAAATTCGGATGACTTTCACTTTACATCAAGATCAAATATATAGTAGAGACAACCAGACAAGTGCACATTTGTCCAATAGGGGCCTCTAGATAGACCTTTTTTTTTACACATATAATTCACTAATTGCCACTAAGTTCAAAACTTGTCGCATCATTAGATCTTACATTTCACTTAATAAATCGTCTATGGTTCCCATACCCCATGTTCATATCTGATATTCGTGTTTCATGTCACTATGAGTCCCATGCCCCACCTACATATCTGTCTATCACACTTCACTTTAATTGTAGGTCCTATACCCTACCTTTACATCACTTGTGCATGTCATAGGTAAAATCTATGTGAGCTTCGTGAAAATCATGTGAGTAATTCATGTCCTTTGTCATAGATTTTCAATTGATAGCATTAACGACAAAATAAAAAGCAAAAGGGTTTATAAAGTTCATTGGTTATCAATCATACACATAAAACATACACATGGTACAAGACAGAATCAAGGCTTAAAACAGAAGCATTTAACACATGGTCTTGTATAAGAATTTTTCAAACATCAAGTACTTAGGCTAGGTTGCCCTTTTTTTGTCTAAGAACTGTAAAAAAACTCAATTCACGTAATTGAGAATGTTCAAAACACTTTTTATTTCATAAAATAAAGATATAAAATCTATTTACATAAATAGGGGTTTGAAAACCTTCAACCATTTACTTTACTGATCTTCTTATCACTTTAGGGGAAATCCGTGTTGACCCAAATTCCAATGTTTTACATGTAGGTCTATATTTTTATCTATTGATCAATTCTCATGGAAGATCTCCATGCCTTCTTGTGGGTAATATTCGTGGTGAGTTCCGAAGGATCTCACAATCTCGTGGTACTTATACACAATTATCTTGTGTTGCCATTTTGCAAATTAGGAATCATTGATCAAAACTTACGATATGCTATTTGGAAGCAATCTAAAACTTAACTTAACAATTTTGGATTCATAAGCATGCAAAACAGGAGTCGAATAATTAACAGAATATAAACACATGGCATGCTTATAAATAGGAAGTTCAAATAGCTCGTATTTAAAGTAGCATACTTCTTAAAATATGGAAGCAAAATATTCACTTCAAAGTATAAGATTATTCACCTTGAGTCCTTAATAATGTTTTCTTAATCGCTTTATTGTCTCAGTCCTTCCTATTGTTGTTCCTATATAGGAATTAACTAGCATTTAATGCACATTTAATCATAATTCTCCTTAAATGTTTCCTAAGTAATTTTCTTAGCCTTAACGAACCTTGTAATCAGACTTAGAAGCCTTGAAAAGCTTAAGAGTGGTCGTTTCCTATTTTTCTATACTCATCTGGTAGCTTATTTCATAATTAAGGCCATATTGGGAATTATTTATTTCTCGTAACTATATTTTTGATACCTTATTTGTCAAATCAAATCTCGTAGTTAAGTTTCGAAGGCCTAAAAATCTTAGAATAGGTACCCTCGTTATCATTGGGGTCCATTTGATAACTTAACCGAACATTAAGGATGTAATTGGAATTATCCCATTTATCTTGTCATGTTTTTGAGAGATTAATTTGACAAAATGGAAGTCGTCATTGAGTTTGGAATGTTGAAAAATGCTAAAGTAACCCTTCATTGGGTTTATTTAGCATTAATATAACTAATTAATTCAACAAATTAAATTTAGTTGTATTTTATATACATAAATATATATATATATATATATATAATTTGCATTATATGTGCAAGAACAGTCACTGACATAGTAGACTAATTTTGGATTTAAGTCTCTTGGCCGACAAAGGTCAAAGGTTCAAACCCCAATCACTGCATTTCTTCCTTTATTTTCTTTCTATTTTATATCTAATGATTTATATATATTATAGCAACATATAACACAGCCACATAATGTGGCTCAGTGGTATGATTGCTTACCTTTCCCAAACATGACTTGGGTTCGATTCTCCTTATAGGTAGATTTGGCTTTTGTTCTTTTTTATAATAAAAAACAAACACATAGGTTTAAATGGCGTAGTTTTTTAGCTCGTTACTGTGCCTAACCTGGATCTGACCCAAACCCATATTCGGCCCGAAACCCGATCCATAAACATATCTTCTTCCCTATCGCGACCTGCAGTGTAGCACTAGAAAACCTTAAAAATTTCAAGGCAACTGTGCAAATTTCTTGATCAAATTTGACCAAGTTTGATTCCAGATGATTCCTGGGACCTTCCAAGTTGATTTGTATAGGTTTTATAGATCACATCAAGATACAAACTGGTTTCGAGCTCTCTTGGTCATTCTATAATAGGTTTTGTTCATAGTCATTTCTTGACCAAATGAAGTGATTCAAACTCCATTGTTCATATTTTTCGAAAAGAATTCGATCCACGTCCTTAAACCTAATCTTGATGCATGTTTAAGAGGTTTCCATTTTCAACTCATGACCTGTAAATCCATCTCACTCATCTTAGATCAATTTTAGCTAATTTTTGTTGCAAAACATTTCTTTTGACATGTAGTTTGGGTCTCAAGGTTCACAATATTGTTTCGTTTTGATCAAATTTTGAGCTTCTCTTAAAGCTCTTTCAATGGCGACTCGAGTTTTATAGCCCTTTAGCCTAGTTTTCAAGCATATTTTTACTCTATTTCTACACAAAAACACAAAGGAATTCAAAGGTATAAAAGCTAACATGTATTAAGCTTCAAATCCGATTTTCCTTTTTTTTTGTCTGTCTAGTTGTTGTTCTTCCTCCCTCTATTTCACACTCAATTTTCTTTCTTTCCTGATTTCAGTTTAATCTCTCTCTCTCTTTCTTCTTATGTTGTGTTCCCTAGTTCTCTCTCTCCTCTCCTTCTCTCTTTCCCCTTTTAGTTCCTCTTATTCTCTCCCCATTCGATTACTTTAGCTGACCCACACAATCTCCCTCTCTTCCAAGCCAACAACTAGCTTCTCTTCAGCACACCGTGTTATAAGTTAATACATTGAGTTGCCACCTCACACTTGAGATCAAGCATGAGGTTGTCTTCAATTACATTCTTTTCATTTCCACAAGTTTTCACACTTACACAACTGCACACATATATATATATGTGTGTGCATATGTATATATCTATATACATATTTACACATTAATATATACATGCACACATATGTTCAACACATTGAAGCATTTTATGCCTATGACATACTAATTGTGTTTCATGTGTATATGTCTTTGGTAGCCTGACTGTATAAAGTCACCCAAATAAATTGGGTCGGGGTGTTACAACATATATTTGAGAGATAGTTACACAAAAGGAGGTAATCTTGAGACATATTTCCATAACTAGTATAGAGATTGACGCATTGACTAAGCTTATACTTAGTGATGTTTTACATCCGATGTTAGATGATTAGGTTTATTTTGGATTTGATGTATTGGACATTGTGTGACATTATCTCATCGTTATATGATTTTTTGTTTATATTGAGATGATTTTTTGATGTTATGAGCATACATTTTTAAAGAGATCATCAGGCTTAGATTGACTCTCTCTCTTATATGGGCAATCACCTTGGTGTTTGGATAGTAAGGAAGATGAGACGTGAAATCCTTGGACGGTGGAAGAATTTATCTTTGTGCTATATATAGCCTTGATAAGGTTAATATGAGGTTTTTTTAAGAACCAAGCATGAAGGTTGAGCACAAACCTCATTTAACCTAAATTTAGCCAAATGTGAACCATTAAATAAGCATTAAGAGAGTGACTGTATTAGGGTGTTCAAGTTAGGTGCTAAGATAACGACTATACTGAGATTTGTACGACATTTATGTTATTTTGTGAGCTTGAAATTCCCAATTAAATGGGAGCTCCATCGTAGCATATATTTTATATTGTATGTGCTATTGATTCGATCACTAGCAAAGAGTGACTGAATGTGTCCTTGCTCTGTCACTGTGTGAGCTCTAAGAACCTCTTTGGGTTGGTTCTCATTATGCCCTTCTGACCTAGGATTATGTTATGAAAAAGAGTAAATTACACCTACTTCTCCTTAGGTTTCTGATAATTGTAAAAACCTCCCCTATAGTTTCCGAAATAACACTGTCTTCCTTTTGGTTTCAATGTCGATAACAGATTCCCCCTTGCCGTTAGTTGACCTAATAGAGTTTGATGATGTAAGCAATTTTTTTTTATCTAAATACCAATTTTATCCCTTACAAGTCATGGTTAAATGACAAAACTACCCTCACTTTAATAATACTTTTTTTAATTAAAAAAAGACAAAATTTCTCCTGCATCTCCTCTCTCACTCTCTCTGCAACCCAAATTCCTCTCTCTCTCTTACAACCCAAATTCTTACTCGAGGTAGTAGGCAGTGGGTTCATTAGGTTCTCGGGGGTGAAAGTTGTGGTGGCAACCACAGGCGGCGCATTTTAGCGATGTGGGGTTCATGGGTTATATATATCAGTTCCTTCCCAGTTCGTCAACCCCAATTTCTAGTTCGTTTCTATCAGTTCTTCAATAACTAATCAATTTTCACATTGTCAATATATAGTCAGATGGTGTGTATATATAATTAATTCATACATTTATAATCCTAAAGTGTGGTGGAGTCGGGCAGTGATTGCTTTGCATTTTAAAGAGAAGATGGTAGAGTTTGGTAGTGGAGTTAGGGTGGTGGTGGTCTCAACGGTGTATATACATATAGCAGGTCTGATCTTGTGATTATATATATATTGGAGAGAAGCTCACTTACAAGAATTGGATTTAAACAAAACCCCGTTGCAATATGTATGCAGAATTTGGTTTTGAACAAAATCCCATTGCAATATATATACACATACACAAAACCATGTCTGCAATCCAACAAGTAAAGACCCAAGTCTGTAATATTACTATTTCAAATTAGAAAGAGAGAAAGAGGGCGACGTGGTTAACAGAGAGAGACTGTGAGAGAGTTGCTTTTGCTTAGATTTTAAAGAGAAGATGGTGGAGTTTGGTCCCTTCATATGAAAAAAAAAAAGGGCTTTGCTTGCTTCAATTACCATTCAAAGCCATCCAAAAGCATGCCAGAATCAAACACAGAAATTGAAAAGTTGAAACCCAGAACTCAAATTGAAAAACTTGGTGCTCCAGCCCTTCCTCTAAACCCAGAACTGAAATTGAAAAATTGTTGAACCAGGAGAGGGCTGGAGCCAAGGAAATCTCAACAGATCTATAGAACACCAAGTTCTTTTTCCAATTTCAAGCCAATTGAAAACCCCAATTTCAAGCAAATTTTGGAAAAGGTAACAATAGGAAAACCTGCAACAACACCAAATTGACAGCCACCATCCTCACCAAACCCACCCATAGACCCATACTCTTATCTCACCTTCGACCTCCTATGGGAACCCATTTTGTTGCTGTTAAGAAATACCCTATCGTAGTAAAAGAGGCAAACCTTCTTGGAGCTCTTCCCTGTTGAATCCAGCGCAGCAGAGGAAGCCATTGGGATAGCAGGTGGAGGTTTGAGTATGATGTGAATAGGATCGCGTCTAGAGACGCAATCAATGGTCCACTTTTGGGAGGGTTCAAAGCTCCTAAGCTCGCATCGAATCTGGTTCCTATCCTTTGAGAATCGAAACTCTAGAAGTTTCAGAAAAGAAGATGAGGGTTTTATGGTTTTATTAAGGTTTCTTCTACACGGGGATGGAAAGGGAGAGGGAAGGGTTAGAGGTGGAGTGGTCGACATGTGGCCCTCTCTATTATGGTTTTTTGGTACTGAGAAAGGTACCGGAATGGGGTGATTTTGTTGAATATTGTCCGTTCCGATGGCAGTATTGGCAACATGGGTGGCAGCTATGGCGTCAGTGACATGCGGTGGTGGTGGAGCGGCCATGGGTGGTGGTGACAGCGACAATTTTGGCCGATGTTGTTCTGGGTAGAGAAAATAAGAGAGAGAGGAGAGAGAGAGAGAGGGAAGTGAGATGGAGTGGGAGTGGGCAGAGAGAGAGAGAGGAGAGAGAGAGAGTGTGTGTGTGTGTGTGTTGTAATTGAGAGAGAGTAAAAATAAAGAAGAAAAAATAAAAAAAAATATTATTAAAATATAAGGGTAATTTAGTAAATGGACCAACTCTGTTAACGCCGTTTGGAGACAAGTTCTGACAGGGGGGACAGTGTTATTTTTGAAACTATAGGGGAGGTTTCTATAATTGTCAGAAACCTCAGGAGAGGTAAGTGTAATTATCCCAATGAAAAAAGGGTTTAATGTTAATACCTTAGCATGTACCCAAAGGATCATGATTAATGCGGTTCAATGGGGGCATGTCTAAGAAAATGGTTAAGTCCAATTGGATTAGCGTGAGTAATTAGGAAAAATGGTTCTGTAATACACTATTATATTTTGACTCATAGCTCGGGCAATTATATTTGTTTTTGTGTTTATCGATATGATCATGAGTACAAGACATATTTGAGGGTTCAAGCATCATATCGAGATTAGTTCTCGAGAAAGATAAAGGATGTTGAATCTGGTATAGTAGAATAATCTAGGGCATAGACAAGATTACTTTTATTTAGTAAGGTATTATGTTAGTGTGATGGTAGCTTAGTATAGTACTCCTACCCCAATCTTTCTCGTCTGGTCACATGATCCATTTTTTGTATATAGAAATAAGATGTGTAGATGAGAGATATGGATATTCTAGAACTTTCGCTAAATGGATGAGTGGCAGATGTTAGAATTTGGGTCGAGTTTGGCCTGATCCCATAACTCGTAGTGCATCCACATGGGTTAGCACCATAACACCCTAACCTAATCACTTTGTAATTAGAGTTGGTTAATGGGTATAAGATGAAATTAGTGTGTAATTACACTATGTCCATAACCAAGCAAGGATAAATCTTAAACATGATAAAATAGTGAGATAATTATAAGATAGGGAAAAAAAAACTCAAAATGATAAACCAATGCAAAATATTAAGCCTAAATATCAAAACTAGTATTATAACTATTTAAGCCTAATTGATAAAATCACATGAAAAGTCTACATTCCATGGGTATAAGGATAATACATCAAGTGGTTAAAAATATATAATATATGTATATATAATTAATATAACAATAAGTAGAATATGGAATCCTCCATTAACATAAAAAGATAGGGAAAAGGACAAAAATTTTAGGCCCAAGGTTTGAACCTTAGACCCTTACAAATTTTTCCATAACTTACCCATTAGGCTACTAGCCTATTATTGTTATTAATACTGCTGAAGTATATATACACATACATATATATATATACACATACGTATATGCCATTTAACATGCATGAAGGTTGATGTGTCACCATGATAGGGGAGAGGGGGACACATAGCAAAAAACCTAGAAACTAACCAATAGCAATCCGTACAACAACCATTCTCACATCTATTATACATAATCTCTATGTGTGCATTTGGAGCCAATGGAAAAAGAGAAACCAGATTGGGGAGAGAAAGAGAGGGAAGAAGAAGAAGAAGGGAGAAGAAATGAGACGCTCAGTTGCATGAACCACTGTTTGAAGAGGGTTCAATAAGAGAAGTGTATCCTTAGAACAAAAAAAAAAAAGAACTTTAGAAAAGCCATGGAGAAAGAAACTGGAGAGAGAAAATGGAGAGACTTGTAAAAGATCAATGTAATATCCCGAAAATCCGATAAGACTAAAACAATAATCGAGCTCATATGAATGAGATAAATTATCAGAAAATATGAGATTAATCCAAAAACACCAAAGATGGTGTATGCTCGAAAAGTTGACAACCTAGTCAACCGAGTACCAGGATGAATAAGTGAGACCGATATGAAGGATTAATTATAAAAAATAAAATAAATATAATATAAGAAATGAACGGGGGACCAAAATCGGTAAAAGAAATAATGATGATACCGAGCCACAAATTTATGCCAAACTTGTCGGTATTTTAGAAATTGATATTTTGAGCGCCGGAAAAATACACTTGTGAATAAGTGCGAATTTAGTTATATAAAAATATTTCTATATTCATACATGTATATACATGTATATGTACAAGTGTACACTATATAATATGTTATAGGTATATTTTTATATTCAGGAAATGAAGCTGCTGGAACATATATGAAAGAAGCTTCATATGAAGCTGCTGGAACCTGCTCAGCCGAAATAGTTGACCATAACAAAAAGAGGCTGAGATGTATACATATAGATATAGATATATATATATATATATGTGGCAGAAAATTCTTAAAGAAGCTTCTTGAAGAAGCTAAGAGAATTGACAAAACGGGACAATTCAAGAAGCTTCTAACTTCAGCCAAATCAGTGACAAAGAAAAGAAAATTCTGGACATAGTAATGTATAGCTATACATATCTATATAGTTGCAGCCAACCTAGCTAACATGTAAGCAACTAATAAGCAACCGAAAAACCTGAAATAAAGCGAGTGAGAGAGAGATAAAAGAGATTGATAGAGAAGGCTGAAGCAAGAGGAAGAGAAAGCTGTTGCAGCAGTGCAAGACTGCTATGGATGAAAGAGAAAGAAAACATGCAAAAGCTGTAGCCGTACAAGTTTCACCATGAATAGAGGAAGATGGAAGCTTCAAGAGTTAAGCCTAAAATCAAGGTATGTGTCAAGATTTCCCTCTTGTACTCTACAGAGAATTAAAAATCAAAATATGTAGGGCAAATTTGAAAGAAAACTTAAGAAAACCATAGAAAACCAGTCCCTATAACCCACTGTTAAAAATGGATAGAAATTGAAGACTGAACTAAACTTGATTCCATGCAGGCAACAAGGTAGAAAATGATGTCAGGATTCCAAAACAGTTGGAATCATAACAAATGGTCTAAAAATGACCATGTTCTGTTAAAATACAGTGGTTCAGAAAAGATGATAGGTGTCGAAAAAACTATACATTTTAAGGATAAAAACAATTCCAAAAGATTTCTTAATGTTTTAGGAATGGATCGGTGTAAAAACAGAGGAAATTGGACATGAAAATCATGGGAAAAATGGAAAAATTTGGCTGCAGCTCCGGCCATTGGCGCTAGAGAAGACGCCAGAATATCGTGGGGAAGAAGGGTCTATTGGGTTGGACCTGGATCTGGGTCAGGTTGGGACCCGACCGAACTTAAATTAAAGTCATGCAGCGACGTCGTTTAGAACTTAATTTTAAGTTGCATTTGCCCTGTTTGGTTACAAAAGTAAGGAAATTAGAAATCAGGCTTAAGGATAACCGAACCAGAGATAGGAGTATAATAGGGATATTCCATTCCAGTTCACAGTGTGATCTGAACCGGCTGGTTCACAAGGGTTGTAAGCCGATCTAGGGTTTTAACCCAAGAACCCAATGGTTCAAGGGTTTAAATGAAAAGAATTAAACCAGAACTTTGTTAAATTACGGATTGACCCCAACAGTTCTGCAGAATTCTATTATGGCCCAATTCTAAGGATTTTTAATGCAAATATACCCCTGGGAATAATTTTATAAGTAAATAAATTATTTTATAAAAAGGGTAAAATGACTATTTTACCCTCGAGTCATAAATAAAGCAAACAAAGTCTAAACTAAGATCCGAAAAAGGCTATCCTAGCAGTTTCAAACGTTCCAGACACAATGAAAATGTCAGATTAGATATCTGGGGACTCCGGGGTGGTCCCACCATAAGATAAAAAATTTAACAAAATGCCCCTAATACAATACGAAGCCCAAATAAAGTCTAAATTGGACTGAAATTGATACCAATAGAAGTCCAAATACTTGTGAACTCGTATACATGACTAAATAATGATTCAGGGTCAGAATATCATAAAATATAAAATGACCAAAATACCCTTAAGTGTGGGAAATATAAAGTAAAGGCCGAATAAAGACCAATCTGATATAATTAACTGTCATAAGTGTAATTATGAAAATTGAGGGGCTAAATAGGACTACGGAACAGTCAATGTATAAAATAAAAAAATGATCGATGTGTCCCGATGATCAAAAGCAGATATCAAATGAGATCCAAAAGACTTAAAAATTTATATACAAGCCCTTGTAATAAACTAAAAAATGACGAATGCGTCCTTATGACTTAATGAGCTTACCAGAAATATAATGATGAAATAAATATTGATTCAATGTGCTATATATTTCTAATCCATGATTATAGGATCATTCAAATGACAGAAAATGAGAAAGACAACTATGGGAAAAACTATTGTGATAACCGGATAGAAATGCAATGTTAAGAACTCCAGGTAAGTAATAATCGATCTTTGCATGTAGTTCATTCCCAACCATGTCACAGTTCTTCTATACGCATTTGTACTCTTTATTATCATATCAGATCATTTATGATTCCACCATGTGATATTGTTTCTCAGTGGAATAACTTAGCTATAATGTTGTATCTTGCTCTTGATTTTCATATCTATTGATGATGTTATGTCCTGATCATGAGATTCCGTACATTTGTGCAAAGGACCATTTTGTACACTTGTACGAAGGGTTAGATGATGTTGTTCTCAACTGCCCGATAACATAGCCATAAAAATCTATAGTTATATTATGTTATCTTGAACCAGTCATGATCCACATTCTTCTCCGTGGAGATAGCATGATCTTGATATTTATTTGTGCTAAATTTGTGCTCAATCACAACGCCATCTAGATGCGAGTAAGGGGTCCTAACCCGAGTACGGGGTCTTGTCCTGAGTACGGGGACCAGTTTTACATGATTGAGCTCAGTGCTTATGCACACAGGGGGTAGTCAGGACCCATAATTTATAGCATCCACCAGTTTTGACATCACTATCTATTTATTGAGAATCTTAGTATGATCATGTTCTTGTATGAATGATCAAGTAGTTGCTCAGCGTTTATTGAGTACTTACTATGATCATTTGAGATTCATTGACGAGCTATGATTGTTATTATTCTTGATCATTGATATTCATTGATGAGCCATGATTGTTACTTTGATTAATATTTGTATCTTTGATCATTTCATATATACTGATGAGCTATGATTGTTATATGATATTGACTGGCTATCATATCCTTGTTATTCAGTTTCTTCTCAGATCATGTACAAATGACAGAGTAGGGGACTTACTTACTTACTGAGCTTAGTTTAGCTCATTATACTTTTCTATATATTTTTCAGGGATTGATATAGAGGACAAACAGTAGGACCCAGCAGCGATAGGGTGGACATTTTGACAAATAAAAGTAATAGTAGTACAGTCTTGTAGCACTCCCGTGTATTCACGTCCTGGGGACGAGGTGATGACTTAGAAATTTTATAGGCTGTACTTTTGTATAGCAGACTAACATGTACATGTAACCTTTCACTTGATGTCTTCCGACAGGTATATATATGATGATGTATATGGTTACTTGTTAGTTGCACTAATGGTAGTGTAACAGGATGATCAAGTCCGGTTTGGCGAAAGGGCTGGGTCGGATGGTTGCGGTTCGTTAACTCGTAGAGGTGGCTTGCGGGTCGTAACAATCAAACTCAAGCAAGGAACTATGGACAGCAGAATTATGGAAACAGACTAAGGCCTTAAGGTGAGTAATCCTGTAACCCAAATCGGTGGATTTAATATCCTGCTTCAAAAATGCCTATTCTATGCTTTGTGATCGATCTTGAAACAGTAATCTTCTTTGCACAGCCTTCAAATGTTATTTATATACATTGTTTATAAATAATTCTATGCCTTGGACTTTAATTAAATGTTTTTGATATTATCCTTTGGTATTTGATTAATGCATATGTGAACCATAACACCCTTTTGGCTTGGAAATGATTTGTGTGGTTTAAATCCTTCATTGTATAATTCAGACGTCCATGAGTAATCTAATCTTGTGTCTATGTCAGGCCTACCTATGTGGCACTCCGACTCTTTTGTATCCACATAACGCTCCAACTCAATGTGTGGTCTCTATGAAGCTTAACTATGTGGCGTTCTAACTCAATTATATGTTTACCTATATAGCACTTTAACTCCAGTAATGAGACATACCTACATGGCACTTTGTATTTGTGATGAGACTTACCCACATACTGCTCTAACTAAATATTTGATTCTTCGTTATGTGTAATATGTATCTGCTATCCATCTTGTGATATTTGTCATGCGTAATCATCCCTTAGGATTATTATTTGTTGTATGAATTATTTTTTCGTCATCTATTTTGTGATTTTGATTTCTGAACTATGCTCTTGAAAATGTTATATTTTAGAAATTTGTGTATTTTATTCACTTGGAATTCTTGGGTTGTTTTCTTATAATTATCCTCTTTTGAAATGTGTCGTACATTATCCTTTAAGATATGTTATCTATTTTTGTGAAAAATTAGTGTCCACGGTATTTTGTGTAAAACTCTGATTTTTGCAAACCTATGACAAGATGTAAGAATTACTCACGAGCTTTTCATGAAAGTCACATGGATTTATCCATTCACATTTCAGGTGAACCAAACTAGTAAGGGAGTAATGGTGATGACGGGAAGAAACTAAGGATGTGAATGTAACAAATTTTGTGTATGGGAAAAATAATAGGACTCGATGTGTTGTTAATATGATGATGTATCTTTTGACTTATTAACATTATAAGTCTCTTTTGTGGACAAGTGATGTGTTTCTTTTGTTGGACGTACATAAGGATGTTAATAGAAATGTTATTAGACTTGTGATATCGATGGTGATGTGATCACAGTAATTTTAACTTGATAGCCTCTTATTGATGATTAATGATGTTGTGTTGTATTAGATGAGTTGTATAAGTGTAGATTCCGTAATTAAATAAAAAGATTTATTACTAGCATTTAAAACTCATTCGATTTTGTATGACCTATCAAGGTAATAGTGCCGGTCATTGCTCCTAATCTGCAGAAGGTGGGTTTCGGGTCGTGACAAGAAAATAGGTTAAGATAAGATTAGTTCTTATATATTTGAGATGTGGTTGGACTCTATGAAAGTCCTAGTCCAACTTGGTGAGAACTAATACTCTCTAATATATATGTGATATATTTTATGTAAATTGGGGCATAGAATTTACATGATATACAATACATCTCTCTCCCTTCTAGTTTCTCTCTCTAGAATTCTCCCTTGGGTTACTATTTAGAAACCCATGTTTTTGGATTGTGGAAATATATTAACAATTCGAATAGTCGTGCTATACATGAAGAGATCTCACTAAGATGTTCCATTTGTGACTGTGAAGCTCGTAACACAAACATGGTGGATCTTGGGTAATTTTACAGATTTGGACAATGGACTATGACCCGTATCCGACACAAGTATTTTATATAAATATCTTGTATAAACCAAAGCTTTTTAGTTTCTACAACTTGAACCTTTGGCCATCATGGCCAAGTTGCTGATCTCAGATCATCCATATTTTCTTCCAATTATATTTAATTCCAACCATTTCAATCATATCTAAGTATATTTTTAATTAAAATAACCTAAGTGTCTAATATTCTCTTGGGTTATTTAGCCTCACTTTGTGGTTTCACAGTATGTATTGTTCAGCGCAAATTTTTCACTCTCTCTTTTAAATTCATACTCTAATATTTATATAATATAGTATGAATTCGTAGAGGAAAAAAGATTTGGGAAAAAAAACTTTAGCTTAGTCATAGTTTCTAACTTTTAGTGCGGTTCTCTCGCTCTTCTTCACTTCTGGTTTTCCTTTCTATCTAACATGCTTCCAGTGCCATATATATGTATATACTTGAAGCTTTCTTTTTTCCTTCTATCAGTTTCTATCTAGTCACTTTTTGTTTATTTGTCTTCTCTTCTAGTTCCAATTTATACTCAAATCATACCTCTTTTTAGGTCCATTTCAAAGCTTATTTCTAGCAGTATGTACATGACTTCATAGGTAGTTGTTCACTTCAACTAAGATAAATCCATGGTGGTGAGTTGTTGCTACCTTCTTTTCTAACCACAAAATATGTTGCTCCTTAAATATACATGCATATACATTATCTTCACACATTGTCACATACAATTGTATGTGTCATATTCATGCTATTGTGTGGCTCCTTGTAATCAAGCTATAGAGACATCATTTTGTGAAGAAGCTACTTTTTTTAGAAGCTACTATCAGATTTCCTACCTATGGGTATTTTTGTAATTTTAGATTTTGCCCCCAAGGGCATTTCGATCATTTCACCCACTAAGGGCATTTCGATCATTTCATCTACTAACGCATTTTTTCATTTCACTCCCTAAGGGTGTTTCAGCCATTTTCCCCTTAAGGATATTTTAGTCATTTCACCCCATAAGGACTTTTCAGTCACTTTACACCCTTTGAGGGTATTTTGGTCATTTGGTACATTTTACACCTCAAAGGTATTTTAGTCATGTTGCACATTTTACACTCCAAGGGTATTTTGGTCATTCCACACATCTTTGACCTTTAATGGCATTTTGGTAATTTCTAGCATTTCCTTACCCTTTAGGAGTAATTCGGTAAATTCTAGAGATTTTGCACTCTCTAGGGGTATTTCTACAATTTTGATGTCGTTTTACCCTTTGGAAGGCATTTTGGCAATTTGATATAATCCTACCTATAGTAGGTCATTTTGGTTATTTAAGGGAATTTATGTAACCTCCATGCCATTTTACTTTATTGGGGGTAGTTTGGTCATTTTAGCCTTTAAAGACGATTTAGGCCTTAAGGGCAATTTGGACATTTCCATGCATGTCCTAAAATCCTCCACCAAATTAGGGGCAATTTGGTAATTTAGAATGACAATTATTGCTTTTATTAATCCCTTGAAAATTTTCTTTCTTGTGCATTGGAACTTACCTTTATTATCCCTTGAAAATTGCCTTCCTTATGCACTAAGACTTATTATTATCATTCTTAGGAGTTTCATTTATAACTCCTTAAAAATTGTCTTTCTTGCTCATTAAAACTTACCAATCTTGTTTATTTACACTCCAAGGCTTAATTTAAGTCTTCCATCTATGAGATTGATTGTGAGTTATTAGATTAAACCTCTATATTTTCCTATAAATAAAGTCATTTGGCCACCAAGAAGGGAACCTGAAATCTAATACCTAGAGGGCTACTATAGTAGCTCTATCTCACTCTTTTTCTCTCTCTTTTTTATATTTCTTGGAGTTATGCCCTACACAAGCTAAAGCTCTACCCTATATAAGTCGAAATAGCGCACAAGTGATGACCCAAAATCAAAGAGTTCAAGTCGCAGTGTTGTCTCATTCATCACAAATAATCAGGTACGTTCCATTAACCTTACCTTCTTGCCCGGTTCATTCTATTTTATCACTCTTGATAAAAGCGAGTGAATTAGAGAACTATGTTAGCTTTGATTTCGTTATCTAAATGGATACGTAGAAAGCCTTTAAGCCTAAGTCCAATCATCCATTCCCTTTTCCTATTTTCATTATTTTAGTTTCTCTTCACGTTCTCATTCCATACTTTCTTACCCGAGTCATCGTCTTTTATTCCCATTTGATAGAAGTGAGTGATGGGTGTTAGCTTATTACCTCACTTCTTTTTCTCATTAAGAGGAATGAGAGGCAACCTGACGGCTTCTACCGCTATTGATAGAAGCAATCGAAAGATATTATTTAAGCTTTTTTTATTATTATTATGTCATTTATTTTGCTTTATTCATTCAAATAGTTATTATTCTTTCCTTTATTTCTCTCTTTTTATTTATGTTGTGCAATAAAAGTCTTGCGGATGAACACCTGAGGCCAGTCCATTCAGACCAGGTAGGATAGGTGCCTAACACCTTCCCATCTCATACCTTAGCTCCCGAACCTATGATTTTTCAATTTTGTAATAGATCAATTGGCATTATTTCATGACTCATGTCAAGAAGTTTTGAATGTAACTATGACCAAAGCAAGGTAAGTCTTGATTTATTTTTATTTTTTTTGCTATTTCCTTTTACATGTATTCTCTATAGGTTACAATCGGGTTTGCCTGTTTATTTTCCCAAAACAACCTGACGACTACTCGTTTCTTTACATGTGCATAATTCAGGGTGTTCCCTCTCACTTTCGGGGAGGCGATAGCCTCGGTTTTCTGGCAATGGTGCTCACACAAGCTAGCACATATTGAGTATTAAGTTTTATTATTATTATAAATGTTATGCATCCCCAATGTTTCAAAATCACTATATCCTAACACATCACATTAGGGATACCTAGAATTACTCTTATTTTAATAAAAATGGTTCATTTCCTTTATTTAAACAGGAGTAATATTTGAATGTCAATGTCTTTGTGCTTGTTTGGTGCCCATGCACTCACATGGGGGTGGGACCCATCATGGGTACCACTAGTAAGTCCCCCATGTGAATGTATACGCACCACACGGCCACAAAGACATGGGTCACGAATCATTGCTCTTTAAACAATTATCTAAACAAGAAGTGATGCTAAGTGCCATCACATGCGTCTAGTAGCATGAGATTTCACACTAACTTTTTTCCCAAATGTTAGCTAATGTGAAAGCTAGAAAATTGATATCTCTAAGTCTTAGAAATTGATAATTTTTCCTGCTTTTCAAATTTAGGCCAATGTCTAACTCAGTTTTGACCTCCAAAATATTCGAATCATGAAATTTTCATTAAATATAAAGTTGACAAGCTCCGAATCTTCTATCTAAAGCCATAAGAATCATGTCAAATTAATATCGGAGTGAAAATTTATGGTCAAAATACCGTGACTAACTCAGTTTTCACCTTCTAGTTCCCTTTTCTCTTTTTTTTTTTTAAAAACAAATTTATTAAAATTGTGACTTCTTACATAAAATTTTATTTACAAAATATATTAAATTTAGAATTTTTTTAACTAATTCAATTAGCCTTAATAAATTTCTTATTTCTAAATCAATTTAATCATTAATGGTTAAATTTTGGGATATTACAGTAGTGATTGGACCTCTTGGTTAAACTACACACCCTTAAAAAAGAAAAGAGCAGTCAAAAAATGAATGATGATCACAAAAAACTCAAATGTTGAGACAAAATGAGTTACATTGGTCAGTGTGTTGGATAAATACAAAAAGTTATAAATCTGTTGTCTACAAAACTGATCTATAAATATGACTCGAGTGTTGACTAAAATAATGAAGTTGCACTACAATGAAAAATTTGTAATAAAGAGCTTAAAAAGTCATGTATCACATTCATAATTAGTTGATGTGTTTTAAAATGAAAAAGTAAAGAGATGTGTAAAAAAGTGTTTGAAGGTGTTGTATAACATGTCTAACATTTTGGTCCAGTTTAAACTATCTTGGTCTGAGAATTTGTTGGAGATTTCCTTAAAGAATTTCTCGTTTTGTCTTGAAAAACTTGTAAGTGATCTTGTAAGCATGGTCCTAACCTATTGACACATTGATAGGGGCATACTTTAGCTTTGATCATCATTATTGGATTAGTACGAAAATAGATATATTTTTGTAGAGTTTCCTATTTGAATGTAATTGAGATTTTGATGTGCACTGTATTATGTTCACGATTATTTTTGTAGATATTATGGATAGTCAAATTATTATAGTAGTTTAGTGTTTTGCTTATTTAGATGGTCAAAATATGATAGCAGTATAATCCTTTGTTCACTGGACTATAGTTGATTGGTTTCTTTGATATCCAAGTGATGTCAAGAATACATGGTTGGTCGTCGAAATTGAGGCAGTATTGGTTGTGGAGATCTTTGTATCGCCTTGACATAGCACCGTGTAGGTAAGATGATATGTTCACCAACTATGATTGTATGGCAGTTCTATCATACATAAGTATTGTGTTCAACGTAGCTTTATTCCACATTGTTAACAAGCTTTAAAAGCTTGTGGGATATAAATGAAGGTGATACCTTTCCCTTTTGTTAATGTCTTTTGAACTTAGGGTCCATAAAGATATAACTATGTAGACTCACCACAAGGCTAGAAGCTTAGGCTTGTCAATAGGTTGGTAGACCAATAGTGGTAATAGAAGAACCAAACACATTGGTATTATTTTTTATTACACATGTTTGAGATATAATTGCACAAAATGAGGTGGTCATAAGCCCACATTTAGTGATATTTTACATTCTATGTTAAATGATTGGGTTTATTTTGGATTTGATGTATTGAACATCTTGTAACATTATTTTATCATTATATGATTTTGTATTTATATTAAGATGATTGTTTGATGTTATGAGTATAAATGAAAGATGTCAATAGGCTTCGATTGGCTCTTTCACATAAGCAATCACCTTGGCGCTTGGATAGCGAGTAAAATAAGACATTGAATTCTTGCCTTGAGAGAGAATTCATCTTTATCATATATGTCACCTTGATAATGAGGGTCAAGATGAGATTTTTTTAAAGAATCGAACACGAAGGTTGACCACACACCTAATGTAGCCTAAATTAAGTCGAATGCGAATCTTTAGACAAGCGCTAGGAGAGCGACTGGGTTGGAGTGTTCAAGTTAGGCACTGATACAGTGATAAGGGGTGCTATGAAAACAACAAAAGGTGCTAGATAGCGACTGGACTAAGATTTGTACGACGTATATTCTTATTTTTATGAGATTGAGATTGATATGCCCAATTGAGTGGGACCTTTATTGTAGCATACATTAAATATTGTATGTGTTGCTAATATGACCTTTAATAAAGAGAGTGACTGAATGTATTATGTTGTTGTGTTGTGACTCGTTGCCCAAGTGATCTGTCGATTTATGTGTTTATCGATATGATCATGAGTACAAAACAGATTCAAGCATCGCATTGAGATTAATTCTTGCGAGGGATAAAGGATGTTGAATTTGGTATAGCAGAATAATCTAGGGCATAAAATAGATCATTTGTTTATTTGTAACGAGGCACTATGTTGGTGTGATGGTAGCTTGACATAGTAGTATCACCCCCAATATTTCTCATCCGATCGCACGATTCATTTCTTATATGTGGAAAGGTGATGTAGAGAACTTAGTATTCACCTTATGTGGACGAATGTGAGATGTTGGATATTAGGCCAGGTTAGACCCGAGCCTATACTCAGTGGAACATCCATAAGATGAGAGTAGAGAGTTGAGATAAGAGTGAGACTCCTATCAAGATAAGCTACAAGTTGAAGTTTGGATTCAACTACTTATCATATATATCTCCAAGTATGGTTACGTAGATTGTAAGATAGATAAACAACTCACTCCTGTAAAATCTCTTGTCTCTTACCTTCTTTCTCTCTAAGATTCTTGCTAAGGTTACCATCATGACACCTAAGGACTTGGATTGTGGAAATGCATAGGAAACTCGGTCTTATAGCCGCCTTATTGACAAGAAAGATTTCTAAATCGACATTCGTAATTATGAAACTCGTAACAGAAGCATGATGGATCTTATGTAATTCTGCAAATTCGGATAACGGACTATGACTCGTATTTGACATAGGTATTTTGTATAAATATCTTACCAAACAAAGCAAAATAGATCGAGGAGAAAGATACCAATTAGATCGGTGGTGCACTGTAGGTGGTGGTTTTGCGAGATGGAAGGGTGTGATGATTGGTGGTGGTTCACACGATTAGCAACGTTGGCGACGATGGTGGCTATGGCGTTGGTGGTAATGACGCCTTTTGGTGCTGTTGTTGGTTTTTGTCGATGATGGTTGAAGTTGTGGAGGGTGGAATGTGTAGGACAATAGAGTGCAATAAGTTCCTCTCACGACAGTTAGAGAGAGAATTTGAAAGGAGTTGGGAGAGAGAGGGAGAGAGAGAGAGAGAGAAATATTGTTGCAATGGGATATTCACAAGAGTGAGATAAAGAGAAAAGAGAAAAATACAAAGAAAAAAGAGTTATTGAATTTGTGACTAAAAAATATTATTAAAATATAATGATAAATTGGTAATGAGATTAATTTTGTTAACCTCGTTTGTCCGACAAGACAAATATGGAATAATATTATTTCAAAAATCTTAAGATAGTTATAAGCAATTGTAAAAAATCTTAATAAAAAAAGTAGATGTAATTATCTCAATTATTTATTAATATTAATAATTGATAACACCCATAATGGGAAGTTCAACTTAGAGGCCATTTGGATCAACGTCGGCGTGTCTGGGAAAAGATTCTGGCCAGGGGCGTTTGTGGCCCATTATGTCTGGCTGAGCATCACGGCTGGAAAATGTGCGGGAGAGGTCCGAAACGTCGGACAGAGCAGTGTCCGGGGGAGGAATCTAAATTGCTCGAACTAGTTTGCCACAAAAGTTCACTGAAATTACCAAAAACCCAATCCATTTTAAAGTAAATTATTTTGTCTTTTGTGTGTTGACATCATTCATATCCAAGCTTTTTGTGCAGTGCTATTTATATAACGACAGTAGGTTTGTATGTATGCATGCATGCATATAAATATATATTAATATACTATTCATATTATAATATATTTAATAATATAATATATAAATAATTGTATATATTTTCTTTATTTCTATCATATATAAAATATATTTGTATATTTATTTATTAAAGTTAATAAATTTAATTTTATAATATATTACCAAATAACACCCAATACTCTTTAACAATAGAAATGATAAAATAGACTTTTATACTTTAAAATTACTTCTAAATAATTTTTATTAAGTAATCAATAAATTATTATTTTATTTAAACACTTAAAATTTATTTTTCAAAATTTTTCCTCTAAAATTTGTTCTTCATAAATCGGGTGTCAATTCGTGTTATCGTGTCGTATTTGGATCGTGTCAAGACATACATATTCGAAAATATATGTGAATCCTAATCCGACACTATTAATTAATCGTGTCAAGTTTTAAAACTTAAATCCAACCCATTTATTAAACAAGTTATACATGTCGACACACTTAACCCGTTTATTTTAAATTTTTTTATTTTTTAAATAAAAAATTTACCTATCTTTTAATATGTATAGATAATTTTCAAGTTTAGTAACTTTAGATATGTGCCAAATCAAAGTAGAAACCTCTTTTATAAATAAAAAATTTCAAAATCTTAATAAATATTTGATGTGAGACAAATTACTTTAACTCATAATATATTTTATAATTAAACGTGTTAAGTCGTGTTAAACGGGTTGACATTAGTAAAACCTAAATACGACTTGTTTATTAATCGTGTTATATGTGTCAACACGTTTATAACTTAAACCCATTTATGCTAAACTAAAACCCGTTAACTTCGTATTGTATACAAATCGTGTTGTCTTGTCGTGATAAAAATTAATATTTCTATTGATAAGTTAAAACTTATCCCAATTAGCTATTACATATTCATGGGAGGAATAGTGTTTTACAAATAAAACTTATAATCACAAATTAAAAATACAGAATTTCGTGATAAATTTAACTATTTATCTTGAGGATTGTGTGGTGAATGGGTTGGTTTGGGCCAGCCCGGCTCAACAATTTGAACCCGCAATGAATAAGGATAGGGCATTAGTAGAAAACCTTATTGGCGCGAAAACTTCAGAGTTCCCGCCATTTATAACATCCAAAACCATTTCTCACCTCTGTGAGATGCGAGAGTGAGATCTAGAGAGTGTGTGCTGTAGAGAGAGACAGAGAGAGAGGGTGAGATGGCGTACGAACAGCCCATAGTAGCCGGAAGGCGGAGAAGCAGAGGAGCCAATGCGACGGCACGCGCTGATGCCCTAGAACGCCTAAAGACTATCCGCCGCGGTGGCCGCTCCGAAGTCGGCGGCTTCCGGATAAAAATGGAAGATCCAATATATGACACGGTGGCCGAAGACGAATACGATGCGCTTGTCGCCAAGCGCCGTGAAGAAGTCCGAGGGTTCATCGTGGATGACAATGGTCTGGGCTATGGAGACGAAGGGCAGGAAGAGGATTGGTCCCAAGCAGGTCTCCCTCCGTCATCAGATGAATCAGACGGGGAATCAGAGAAACCCAAGAGGAAGAAGACGGAGAAGAAGGACCCACAGCCAAAAAAGCCCTCTGCTCTATCCGCTGCGGCGGCTTTAATGGGTAAGCAACGACTCTCTAATATGTTCACTTCTTCTGTTTTCAAGAAGAATAGGGATGATAAGGCTAAGAATTTATCATCTGATAGCATCGTTGATGATGTTATCGCGGAATTCGCCCCCGATGAGGCTGATCGAGAGAGGCGTCGGAGGGGACACACGAATTTATCATCGGGTGTAAAGAGTTTTGCACCAAGTAGTTCGATTACATCCATTAAGAGTGAGAAGCCACCTGTTGATGCTGCTAATTTTATTGTTAGGCCTGAAATTTATAGTGTTAATACTGATGGTGACTCTTTGGTTAATGTGCAAAAATGTGACATAATTGAGGAAAAGGACTCGCCTAAGGAATCCGAGAATGTGAAAGATTTGAGTTCTGAAATGGGTCAGAACCCAGTTGTCCAACTGCGTGATTCTTCAACTAAAGGAAGTGTGGCAGAGGAGAGCCTTCTGAATAATAGTATTGAAGCGAACGCAGAGCCTGCGGTGAAGCAGGAAGAAGTTTACACTCTCAATGCTAAAATTAAAGAGGAAAGAGACCCTGCGTTGAGTGCAACTGCTGGGTGGAAGGCAGTAAGGAGCGCAGAAAATGGGACTATTGGTTGTGATGGAGTGGAGGTGAATCCTCTTTTCAATTGTGAAGAAAAGCCGGATTTCATGGTGGACTCAGAGGGGTCATTGCCTTTCTATATACTTGATGCTCATGAGGAGTTTTATGGTGCTAATATGGGCAATCTCTATCTCTTTGGGAAGGTATATTGGCAATTTAATCTTATGTATTTTCTTTTTCCCATTTAAATTGACACTTCTCGATGGATTCATATATCCATTGTACAATGGTTGAGACCTATACAGGTACAAAAATAGCCCCTTTAGAATTTAAGAATTTTTGTTGAAAATCATTGCCTATCACTGGTTTAATTGTATCCTTTGGGAGTTTCACTTTCTTTTGATTCTGTTCAGCTGCAATCCCCCTTCCTTTTAGGTAAGTTACTCTGGTATTCTTTCCACTTATATTCTTATAAGTGCAACTATGTACACTCAAAAGGTTAAAATCTGGATACAACTAGTCTAAATTATTTATTCGGCAACAATATGCAGGGAAAGAGCCATAGAATTTTTTCCTTGAGGGTACCGAAGTGTGATTGTCAATGTGTGTGCACACATACATATAGTTAGATACGTGGTCAGAATGCACCTTGGTGCCTCACACAATTTCTTTTATTAAAAACATAGAATTGCTTTCACAAAATTCAAAAGAATAAAATTAATTGAATGACTAGTTATATAACATTGAAATGTAAAGGGAATTTAGCACCAAAATTAAAGACACCTTTAATATTATCAAAAACTCATTCCCCCTTCCAAAAAATAATTTCTCTCTCTCTCTCTCTCTCTCTCTCACGGACATATATATAGATTAAGACTATTAAACATTCAATAAGAGCATTTTTCAATCATAAAAGGAATCAAACAAAATTGCTAATTATATAATTGTTATTAGTTGTTGTAATTGTTTTATAAAAAAATCAAGGTAGAAATCTAGATTACAGTAGTTGGGATAATATACTTAAAATTAGGAGAGATTTAAGTTAAGGTTTTAAAATTTGATAGACCAAAGAAGATTTCGTTTCCTAAACTGGTTTGGTTATGGATCGTATAATACTAATGTTTTTAGAAATGTTTCCCATATTAAAAAGCATGACATTAGAAGTGCCGGGGTGGGGGGGGAACTTGTTTTGAAAAGAAATTATTATAATGAACATATACTAATTACATAAGGAATGCTTGGTCTTAGAATGGCCTTGGCCTTTGCTAGCCTCCCTCTAAATCTATCCCTAGAAGTATGGGACCATTACATTGTTTCTATCCTCCTGTGTCTATTTTATTTCTGTAGTTTGATGTTATGTATCTGTTCATATTAGAGTTAAATACAAGAGTTATTATGTGTGGGTACAGTTAAGTTTTTGTACACATCTAGGAAAAACACATGAGAACTAGGTGTATAATGACTAGTCATGCCAATAATAGAGGTTTAATTTTTTTTATTTGTTTTAAATAACAGCAAGTCATTTTCCATATTCCTAATTTTGCAGGAGGTCATTGATCATGTCCTTTGGACTGCCAAATATGAAATCTATTCCTAGTATCTGGGGCTGCACAAATCCTTATTTGGCACACGGTCTTTTTAGTGCCATTTCTCACAATAAGTTCTCCTTTGGCATTTTAGGGTCATTTCTTACAATAAATGGCAGTCTGTCCTGCCCTCATCCTCTCCCTCATTCTTAGATCTAAGCTATTTATGGCCTTAATCACTTAGAAGTATGTTCTGTCCATGTTTAAGTGCAATTTATGTCAGATAAATAAAATGGTCACTTTTAGGTGTTTCCAGTGATCTTCCTTGGTTTTTGATTCCTAGTTTTACTGAAATAACATTCCATATGGAAATTATATTCCAAATGTTACATTATAAAGCTTATTTATGCTTATCCTAAAAATGATTATAAAGCATATTTTCATAGCTATAACTTCATGTCCTCCATGATATGGTTTCCTTAACTAAGCTATAATAATGCTGTGGTTACCAACTAAGAAGCACAGACACTTTATTTTGGCCCACGTGTCCGTGTCGGACACGTGTCGGATACCGACACTCTCGGACACTTTCCGGACACGTGTCCGGATACTTGAATCATAGATGTTGATGATTAAATGAAGAAATTCTTTAATTTTTATTTAATGGCTTCATTATTTTAATATCTTAATAATATTTTTAAAATTTGTGTGTTTTTATGCCAAGTTTAATTGAAATAACATTAGGCTTTTATTATATGGTTATATAAAAAATATAAAAATTTATATATATTCAACGTGTCTTTAACGTGTCCATGTCCTACTTTTTTGAGAAATAACGTGTCCGTGTCCCGTGTCCGTATCCGTGCTTCTTGGGTTACCAATATACACCATCTTACTCGCCCACCACAAAAAAAAAAGCAGTGTTGCAGGCATGGCATTTGAAAGAGAAGTGCAGGATTACGGGTTCACTTCTTAGTGCTGAAAAAAAAAGATGAGAAAAAGAAAAAGCCTATAGTTGGCATAAGAACAGCGGATGCTCACTTTCTAATTGCCCTCAAACTAATTACTATTGGCCCTGATCATACTGACACATCTGCTTCTCCATTTCTTATTCTGTAGGTAATAGCGGAACAATTCTGTTCGCAGGAACAAAAAGAAACATATATTTTTTTGTTGGGGGGGGGGGTTGCAAGAATCTATCTGTGCAATCTTAAATGACTCTATGCTTCTCAATTGTGTGATTATAGGGATTAAAAAATATAATATATTTTGAAAATATCAGCTGCACTGTCGTGCTAGATGGTTGATTTTCCTGTTTTACCGGGCAAATATGTGTCTCTGCATGTTTATGTGGGTGATTGTCTCCTTGGTGCATTAGGTAAATTCAGATGCAACAATCTTGAGGTTAACATCTGTCATTGCAATTAGGTCAAAGCCGGAAGTACATATCACAGCTGCTGTGTGGTTGTAAAGAACATGCAGAGATGTGTCTATGCAATCCCGAATGGTTCTCTGTTTCAGAATGACATGGTCCTGAAGCTTGAGAAAGATTTTGAAGAGTCCCGGATTTCTCCCACGGATTTCCGTTCTAAGTTGCAGGTAATTTTATTGCTATTGCATACTTATGTATGTGTTCTAGTTTTTCCATCTTTTGTTGATGCACTTCCATTCTTGCCTTTGTCAGGAGATGGCATCAGGATTAAAGACTGAAATAGCAAAACAGTTGGTAGATCGTAATGTTTCAAGTTTTAGCATGGCACCTGTTAAGGTTTGCAGATTTAATCAATTTCATGTTTAGAAGTGCATTTGTTAACTTTTTTGATGCAGGGCAACTGTAACAACCTTAGGAATCCGCACCTAAGGAAGGAAAAGTTGTGAAAACTTAGGAATCCGCACCTAGGGAGGGTAATGAAGTCCACAACATTACCAAAGAGAAACAAATTTCATTCGATCATAATCTAAGAATTCATTTACAATCATCCTTTTTATAAACAAACCATAAAAGATAAACTAACAAAATGATAAAGACCTAAATTATAAAATTCAAAACTATAATAATAAATCTTATCTTATCCTCCAGGGTCAAAAATATATATTCTAAGTGATGATCTTTCTTGTTCCCTATCATTTTTACTGGCTACTTTTCTTTTTTTACTTGCTATCTGTTATTGTACTTTTGTTGCTAATTCATTTTTGTCATTTGAACGTCTCGAAGAGGAGTTATGCATTTGAGCGATCTGATATACCTGTTGGGGAGAATTATGTTATTAAGATCAATTATCCATTTAAGGTATGTCGCTCATTTTGTAAATTAAATGTTAAGGTGGTTTGAACCATTGAATTATCATGTTCAATCCTTCAATTTGTTATATAATTTCCAAAATAAAATTTCATGATTTGAAAGTTACCGTTTTTAATGTGGTGCCAATGATGTATGTTTTACGTATCTGATTATTAGTCTACTTTATTTTTCGTGAGCTCCTACAAGCTACTAGTTCTGGTTTCAGGACCCGCCCCTTCCTTCAGATCTTAAGGGAGAAACTTTCTCTTCTTTGCTTGGAACTCATTGCAGGTATAATTAATCAGAGCTCGTTCCTCATGCCTGATGTTAATTTTTTTAATGATTTTCTTCTGCACACTTTATTACTTCTGGTATACACGTACAAGTTTGGATATGAAATCTTAATGAGGATCACCAATTTATAAATCTATTTATTTGATAAGAAGCAACCTATGTACATCAGGGTTTTATACTTCACAATTTAGCCTTTGTTTTCATGTATTGATAATTTCCCATTTGTGTGGATTTTTTGGTATGCTCTTGAGGGAGAGTGAGAGTGCACACTCTTTCTGTTGTACATAAATCACCATAGGTTGTAGATGTGGAAATGTATTTATTGTACTTGGTCGCTAAACTCCTTGCTCACCAGTGAGGGAAGAAAAGGACGGGATGAGTAGATGACATCGTTTCAGCAATTAGCTGTGTTGTTTGTTATCAAGTTCAATGTCTTGTTTGGATAATAAACTTTCTGTCTTTTGGAGATTTTCTTATGATAATATTTGAAGAATTTGTCCATGGTCAATCAACTTTCACATATTAATTTGAATTCCATTCTTTAAATTTTTTCTTTTGTTTACCAACTTTTCTTTTGATAAGTTACTTACCAACAAAATTACCTATTGCAAAATGGAAAAGAGGAATCTCTCTCTGCCTCTCTCTTAATGTGAAGTACTTTTAAGTTAAATTTTACTTCATTTTGTGAATAGAGAAGAAGAGCTTGAAACTGGTGCCTCTGTGGTTCAGTTTCATATTTCACAAAGCAGCTTGTGTTGAAACTTTTAGTTGACGTTACCTATATTTTGAAACAGCCTTTTAGCTTTCCACTGGTAAGGACAGTGGCCAGTATGATCTATGTTAGATCAGGTTTGTTCCTATCCAAGGTTGTGCACTTGTGCTGTACCCGCTGTTTTGATTTTGGGGATAGGGTACTGTACTAGGTCCAAGTCAAGTACAAGGGCCCTGATTCACTAACTACTTATAAAGTCAAGGATCCTGCACTTTCTACAGTTAAATCACTGTTCATGGTACCCTGTGCCTATCATGAACGAAAAATTACAACCCTCAATTAACTTTGTTATCCTTAACATGAGTATGTGATTTCTTCTTCTTTTGTTTTTTTAAATTTGTTATTTTAGTGAATTTTTTCACCACTACTGTCTGCAGTGCTTTGGAGCTTTTTCTTATTAAAAGAAAGATAAGGGGACCTTCCTGGCTATCAATATCAAAATTCTCTAGCTGTCCAGCTCCTCAGCGTGTGAGGCTTCAAAATCTGCACTTGGATTATCATTTCAATAATGCTTTCTGTTGTTTTAATGCATATTATCGGGCATTTTTTTTTTTAAAATAAAATAGCTTGGTTGCATTCTGGGACAGGTAAGCTGGTGCAAATTTGAGGTTATTGTTGATTGTCCAAAGGACATACAAATTTCGATTTCCTCAAAGAATACAGCAGAGATTCCTCCAGTGGTTGTCACAGCTATAAATCTGAAAACTATCATCAATGACAAACAGAATGTAAATGAAATTGTCTCTGCATCTGTCATCTGCTGTCACAAGGCCAAGGTATGTTAGATGTAGTCTGTTAGTAATGTCAATTGCAACACGATAAAAGATATTGATCATTAGGGTACTTGACATGTTTAGTTTTCTGGAGTCTGTCATTGGCCCTGGATGTACATAATCTTACCTCGTTTTTTACTCATCAAAAAATATCTTATTAATGTTATGCTACAGGTAATGTTGGCTAATTTTCTGACTTGAATTAATGAGATGATGTCTTAGAGAAAATGTGGAGTTGTTTATTTTATTTTATATTTGATAATGACATTAGAGAATTTTTATCATCTGATTCTTATGAAATGGATGTCGTGATAGATATCTTGTTTAATCGATTCTTATTTGACAGAGTTAGATGTTGTCTTAGGACCTAGAGTCAGGGGCTCTGTCTTTTTGCTGTGAGTCATTATGCACTTTAAAGTGAACATTTTTTGGGTGGGCATTTTTTTTTTTAAATGTTTGAGTGGTCTTTTTGTGTGTCAAATCAAGGTTACAGGAAACATACGGTTTTTTTCCCGAGAGAATTGAGGTGAAGTGAGCCTAGTAATCCTATTCCCATAGATAGCAAAAAAAAAAATTCTCTGCTGCTTTGTTGAGGTAGGCCATAGTTACCACAATTAGCTCCCCCCTAGCGAATTGTGAATTGGGATTGCATGATCCAAAACATGGATCATGAGCGATTTGGAACACAAGATTTAACGTTCCAATCTAAAATATTAAAAGTCCCAAAAACATTATACAACAGACACGAAAATACATACACACATCATTAGAATTTTATTTTATAATTTTATAATGGCTTGAATTCGTTGAAATCTTTTTGGTGTATATATATACATATAAATATTATTACCAATACAATCAAAAAATATATCATGTTCCAAATAAACGTATTTTGTTCTAACAAAGCAATCTGAAAAAGCCTACCCATAACGTACATATTTTATAACAAGTGACGATCTATGTTCCTGTTCCCTATACCATAACGATCCATGTTCCAGGTAACATTGATGTGGATACACTGATGAACCACATAATTTTGCTATACATGTGCTCTAGATTTGATTAATCGATTGTTTCATTGTCATATCTAGTGATTTTATCTCATGCATGATACGAGTGTATAAGAATCACCATGCAGATAATGTATACATGCCAAGCTTGGAAAAATTAGATCTTTGTTAAGCTTAATCGAGTTGAATGATTTTGTGATGTGAAGGCATTCTTTCCATGGTAATTAGCTCCCTTGTAAAAACTCTTTCTCATTGTTAAAAAACAAAAAGTCGCTTATCAACAAAAGAAAGAAGAAAATGAAACACGAAGTTCCAAAAATTATATCCCTTTGGAATGACCTAAGATCATAGATACATTGATTCTCAACTGAACTTAAAAGTTCACTCCTGAACATGGTTATCACAATTCGCTCCTCCCTTAGCGAATTGTGAATTGGGATCGCACGATTCAAAACATGGATCATTAGCGATTTAGAACACAAGATTTAGCGTTCCAATTTAAAATATCAAAAGTTTCCAAAAAATCATACAAAATACACACATATCATTGGAATTTTATTTTATAATGGCTTGGATTCGTTGAAATTTTTTTGGTGTTTATATATACATACCAATATTATTACAAATACAATCAAAAAGCATATCATGTTCCAAATAAATACGTATTTCGTTCCAAGCAATCCAAAGAAGCCTATTCTTAATGTACTATGTTTTATAACAAGTGACGATCTACGTTCCCGTTCCCGTTCCCTGTACCATAACGATCCACGTTCCATGTAACATTGCTCCTGAATGACTTGCACATTTTGGAGCCACCAAGGTTCAGGCTATTGTCAGATTCCAAATATCTTTGTTGGTTATAATTTGTCTGCTGCATTTGTTGATTGAGCACAAAACATGTTGACTCTGATTTATCTCATTTAATTGTATTTTTGAACTAGATCAGCTACTAATTGTGTGAATGGACCATAACAGATTGACACTCCCACATTAGCCTCAGAATGGACAAAACCTGGTATGCTTAGCCATTTAACTGTTGTGCGGAAGCTTGAGGGAGGCATATTTCCAATGGGATTTACTAAAGAGGCCACAGATAAAAATTCAAAAGCTGGGTCAAATGTTATCAGTTTTGAAAGCAGGCAGGTTTTGGTTGTAAATCATGTTCATTGTCAACTGTTTCCTTTGTCTGGGTGTAGACTTTTCTGGTAGTATTATTTGTTCCAGTTCCAGTGATTGAAGTGCTTCCTCTCTTCCTTGTTTATTTGTACAATTTGCAGTGAAAGAGCTTTATTAAATCGTCTGATGATTGAATTACACAAGTTGGATAGTGATGTTCTTGTTGGGCACAATATTTCTGGGTTTGATCTGAATGTTCTCCTTCACAGAGCTCAGGTGGGAAGATTAGATCAGTGCTTGCTATTAAGCAAGTATATCAATGCATTCTATATTTTCATCTCAGTGTGTTGATTTTTGATACGTATCATGGAGCATCTGATGGCAGTTTATCATTTTTATCATTTATGATGATAACTATGGTACCCAGCAGTCAGATTAGCTTTCGAAGGCAAGGGAGGTGAACTCCAACTGCTGATTAGATGCAGTTTCTATTTGGATTATGTGATGCCATCAAGGGGTTGCAAAATAGCTTTACTGTTGAGTTAAAGTATAAACAGCTTACTGTTACATACACCAATAATGATTTCTACAGATTTCCGTATTTTTTTATCAATAGTCATATTACAATAAAATTTTCATTTTTCATAATTTTTTTTACACTAAATGCAATCTTCTACAGCTGTGTGCAATTGTACCTAAGATGTCCATCTTTCCCCTCATTCTGCAGGCTTGCAAAGTGCCTAGCAGTACGTGGTCCAAAATAGGCCGTCTCAAGCGCTCTGTGATGCCTAAACTTACTAGAGGAAACACCATTTTTGGGTCTGGAGCGAGTCCGGGGATAATGTCTTGCATTGCAGGTCGGCTCTTATGTGATACATTTTTGTGTTCACGTGACCTATTGAGAGAGGTACAATAGTTAGCTGGTTGAATTTCTCATGAAAGGACTTAGTAATCCCAATATAATTTGATTTCTCAACTATGAAATCTGTCTTTTCCAGGTCAGTTATTCTCTGACACAACTTGCAAAGACTCAGCTGAACAAAGATCGGAAGGAGATTGCTCCACATGATATTCCTGTGATGTTTCAAAAGTCTGAATCCCTTTTGGAACTTGTAGGTTCTCATGCTTAATTTAGTTCTTACGATTGTCATGCTTTTTTTTCAGAATGTACATGGGGCTAGGTTTGACAAGTTTTGGTAGGTTTTAATAGTAATTTGTTATCTTACTGGATTATTGGAGAAAATTGAAAAAATATAAAAAGAGAAGAGAAAAAAGGAAATGTACTGAGGGAGTACTTGGGATGGAAGCTTCCATCTTACATCATGGTTGAAGGTTGTGTTTTTTCCTTGTCAAACATCATGGTTGTCAAAGCCAGTAGGACCATCTGAGTTTAACTACGTTTCAGTGACTCCCACAACAATTTCCCATTATTACAAAGCAATGGATTGTCATGTGTGGATCACACTAGTGATGTTAGCCTTGTGCTCTATCTATAGCAGAACATCATGATTTAATTAGTTTCTAATAACCAGATTAGCTAATAGTGATATCGGCTTCTTACCAGGTGACGAAGCTGTTTCCCTCTTAGAAAATGATAAATTGGTCAACTCTGCCTACTATTATTGGAAAATTAGTACTTTTGTATGCATCTGAGTAATATGCGTCTCATGGTGTATTTAATGTCATCAGATTGAATATGGTGAGACAGATGCATGGTTATCAATGGAACTCATGTTTCATTTGAGTATTCTCCCGCTTACACGTCAGCTGACTAATATCAGTGGTAATCTCTGGGGAAAAACTCTACAGGTGAATCATTGCAATATCCTTCCTGTTATCTACGTTCTTACAAACTGTTTATGGACTTAACTTCAAAATTAAAAGTTGTCCACATCTAATATATGTGGTTTTAGGGTGCTAGGGCACAAAGAGTAGAATATCTTTTGTTGCATGCATTCCATGCAAAGAAACATATTGTTCCGGACAAGTTTTCTTCTCATCCAAAGGAAACAAAAGTGACAAAACGCAAACTGAATCATGTTGCTGAGGACAAAGAAATTGATGATCTGGATGTTGATGAAGCAAATTTTGAGAATGAGTCTCCACACAATGATCATGGGAAAGCTAGAAAAGGCCCTGCCTATTCTGGTGGATTAGTCTTGGAGCCAAAAAGAGGTTTATACGACAAGTATATATTACTTCTGGACTTTAATAGTCTCTACCCTTCTATCATTCAGGTTTATTATGTTTCCTTCATACCTCCCTGCTCCTTTTTTCATGAATGATTTTTAAAATTGATCTTAATTAGTGGTGTTTTTGTTATATGACGTGTGCATTCATTCCTGTTTGCTTTAACAGGAGTACAATATCTGCTTTACAACTGTTGAAAGATCTCTGGATGCATCGATTCCTCGTTTACCATCTAGTAAAAAGACTGGAGTTTTACCGGAGGTATAAAACCTTATGATGCATTTTTTATGCTTATTGTATTGAGGAGATTGAAAATTATAAAACTGTTTTGAATCTTTAAAAATTTAAATTGAATCCTAATGAGAAGAAAAATCAAATTTGGTGTCCAATACATATAAGATATCATTAGGGGATATAACTATAATTTAAAAGGAAAAGGTTGAGGTTAGGATTCTTAGCTTCAATAAATTTTGTTATGAGGGGGATTTGATGACAGCCATGAATATTTTCATACATATAATTTCTAAGCTAAAATGAAGTTGATACGAGAATTTGACCTCCCTGATTTTGGGTACCTCTCCTTGGTACTTCCATCTCTTTTTTAAGAAATGTATATTCTAAGGTCTGGACTTGCCTTAGTAATTTTGCATAGAACATTGAAATTTTTCTTGCTTTTGCACGGTGATAGTTTATTATGCATTCAATTTATTGTATTTGTGTTATGACAATTTGTGAATTGTTATTATTATAATACAAACTACTAACTTAAGGGATAAGAAAGCTACAGACTTTAATTGCATTAAGTGAATAAAAGGGTGAAGACTCAATAGTCTTAGAAAAATAATGATGAAATTAAAGAGAGGTGAAAAAGTAAATTTGAGAAGTTATTGAATAAAAACCGTATAGAAAACTTAAGTGTAGAGAACCCCGGGGAGGTTAAGTAAAACATATTTTTTCGTAGGACCCTAAGTTCAAGGCAAAAAAAGATGCATTGAGAATATGTAGGATTTGAGAAGAAATAGTATTTTGTCCCTTTGGGGACAACTGATAAAATAGGAAGAAATAGTACTTCTAATGAGATTTGGAAGTGTTTAGAGGAGGAAAGCATGTCTTGGCTAACACATTTATTTAATAAGATCATAATAACTAAAAAAAAATGTATGAGGAGTGGCGAAAGAGTATTTTAGTACCTATATATGAAAATAAGGGAACATGCAAAGTTCTACAAATTTTTGTGGTATTAAATTAATGAGTCATACTATAAAACTTTGGGAGAGAGTAATCAAAATTTCAAACACTGATCAAAATTAAAACAATGCTTTTTGTTGCTGACATTGTTTTAATTGATGAAACTAAATAACGATAAATATTAAATTAGAGGTTTTAAGAGAGACTTTAGTATTAAAAACCAATACATGGAATGTAATTTTAGGAAAATTAGGAACATAAATGGGAATGTTGTGAATATTGAAAATCAAAAGATAAAGGAGGGATAAATTGAAGATGATATTAATTGTAGAATTAAAACAAGATGGGTTAAGTTGAGGAGTGCTTTTGGCATATAGTGTATTGATATATCTATATCTATACTATATGTAAATTTACCAAAGGCCTTATTGTGTTTTTACAAAAAGTGTTTTACACTTTTATTGATCAAAATATTATTTATCCTCCGACAACATAACATTCATTTTTTTTTATTTATTTATTGCATAACTCCTTTCCCTATCATTGACTTCTTATAGTAATTTTCTTTCCATATCATTAGACTCCTTTCAATTACTTTTTTAACAATTCTTTTTCTTTTAGGATTCTTAAATGATCTTTTTATTTCCTTTATCCTTTGACAACATGATATCCATTTCTTATTTTTTTTTGTATGGCTCCTTTCCATATCATTAGACGCTTTCTTATAATAACTTTCTTTCCATACAATTAGACTCCTTATAACACCTTTTTACAATTCTTTTTTCTTTTAAGATACTTTAATTTTCTCCACTGTTTTTTCCTTTAAGATTTGGATGCAAATATCCTTTTGTTTTTTTTTTTTTTTTTTCTTTCTTTTGTTTCCTTTTTCTTTTGCAAAACTACTTTCCACATTATTAGTCTCCTTAGAATAACTCTTTATACAATTCTTTTTTTTTTTTTTTTTTAAATTCTTAAATTTTCTCCACTGCTAATTTTTTACACAATTTTATAGTTGTGACATTCTAAATTTATAATTAAAAACAATCTCATATATATATAATTAAAAAAATCTCTGTGGAAATCCCGAATGATTTGAAGGGGATTTGGAGGAGATTGTGGTGGGAGATTGAGGCTATAATGAGATCCGATATTTAGGCTAATTGTTTGGGTTGACTTTTATGTTTCCATGTTTTTTGATTCTCTTTGTACATGTTAAATAGGGATCGAGTATGTAAAGAATATATAACAATTGAATAAAAGATTGATTCAATTTCCATATTCTCATTGTCTTCATGGTATCAGAGTTGTGGTTACTCTGAAAACCCTAGCAAGCCATGGCCGCCAGCCATGAGTCTACCCAGTCGGTAACTCAGGAAGGAGAATTAGAGGTAATCTCCTCCATAGGTTCGGCCAGCGGGTTTGAAAATTCCTCAATTCATCTTACCGTAGAAAAGCTGAATGGTAAGAACTACCGAGAATGGGCCCAATACATCAAGTTGGTCATCGACGGCAAAGGCAAACTTGGTTTCCTTACTGGCAAGACCAAACAACCACCTCCCAGCGACGTAGCAGCCTTCTAGAAATGGCATTCTGAGAATTCCTTCAGTAACCTCCTGCTTGATCAACTCCATGCGACCAACAATCGGTAAGACATACATGTTTTTGCTGACAGTGAAAGACGTGTGGGAAGCTGTTCGCGAAACCTAGTCCGACGCCCAGAATGCCTCTCAAATCTTCAAGATGAAGACTCGGCTGTGGCAGATGAAGCAGGGAGATAGAAGGTGACGGAATACTACACGGAGATGCTGGGTTTGTGGCAGGAACTGGACCTCAGCTGTGAAGAATCTTGGGAGTGCACGGGTGATAGTGTGCGATTCAAGAAAAGAATGGAGAACGAGAGTGTATGAGTTTCTGGCTGGGCTCAACAGAGAGCTCGATGATGTGAGGAGCCGAGTCTTGGGTCGCCGGCCATTACCGTCCATTTCGAGAGGTGTTCTCCGAAGTTCGACGTGAAGAGAGTAGAAGAAAGGTGATGTTAAAGGAGAAAATAGCGCCTGGGCCCGAAGCTTCTGCCCTTGTAACCCGTGGGCCTCCCACAGGATCCGGCTTGAGACAAAATAAAAGACTATTTTGTGACCATTGCAAAAAATCGGGCCATTCCAAAGATACTTGTTGGGCCTTACATGGCAAGCCTGCTGACTGGAAGCCCAGACAGCCCAACAAATCCCACGAGTACCAGGCCACAACTGAACAGTAGATAGAAACAGGTGCTCCAACCCATTACGCTCAGTCGGCCTTTATTGAGGGTTTTAACCTCGAGCAACTTGAGAAGCTATATGCTCTTTTTTCGACCTTTCAAGCCTCGGGTCAGTCTTCTACTCCTCTGCCATCGGGTTCCTTAGCCCACAAAGGTACTTTTTTGACTGCTCTTAGTACCACTTCGCGCCTTACTCCCTGGATTATTGACACTGGTGCATCCGACCATATGACTGATGCCCATAATTTATTTTCCACATATTCACCTTGTGCTGGTAACTTGAAAGTAAAAATTGCAGATGATACTTTATCCCCAGTAGCTGGCAAGGGGAGTATCCGTATCTCAGAATTTATTACTTTGGAGTCTGTCCTTCATCTTCCTAATCTCTCTTGCAATCTGTTGTTCGTTAGTCAGCTAACCAAACAATCTCATTACTCAGCTACATTTTTGTCTTCTCATTGTGTCTTTCAGGACCTATCATCGGGGAAGACGATTGGTAGTGCTAAGCAATGCGAGGGGCTCTACTACTTTGATGACGTTCCCAATAGGACCCATAAAAAATAGTTTATTACCTTTATTGATGACCATTCTCGTATCTGTTGGGTGTATTTACTAAACGATAAATCTGAGGTTAGTTCTGTATTCATGAACTTCTACACTATGATTTACACTCAATTTCACACAAAAATCCAAATTCTTCGTACTGATAATGGCACTGAGTACTTTAATTATTCTTTGGGCCCCTATCTTCAAGACAAATGTATTTTTCACCAGAGTTCTTGCGTTCACACTCCCCAACAAAATGGGGTTGCTGAACGGAAAAATCGACATATTCTTGAGGTAGCTTGTGCCTTACTGTTCACCTCTCACATGAAAAATAAATTTTGGGATGATGCCATTCTAACCTCCACATTCCTCATCAATCGAATGCCTAGTCGGGTTCTCTCATTTGCAACCCCTCTCCAAAAATTCTAGGAGACCTTCCCTGATTCTCGGATTAGTTCATCTCTCCCACTTCAGTGTTTTCGGGTCCACGGTGTTTGTCCACATTCACGCCTCCCAATGTAATTAGTTGGATCTTAGAGCTCTCAAATGTTTCTTCCTTGGCTACTCTCTCACTCAGAAGGGTTACAAATGTTATGACCTTCTCTTACAGAAGTTATATGTTAGTCTGGATGTCACATTTTTTGAGCATACTCCCTACTACTCGCTTCAGGGGGAGTCCTTGAGTGAAGCTCGACCCTCAGACACCGACTTCGATGTTGCGATCTTTGAATCTACCCCATAAAATACACCCTCTCCTTCTTTGTCCAACACAGAAGGAATCTTGAACTCAGGGGGAGGTGTGGGAAAACAAACAGATAGGGAGATACTTGTCTACTCAAGGAGACCTAAATCAAAGCCCAATGAGACTCTCGCATCCGAAGCACTAAAAGAGTCAGAACCGGTGATAGCTCTGACTACTCATGAGCCCAAACCCAATCCCGACCAGGTAAAAAATCTTGATGACTTACCCATTGCTCTTAGAAAACAACCTTGTTCATGTACTCTCCATCCTATCTCAAAATTTGTATCTTACAATGCTCTTTTTGCCAAGTGTCGTGCTTTTACGTCTAATCTTGACAGAATCCAGTTTCCTAAGAATATTCAAGAAGCCTTGTAGATTCCAGAATGGAGAGAAGCAGTGATGGAAGAAATAAGGGCATTAAAAAAAAATGGAACTTGGGAGGTGATGACTTTGCCAAGGGGGAAGAAACCAGTGGACTGTAAGTGGGTGTTCACGGTGAAGTACAAGGCGGATGGCACAGTAGAATGGTACAAAGCCCGCCTAGTTGCAAAGGGGTTCACTCAGACATACGGTATTGACTACACCGAGACATTTGCACCAGTAGCAAAGCTGAATACTATATAGGTTCTCTTGTCCTTGACAGCAAACCTTGGACTGGCCACTCCATCAGTTTGACATCAAAAATGCTTTTCTGAATGGTGAGCTAGAGGAAGAAGTGTCCATGACGCTACCACCAGGATTTTACGAGGGAGAAGAAACCAGAGTATGTAAATTGAAGAAATCCCTGTATGGACTCAAACAATCACCGAGAGCTTGGTTTGATAGATTTGCGAAGGTGATGAAGAATCAAGGATATACCAATAGGGACAGTCAAATCACACTATGTTCTTCAAACAATCCAATGATGGAAGGAGGACCATCCTGATCATGTACGCCGACAACATCATTCTCACTGGAGATAACACAGGAGAGGTGGAAAGATTGAAGGTCTTAGCCACAGAGTTTGAGGTAAAAAAACCTAGGTCAAATGCGATACTTTTTGGGAATGGAAGTCGCCAGATCAAGGAAGGGAATTAGCGTCTCCCAGAGAAAGTATGTACTTGACCTTTTGATTGAGACTAGTATGCTTGGTTGCAAGTCAAAAGCGATTCTTCGATCGAGGTAGGAAAAAGAATGGAAGACGTTGGAAAGCCTGTGGATAGAGAAAGATATCAGAGACTAGTAGGTAGATTGATTTACCTATCTCGCACTAGACCTGACATTGCTTTCGCTATAAGTGTGGTCAGTCAGCACATGCATTCATCAAAGGAGAGTCACCTAGAAGTGGTATATAAGATTCTTAGATATCTGAAAGGCTCTCCAAGGTGAGGTCTATTCTTTAAGAAAGGAGACAGTAAGAAGATAAAGATCTATACAGATGCAAATTGGGCAGGATCAGCAGAAGACAGAAGGTCTACTACTGGCTACTGTACCTATGTTTGGGGAAATCTAGTAACATGGAGGAGTAAGAAGCAGAGTGTGGTAGCCAGAAGTAGTGTCAAAGCTGAATTTAGAGCTGTTGCACAAGGAATGTGTGAAGGGCTATGGTTACAAAAGCTTTTGGAGGAACTACACATTACAGTAGAGCTCCCCATCAAACTCTGCTGCGACAACAAAGTTGCTATCAGTATTTCCCATAATCTTGTTCAGCACGACAGGACTAAACATATAGAAGTTGACATGCATTTTATAAAGGAGAAAATTGAGAAAGGGACAATCTGCATGATCTATATCCTTACAAGAGAACAATTAGCAGATATATTCACTAAGGGATTACAAAGGTCTAGCTTTGAAGAGTTTATCTGCAAGTTGGACATGATCCACATCTATGATCCAACTTGAGAGGGAGTGTGGAAATCCCTGAATGATTTGAAGGGGATTTGGAGGAGATTGTGGTAGGAGATTGAGAACATAATGAGATCTGATATTTAGGCTGATTATTTGGGTTGACTTTTATGTTTCCATGTTTTTTGGTTCTCTTTGTACATGTTAAAGAGGGATCGAGTATGTAAAGAATATATAACAATTGAATAAAAGATTTATTCAATTTCCATATTCTCATCGTCTTCAATCTCTCATATATATTTATATATAATATATTGTATTGATCATGGATTTTAATTGTAATTGTAGGATAACGGTATTGGGAGTATTAGGCCTCCCATAATGGGAATCGAAAACCAAACTGTGAATTTTTTTCATACATTAGCAAGCCCCCTGCATATGCTTTTACTTCAGTATGGCACTTTTAAGTGTTTTTAATTTAATTTTTTTAATCATTTTTATGACACGTTTACTATTTTGTATTATTTTTTAAGTTAAAAATATCAAAAAGTAGCATTTCTTCTAATTCTTAACAATAAGATTGCAGCAAATAATTTAAATAATTACTTCCAAATAAGTTATAAGTCGATAATCAATAACAATTCACAAAAGAAGGTATCTAATTACTTGGTAGTTGGTTGGTACCTCATAGAATTACCACCAAAATGAATGGGATGCTGGTTCTTGATGATCTTTATCTCATTCATTATTACATGGTCTTTCATGCACTTGCCGAGAGAAATAGTTAGAATCTCTCAGTCCCATTGATGTGCTATTGCCAGTGGAATCTTCTAGTTGTTGAATGTCATAGCCATATCCATAATGTTGGGAAAAATAATTTTTTGTGTAGAGCAGCGGAAGCAATAAAAACAGATCTACCCATATATTTTTATGAATTACATTATGATTAGGCATAATATAGCATAAAAAATTATACTAACCTTAATAAAGAAGATGAAGAATCATAACTTGGAGAAAGCCTCCACATCTTCACTCCTATCCTTGAATTCTCAAAAGCACTTGAGAGGGTCTCAAAAACAAATTGAATCAAGGAAACAGAGAAAAAAACGATGACCTTTTTTTTTAAAAATAATCAGGATATGAGGATCCTTACTAATCTAATTCTCTAGATAATATATATTACTAGCGTGTTAAACAAAAAATGTCATACACATTTTATTCTATCCCAAATCAATTGGGATTTATAAGACATCCTTATCTTCCGATCCTCTTTATTTGATTTTTTTTTACTTTATATGATTGGTCATCCCCTTTTTCTTTTCAATTCTTGCTTGTCAACCAAATTGGGTCAGGAGTGTGATCTAATAGGCCTTACCGTTATCTTGGCTCCAATGGGCCCAATAGTAGACTAGTCAACTGTTGACCCAACTACTAAACCCATTAATTATTTTCAATCCCACCGCATTAAAAAATAATTGAACTCTAAAATAAGATAATTTATAATGAAGTCCCTTAATGCTAAATATATGCAAATAAAACCCTCCACATAAATTAGCATATGGGATTAAGTAAATTTACTGTCAAACCATTTGCCAAGTTTCTAATTAATTTAACTTCTTGATTTAACTTGTTTGATCACAGTAAGAAATTTATTTTCACTAAATAAACATTTATTTAATAATATAAATATATATAGGAAAATTTTTTTCCAAAAAATATTGGGCCAAATTTCTATGATCAAACTAAATCAATTAAATTAAAATTAGTTGCCATTGGTTTACTATTCTCGACCTGGTTGGAAAGCTCAATTTGATTCAAGGAATAAAGGCAGAAGCACAACAAATAGAATGCATATGTAACAACCATTAATTATAATTTAATAATGTTGATTACTTTTATAATTTATTAGAAGAATATATTATTACTTTAATTAATAATTTTTATTAGAATAACACTACCTATACACAGACACATACACACACAAGGAAGAAGATTCGAAGCATTGTTTTTGCAAGTCAGATTAGATATAACATATATTCTTCTTTAAGCAAAATAATATCACCACCTTTCAAATATTCACCAAGATTATTAATACTTAATGACATATTAATTACTTTTTCTTTGGGTTTCCAAGATAATTAATTGTTATATAGTATCATTGTTGACAACATTGTAGATATAAAACCAAAAAAGAAAAAAATATTTTAGGCTTAATTAAAAATTTATATTATTTATTTCAAAATATGTTGAATGTATACAACTTCAAAAGCAATAATAAAAATATACTAAAACAAACCTAAAACATGTATTTTCATTTTTCATTAACCATGCACGTTCATTAATGAAAAAGATAAGATATAAAGTTAGAAATAGGCACTTAACCTTATAAAGAAGTGTTGAAAGAAACTTTTTAAAATTAAATTCAAAAGCAGCATGAAGAAAAAGAGGATTTAAAAAATTGCTCATCTACTTTCCTTTGCATTCGTAACTTCTATATATGAAATTTGAATACATATTTTTTGGTTAGTTCAACATTATAAATTACCTTTTTAATTTTTTTGAGGAATTCCATCTTTATTTTATAGTAAATAATTAATATTTTGTTATTTAATAAATTATAATTTTTAAAATTTATATAAATTACTTTTCTTATAGTGATACTATTTCACGTTTATCGCACGTTTATTATGACCTATGAAGCACGAACACTCTATTTTGGCTTACGTGTCCGTGTCGAACACCGACACTCTCGGACACTTCCCAGACACGTGTTCGGGCATTTGAATCATGGATGTTGATGATTAAATAAAGAAGTTCTTTAATTTTATTTAATGGCTTTGTTATTTTAATATCTGAATAATATTTTTTAAATTTGTGTATTTTTATGCTAATTTTAATTGAAATAATATTAGGTTTTTATTAAATGGTCATATAAAAAAATAAAAAATTATATATATTCAACGTGTTCCTAACGTGTCCGTGTCTTACTTTTTTGAGAAATAACGTATCTACGTGTCTGTGTCGTATCGTATCTGTGTCCCGTATCCGTATCCGTATCCGTGTCCGTGCTTCTTAGATTATGACTATTGCCTTCAACATTGAAAGATGAATAATATAGAACAATTATTGGACCAGTTATACTAAATGGAACAAAGTGTTAGGCAGTTAATAAACATGTTCATAAAATGAGTATGATCGAAATGCAGATGTTAAGATGAATGTGTGACAAGACAGGAAAATATAAAATTAAAATGAATATATTTGTGAAATCGTGAAGTAGCATCTATAGTTGATAAATGAGAGAATCGCTTAAGGTGATTTGATCATGTACAATGAAGACCAATAATTGCACTAGTAAGGAAGAGTGACGGAGTTCACATTAAGGGTCATGCTAGGGAAGGGGAGACCAAAATTTACTTGGGTTGAGATAATTAAAAAAAAATCTAAGCATTTGATTTAACTAAAGGGATGATCTTAAATAGAGAAGAATGGTGAAACATGATTCATGTAGTTGTCCCCAAATAATTTGGACAAGATTTTGTTGAGTTAGTTAGGTTATTAGTATAATTTTTATGAACTTCTGCTTTAGGATTATTTGTATGCATTTTATGTGAACTATTTGGTATTTAGTTTTACCCAAAGATCAAGGGCAATGGCTGAGTAATGAGTGTGACATGATAATTGTCTTATAGAAGATCATTTAAAATCTGTATTATAATTTTCTGTACAGTTTGAGGTGTATTTATTTCTTAATGGCTGGAAGATTTTATCAATGTGTGGCCCTTGTTTTGGCACTTTTACATTGTTGGTTTACCTTTCTCATGTACTTAGATAGATTATTAACCATGATGATGCCTGCTCATTAAACAACTTAATGCTGCCACCGTGGTCTGGATTTCAAGACACCAAGACGACTCTTGGGAGTGTGCCTCCCAGACATATGAACCTTTTTTTTTACTAGCAGCTATCCTTTTGGATACAGTCTGGTTTGGGAGTAGCGAGAGGATATTGAAAATGTCAACTTTGACCCAGATAGGATATCTAAAGATGCAAAATCTGTTTGGTTTGACTTTCTTAAAGCTAGAGCTGCGATGGCTGACTGACAGTACAGGCCATGTTCTTTCCTTCTATTCCTCCAAACATTTGGTTCCCCCTTTCTAAAGGGAATTAAGAAGTTGATTTTCTTGCTGCCTGAAGAAAAGATGCGGTGCAGCTAATGCGAGGTTGGAGACATGCATGATGTTATGTGCCTTTACTCCCTTAGGTGCAGATGACTCTCCTCTCTAGCTGAAACAAATGCTGCCAGTAGTGCAGTTATTTGATCTTATATGCATTAACCAAGAACCATATTTTCTTGAGATTTTTGTATTCAAAATCACTTTTTTGATCACTTGTATTAGAACAATACACAATTTTTTTCCTGTGACTGCACTTGTGCTTCTAGTTCAATATTATTTTTATTTGTTTACATTTTTTAGTTTGTTCACATTTTTTTATGTTGATATGAGAAATCACTGGATTTAGACCTCTCCAGTTTTGATTGAAGATAAAAGGAATGCTGTGAAGGTGCATTGTTATGATGTGGGTGCCACTAATACCAAAAATATGCATGGTAGTATGAGGCGGTGGGGTTAAAGATCCCACCTAAGCATTATTAATCTTCTCCTTTAAAGATGGAAAGAGTTGTCACTTATCAGTTACCTTTGGCTGGAATTTTTTTTTCGGGGGGTAAAACCTTGTAGCACCAGATGCAGTCTTGGTGATTATATTTTGAAAATAATGAATCTGTTGAACACTATCACTTTCTGGTTCTGTTTCTTTAGGAAACGGAGATGCTTGTTGGGTTTCTTGCATTTTGAACTCTTTCTTATTTCTTATTTCTTTCACTCCATAAATGAATTTTCTAATTTTTTTATTATTATAAAGTGCTGATTTAATTAGTTTAGTCAGACAAAATGAATTATAAGCAGGTCCTTGATAATCTATGCACTGCTATAAATATTGCCCATCTTTTGTTGTGGGATTTACTTTCTAGATGCACTTCATATATTTATTATGATACTTTTGTTGATACTGCCTTAGACATGTATAAAGTTTATATATTAATTCACATACTTCTTGTAGTTGCTTAAAAATTTGGTTGAGAGGAGGAGAATGGTGAAGTCATGGCTAAAGACTGCATCTGGTCTCAAGGTCCAGCAGCTTGACATACAGCAGCAAGCACTAAAGCTCACTGCAAACAGGTTTGTTTATAGTGTTGGTGCCATATTTTTCTGCCCCTCAGTGTAGCTCATTTTAGCTCTTGTTTGCTGATTTAATTGTACTTTCTTTTCCCTTTTTTATGGGCCTTATTTGGCCTACAGTATGTATGGATGCCTGGGGTTTGCCAATTCCAGATTCTATGCGAAGCCACTTGCAGAGCTTATAACACTACAGGTAAGAAATCTGCATTTTTATGTGGGAGTTGCAAAGAATAGCTTGCTCAAGTAGGCAAATTTTGGTTGAATATTGTATGCTTATGAGACTGTTGAGCAACTCGCACAATTGTTGTGCAGGGAAGGGAGATCCTACAAAGTACTGTCGATCTTGTTCAGAATAATTTAAACTTAGAGGTTACTTCCTGCATATTGAGAGTTTGATTTATGAATGGATTCTTACAATGTTTGTGTTTCCATTTTCCCATTTGAGGCGTTCAAAGATTTTTGGCCCCTAAAGGACCCATTTTCTATCTTTGGCAGGTGATCTATGGTGATACAGATTCAATCATGATCTATAGTGGACTTGATGATATTGCCAAAGCCAAGGGAATCGCAGGGAAAGTCATCCAAGAGGTTAGGGTCTGGTTATAAAGTTGAAATGTGTTGGAGATCAATATTTTAACTAAATAAGCATTCAAGGTGGTAAATATTTATTGACTAAGATGGGATTTCATTTTTCTGCTCCTTGCTCTCAAGTCTTAACCCATTTCATCATGAGCTAAGATCCTTATTTTATTCATCGTTCCCTTGGGAGGTGTTCTCAGTCAAAATTTGACCCATATATATGATTCAAAATGTAGCACTTCTTGCATTTCTTGATATCCAGGACAAATAACATAGTGCAAAATTCACATTGAAAGGTTTGATATCTTAGATGATCCGGAGAAGATTTTTTTCTATTGCTCTCTCTAGGTGGACTGATAGATGTTTCTACTTGCTGGCATAAACATTGCTTAAATTGGATACATTCTTCCAACAAGTTTTTGATGGGCTCCCGTTGTGATGGGTATATAAACTGTGGTTCACCTTTGTATATGATTTTAGGTCAACAAAAAATATAGGTGTTTAGAAATTGATCTTGATGGCTTGTACAAGAGAATGCTGCTTCTGAAAAAGAAGAAATATGCAGCTGTCAAAGTGCAGTTTAAGGATGGGTCACCATATGAGGTAGCTTCTAAAATACTTATTTATTTTCAAACTGGTGTAAAACATCCCATTTTTTTATGTATGCCAATGAATTTGTTTTGTTGCCACAGGTTATTGAACGAAAAGGTCTTGATATGGTTCGTCGTGACTGGAGCTTGTTATCGAAGGAATTGGGAGATTTCTGCCTAAGTCAAATATTATCTGGAGGGTATCTATTGACTTCTCTTCTCTGTTTGTGGTGATCTGGTAATGTAAAAAAGATCATACAACTTCTTTCAAACCTCATCGTTTGTGTGGCTCTTATACTCAGGTCGTGTGAAGATGTTGTTGAATCAATACACAACTCTCTTATGAAGGTAAGGTTATGACCTTGTATGGATTTTGCATCATCTAAAATCTAAATTTGGATGGTTCTTAGCGTTATTTTGCTACATACTGAGAGCCAATTGACAAACTAAACTAAGGGCCTATTTGGGTGTTTAGAGAATTGTATCAGTTCAACTCCAACTCAATTTCGATAAACAAGATCATGTCAAAACAAATATTAGTTTGAACTGGTTTAGGGGTGCAAGTAGTTTGGTAACATCTATGGTTCTACATCACACATTTTCTATTCAAACAAGAATGCTGCCGCCACCACCCCAACAACAAACTGCCATTATTCAACCTTTTCAATATCTCCACCTCAAGAACATAACACAAGAAAATAATAAAGAAATAAATAAACAAAATAAAGAAGATGATTTATTTTACAAAAATGAATATGGTCTCTCTCTTAAAAAATTCTCTTTAGGAAAAATAAATAATAGTCAATTATTTAAGTACAGAAAGGAAGGAGGAAAAAATAAACAAATTTTCTTTTGTTCAAAATAGGAAGTAACAATAAAGCTCTTTTTTTTTATACCCACTTATTATCATAATTTTTCAGATTTTTATACTCAAGAGAATTGGAGATTGAAGGTAAATTTGTCATGGTTTACATATAGGATGAGAATAGAGAAGAATCAAACCCCAAAGAGAAAAATGAAAAAGAGAAAAAATACCCAAAGATACCTATGCTTGCAATTTCTCTTCAGGGAGTCTGTTGGTGAGGTTGGCAAATTTCAAGAAGTTGAGGGTTTGTAGATAGAATGTCAGGGCTGGGAGATTGCTTGCACAGCCGTCCTTTTTTTTTTTTCTACAGAAGGAAAGTTGGTTTTCGAATAAACCTCCTCCTCATTTTACAACCAGCCCTGTTTTGAGTTAAAATTGGATGCAGAAAAAATCAGATATTTTTTTTACTCGACCTTACCAAACAAGGGCCTGCTTTGGACTAGCTAGAGTTATACATGGTAAACCTGGTTCAATGCTTTCCCAAATATCCCCTAATAGTTGTGATCAGACAAGCTCAACCGCATTGAGCTTGCAAATGTGTCACACATTTGATTAATATAGAAAATATTGGTAAACTTTTGGATTGAAAATCTCCATTTGAAATTGTAATCAAGCTGATTCACGTTTGTGTTTTATAAATTCATTAATCACGTGCTTTTTATTTTCAAATGCCTTGGGCTAGAAGATTTGTCATGAAAACAGACCTTGTGGAGGAATAGGAATACTAAATATTTTGCAATTGTAAAGTTAACAAGTTGAATTGGCTAGTGTAATCATGCTTTAAAACATGGGTATATTATTGTTGGACTCTTTAGCATGGTTTTAAATAACGGCCGTAATGTTACGTATCGGTTTTTTGACTATCCGACACCAATACTGGCCAATAAATTGGTGTGACTAAAATTCACAGTTATCTACCATTATGGCCGTTATAGGACTTTTACCGTTTTACGGATGTTACAAGACTGTTATGGTTTTATGTTTTTTTCTTCAAATTTTTAATTTTCTTATGCTTTTTTTTTTTTGTGCAGAATTCTTATGATTTCTATTTTTATAAGATTTATATGCAAGAGAGATGCTTAACAAAATAATTCAAAAAAAATTGAAATGGGTTACCAAAACAGTAGGGTGAATATGTACTCTAGAAGGTCTCTTGGCCTCAAAATTTTTTACTTTTTTTTATTCCATAACTAATCAACTAAATTGATTTTCATGCTTATAATTATTAGTTTAATGTTTCCTATTAGTTTAATTTTAAAAAATTCATATAAAATAAGAAAATATCTATTTTAGTATTATTATAAGAAAAAAAATTTTAGGTGTTAGAAAATTTAAAAATAATAGTAAAAAATATTAAAATGTGATAATTGTAGTCAAGATATGTGTATCAGTGACTTTTAACAGATTTGTTAGTATTTGGAAAAAGTTCATGGTTTCCGGTTTCCGATTCCCGTTACGAATGACCCGATACTCCCGATACCGTTACACCGCAATTCCGACCAAGCTGTATCCCATGACCGCGATTTAAATCCATGCTATGTAGTGGATTCAAAATATGTGCACATCATACAGGTACAGGAGGATATGAGGAATGGACAAGTAGCACTGGAGAAATATGTCATCACAAAGACATTAACGAAAGCACCAGAGGCCTACCCAGATGCCAAGAATCAACCTCATGTTGAAGTGAGTCTGAGAAACAATCTGTGATCCCCTTTCCCTTGCACTGCCATTCATCTGGAACTATCTTTAATTTTAGTTTTTAGGTTGGTTTTACTATTTTTCCACCTCATCTAATGGCTTGTCCATGAGTCATTTTCTAGGTAGCACTTCGATTGAAGAAAAGTGGTTACTCCAATGGTTGCTCTGCTGGCGATACAGTTCCTTATATAATATGCTGTGAGCAGGTTTGTCATAAAAGGTTTTTTCTGGTTTTCTACCAAGATGCCACTGAACTTTGCCATATCGTAATACCCATGTCTTTGAAATCATACATCTGTGATCACAAGTTTTTGTGGATTTTGTTATTCACAGGGAGCTGGTTCAGGTACTTCAGCAGGGATTGCTCAGCGAGCAAGACATCCTGACGAATTGAAAAGAGACAACAGGAAATGGATGATCGACATTGATTATTACCTGTCACAACAGGTCTTGTTTTTTATTAAGTAATTCTTAATCCATGTGTAGTGATTAATTTTGTTTTCTTAATACATTCACGCTCCAACTTACCTAAAATCTTGATTTATTCTATATAGATTCATCCTGTGGTATCACGTCTGTGTGCATCAATTCAGGGTACAAGCCCAGCACGTTTAGCTGATTGTTTAGGGCTTGACTCATCCAAGGTAGAATTGTCTCCTTACACTGCTCTTATATTCAGCAGCAGAATTTTTTTTCTTGTATGGTATATAAAATTAACATCATAAACCATGGGTTGTTTAGTTCCAAAGTAAATCAAGTGAAGTTGTCAACAATGATCCTTCCAGCTCACTCTTGTGTGCAGGTAGAGGATGAGGAGAGGTAATCATTTCTTTTCTAAAAGGTTCCGTATCTGGTCCCTAAAATAATTTTAACAATATTCTCTGAACTTTATAAAGGTTTTGAGTAATGCCCAAATCTTGTGTCTAGGGTATTTTATTTTCTTTGATCAATAAAAAGTAGTTTACAGGGTATTTAACTTGATTATAAAAAGTAGTCAACTTGATTTCATCATGAAAAATTCAATAAATTATTCTGGATTCATGAATCCTCAAAAGGTTTCTGATTAATAAATTTGGAATTGCTTTTGAAAGTCCCTGGGTGATTTTAGAGGGGAAAATATCATTTCTTCTCGTTGATCAGATTCATCTTTCACTTTTCTTTTCCCATTAATTCCCAACATTTCTTACTTTCTTCTCTATTATTATTTTTTTTAATTAATAGCCTTCCTGATTTATTTTTCTTCTGAATATCATCTTGATTAACACATATATTATGCTTCTGTGCTGAATTTAATAAAAGAAATTTCTCTGAAGAAAATATAATGGACTGATTCCTGTGATAATCTGAATTGGCAGATATCAGGGTTGTGAGCCTTTGACTTTGTCATGTCCCAGCTGCTCCAATTCTTTTGACTGCCCAACTGTGTTCAGTTCCATATGTTCATCAATCAGAGAAAAGCCAACAGATCTGCAACCAGGAGAATCGAGTGGTAATTTCTGGCGCAAATTGCATTGTCCTAAATGCCCGGAGGAAGGTGATGTGGGTAGAATGTCTCCTGTATTGATAGCTAATCAGGTAATTCTTGAATTGTGCTGTTTTGGACAACTACATTTGTGTGAATAGTCAATGCATCTAGAATCTTGGAACCTAGTTCAACTCCCACCTTGAATATCTAAGTGCATGTTTGTTGGAGCGTCTGTGATGCGGTTTTCCACATGGGGCTTAAGTGGCAAAATCTTTACAATGATCACTCATGATTCTGCATTGTTTTATTTTATGCCATAAACCTGGAGATTGCAGTGTCTCCGGAAATTACTCAGAAAAATTTGAGATCTGTTTAGTGCTCAGTTTACACCACCTCCCAGCCTATTATACTGCTTGAAAATCTATGCATCGGGTTTACTGTTAATGAAGATCTGTTTTGACCGTGCTTATATCTGTCAGGTCAAAAGGCAAGCAGAAGGGTTCATTTCAACATACTACAAGGGCTTAATGATGGTATGTGCTTATAGATTATTATGCTGGACGTTGGACTGTTATAGTGGTAATTTATGGGCCTGGCAATAATTTTATTACTCAATTAATTTTTGCTTTCAGTGTGATGATGAAACTTGCAAATACACTACCCTGTAGTCTGAATTTACGAGTAATTGGTGATTCTGAAAGAGGAACAGTTTGTCCAAACTACCCTCGCTGTAATGGGCATCTCGTGAGAAAGGTTTCACCTCACTACCACAAACTCTGAACAATATATGCTTGTTTCTTTTTAATAACTTTTGTTTATTTACTAACAAATTGGGTATGAAATATACCTGCATCAGTACACAGAAGCAGAGCTGTACAAGCAACTTGCTTATTTCTGCCATGTCTTGGATACTGTACGCTGCATCGACAAGGTCATTAATTCATTCAACTCTCTTGTATCTATTGTTATGATTTGGTTATTAGCACTAATTCTGTTGAGTTAGCATGAACGATTGGAAAGCAAAATGTACTCACCTTTTTCATGCTGTTGGTTGAGGGTGTTCCAGATAGAGGTTAACATCAGAACACCAGTCGAGAAAGAGCTTGCAAGAATCCGGCCTCTGGTTGACTTAGCAGCATCAACAGTAGAAAAGATCCGGGACCGTTGTGCCTATGGATGGGTACAGCTGAAGGACCTTATTGTCACCATTTAATTTACTAAAAAATAATGACTCAGTATGTATTGAGTTTGATGATTCGTTTACCACAGGCTTTGTAAATGTTGGAATGGAAGTTAATTACTAGATGCAGGCTAATGTTGTAGTGGAAAGTTCAGAATGGTGAATTTTCATTTACGTGATTGATTTCATTATCAAATGCCAAAACACTTGATGACTCAATAAAGCTATTTAGGGTCAGCCATGTATATCTTGTGCTGCCATTTCCTCTGGCTGTGTTCGCATCATATATTTATGGTTAATTAAGGGTTTACAAAAAGGATGGAAATTATCACAAGGTTTACTTTCAAACAAATTAGGTTTCAAAAGTCCTTCAATTATTTTCTAATTAAAACTGTTCTTTCTTTAATTAAATCATGGCGACTATAGGGATTTTCTCAAGAAAACTTTGTAAATTTTATTAACTTGTAAATTATTGATTTGTTTTTGATAGAATTTATATATTTGAATTTTCAAATTCGAGATTTATTAAAAAAGCTTCATATTGCATATGAAAATTTTAAAATTTTATTGTCCCTTAAAAGAAGAAAAAAAAGAGTAAAATTTTATTATTTGAAGAAGATGGTGAATTTTTAATTTATTATGAATTTCTTAGTTGTTACTAGTTCTATTCATTTTTTTGAGTTGTATTTGAAGGTCATAAGTTTGTAGCAAAAAAATTTAATGTCTATTTTTGGTTACAAGTTACACAAGATCAGATCTAATATGATGGTTTAAAATTCCCTCACCATCTCTCTCACCCCACGCGCATGCACCGTTGTTGCTCCCATCACAAGAAGAAACCACAAAAAATTGTCTTCATCATAGCATCTACTGCTTCAAGAAAAGCCAAAGTCAACTGAAATCACAATATATTCCTCAAGGTGTGATTTTGATTTAGACCAGAAACTGTGAGCACATAAGATGAATTAGTTTCGTGGCAATGAACTGTGAGCATTCAATAGCTAAAGTCCGATCACTTATGAATTGCGAAGGCTCTTTTATTGCAGACAAAGAAATTCAAAAACAGACGAGTAAGAAAGAAACAAAATTCAATCAGGTTGGTGTATGGGCTTGCATCGACAACTGCAAAAACATGTTTAATTCACTACATTAACTATTTTTTCTCTGGAGAACAGAACATGGGCAACTTAGAAAATTCACTAGTTCGGCAGTCCACACCATGCGGTGGCAATCTGTGAGGCCCAATGTATGTCTAAACAGTAAGTACTAGACTTAAGAGGGGGTTGCATAGGTCTATTTAGAAAATTAAAGTTATCTTGGTCAATTTTAACTTTAATTCAAGGAGAATAAAATTATCACTTCAATTAAGCGAGAATTAATATGCTAGTGAATGCAATCAAATTAAGTGACTATGCAATGATTAACTATAGTAATAATAAATAAAACAATAGTAAAAAGATAGAAACAGTGCACCAAATTTGTTAACGAAGAAACTGTCCACAGATCAATCGTATACTTTAGAAGATCTTGGGGCACTGGCCCAGATGTGAATCCACTAGAAGAGGTTTGATGATTACAAACTTCGTACAAACACCGACTAAGTCCTTCAAGTTTTGTTGACGATCTAAATCTTCTCAAACTCGAATCCTCAAGTACTCTCCAAGTCTATTTACCTCTTCGAAATCCACGAATGGCAAACCAAAACACAATTGCGAACTCCATGCAATCTTGAATTCCGCCAATTGCACACACTTGAACTCCACAAGCTTGCACTCTAAGAACGATGTAGAAGATGAAATTCAGGTTTTTATGCAATAGATTTGATCTATGCGTGCATCATGAACATAGAGAAAATATTTTGGAAAAATTTAGAAACTCTCTTTGATAGCAACCAAAAGTTCTTCCATGAAATATGGATCAAATCCTTATATATGATAGGTTTTGGAAAGCAAAATGCTCTGTTTAAATTCAGTTAGGAAACTAATTTGCAAGACATTCGTTCCCACAAACTTTAGTTCGGTCGAACAAAATAAAATTCGTGGGCACCAATTTCAAATGAAAACTTACTGGAATTTTCGTTCGAACAAACTTTTTTGCTGACGGAACACCCTAACTTCAAATAACAATATCTCACTCATACGAACTCTAATTAAAGCGTTATACCGATCGTTTCGAAAGTCTAATTTCATATGAAATTAGTCTCACTTAAAAATTCAATGTATTTTTCGAGTTATGAACAAAACACTAAAGATATGTCATTCTTAAAAATGTTTTTAAAATCTATTTTGATTGACCTTATTCCAAAAAGTCATGAGACCATGTTTAAATGTTAAAAAATATTCAAAACAAATTTCTAAGCTTTATAAAGATGTTTTCAAGACAAATATAAAATAAAAACATCTCATGCATGATGTGAGTGTGTGAATTAAATCCAATCAATATAAACTATTACTTCTGTTTACCATTGCGAACACTGCATTTGCTGAAGCTGACCATGATGCTTGGATGCTTGAGTGAACACAAGGCTTGAGAACATTACTCACATGGACTTGAATGCATTACGACTCAATATAGTTTTGTCAACTCGGATTAGTCAACAAATAGACTAATAGTCTTAACAAACTCCCCATTTGGCAATCTGTGACAAAATTCTAATAACAAAATACATGAATACTAAAAGAACAAAGATGTAAACCCCCAAAAACTTGAAACATAAAGATTTACAAATTTGAACTAAGACTCGTGATTGTTGTAACGCTGCTCTTGCTTTCACGATGTTGAACACATGTTAGACCTGCAAAATAGCCATTAAACCATACCCTGTGAAACATATCGAATGATAGAAACAAATAACCAATTGTAACACATGGAAATCATAAAATAGCCAGGTGTAAAGCATGCAATCGTAGAATCAAGAATATAAAGCACCAACTAGAAATAAGAACTAAGATCTCATGAAGCAAGACAAGTGTGTTCTCTCCCCTCAAATTCTCTTAATATCCAGTCCCCCTTACTATGTACTTCCCAAAAATTCTCTCCCTTTTTGTCACGAGATGACAAAATAATAGAATGTCAATGAAAATCATGGAACACTATAAGGTGAGACAACATCAATATAGTAACCATGCATATATAGAAGAAAATAGAGAAATAACCATAAAATTTTGAAAATTAGATAAAGCTAAAACTTTAATTACAAAGTTAAATCTAATATCCCCAAAAACTCAAAATTTTCAAAAACAAATTTGGACACATGTATTAGAGGTAATGATCAATGTTCTTCAATTTCTAAATATCCACAATGTCACGACCCGAAATCCGGTCTATGCGGATCAGGGGTTCGTGATCGGCCACCGATGCTTTTTTCAATGATCACAATACCTTTCTCATTTCCATTTAGTCGAACGCAGCAGAAATAAAATTCTTTTTCTATTCCGGAAGCAGTCAATATACAATTCAACATCAATCATTCATACATATTCCATAGTGACTACAAAACTACATGATGTAAATTCTCAAAATTCGATGACATCATATTCGATATACATTCCATAATTACCAAACGTAACTACATCATGTCTAACAAAATCCTAATACAAAAAGGGATCATAGTTTATAAGCTTTCGGCTATCCTGACTAAACTTGCTATTTCTTTGCCAATGTCGTTACTTGAAATATATTGGATAAAAATCTAGTATGAGCTTGACAGCTCGTGAGTATTCCATAACATGCGAAGGGTTTCAAAACTACTATGTAGTACATTTTGAAATGTCTATTCTCATATGGAATTAGAATACGTCATATCAAAGTACAACAGACAAGAGAATAGTATCAAAGTCATTTTCAATAAATCTCAGTTCAATCATAATCATAAATCAAAAATCGATAACATAGCACAATCATAATAATGATTCAATAACATAGTTCAATAACAATGGTCAATATTGTAACTCAATTATACATATGGTTCAAATTCGTTTTTAATAACAATATCATAGTTCGATAACCAAAATCGTAATTCAATAGTTCTTAATTCGATGATTCAAAGTTCAATCATAGTTCACATTCGATATTCATAAAAGTTCAAATCATTAAAAATTCCACTTCCATGGCTAGCAAATTAGAACCTCGTTGACTGAGATCGATAGACTAGTTCGATATGCCGTATCACACCGGCTCACCACCAATATACCCCATGGGTAGGGTTCAATAAGTCACAATCTATTCAATAGTGACCAATCATAGAAGGTTGTTTCATTCAAAATATCAAAGTCATATCCGAAATCAATGACATCAATAACAATCTCAGTTATTCAAATAAGAGTTTCATTTTTAGTCAAAACAGTTTAGAGGTTGGTAAGAAAACTGTATAGTGTCATGAGTATTTTACAAAATATTTTCTTGAATCGAAGGGAAGACAATATAGATATCAATGGATCGTTTAAAACATGTACTAGGCATAATGTATCTATTAACAAAGGTTATAAGGAAATGGTAATATACATCAATAAGTCATTCAAACAATATCAAATGAAGAGCGTCTATTTTCAAGTCATAAAAGAGTCGATATTTATATCTATAATGAAAACTCACCTCAACATGGTATGAAAAACTCACCTAAAGTCCCAAAAGCTTAATCCAAAAATCTTTCCTTTAAACAAGGGTCCCTATAATCACAATTCAAAGTCTTGTTACTTTCTTGTTCAAAGCATCACACAATTCAACTGTTAACTTAGAGTTCTCTCTATTCCAATTACCCTCTTCCCGTAATTTCATTAAGTCTGAAAGACGCATTGGTCATTTTTTAGTTTGTTACCGGGTCTTATTTTCCTTTAGAGGATGTTACCATTAGGTCCAAAGTGTCGAAGATAATTGGTTTAGGCTTTTTTAGATCTAAATTTGGGTTCTTATAGTTTATTTTTAGCTTGGGGGTATTTTTGTAATTTTATACTTTTACATGTCATATATATTATTTTTTCGGTACTTTGTTTGTTGAAATGGACTCCATCGTTGAGTCCGGATCGTCTAGAATAGTCAAGATGGACTACCTTTTATATTCAATTTGCCCCAGGTATCATAAGGGGTAAAATGGTAATTTAATATTTTACGTGTCTTAATTTTTTGGGACTTAATCTCAAAAATTGGACTGGGCCGTTGAGTTCAAAATGCCCAAAAACATTGGGTTGGACTATTTGTGCATTTTAATTGGCCTTTGTTTGGCTTATTTTTGACCCAAAGGCGTTTTGGTAATTTTTCCAAAATCAATTGGATTTAAAAATAATTTTTTATTATTTTTCTGAGTCATTTCGTAATTAATCAAAGGATAGGGGGTCAATTTGAAATTTTAGAAAACTTTATAAATAAACCAACCGGTTCAGTCTCCACTCAATTGAACCAATTTAATTTGGTAAAAAACCAAACGGCTCGGTTTGGTTTGATGCGTCATGCTAACGTTATTCTAACATCAGCACATTACATATATTTTTCTCAGGTTCCAATACGACGTCGTTCCATATATCAGGATCCATTTTTATAACGGTCCGCCCAACCCGAATCCGAATCCAGACTTGACCCGAACAGTGTTGTCTTCCCCAATTCTCCAATTAGGGTTCCGGCGTCTTCTTCGATGTCGGCGACTGTGCCGATGACTTTTTTTGGCCATTTTTCAATGTGGTTTAAATCCATTTTCGATGAGGATCCCATACTCAATTTGTTTACATATTTCAGGTTTACTTATTCTAGGGTTTTTTCCTAGTTAAACAAGACTATTTTTATCCAAATTTTCTTCCTTTTTCCATATCATATGAATGCATGCATTTTAAAATCCCTTAACAGTAGGCTTTGGTTATGATTTTCTAGAGAGAGAAAATTTTGGGTTTGAGTGTTTATACCTTCCGACAACGGTGTTCCCTTCCTGCTTGCTTGGTGTGATTCTAGGTCTCCATTTCTCCCATCAGACTGCCATGCATGTAGGTACAGAGTTCCTCTTCTTCTTCATCTTCCTCTTTCTTCATTCTCTCACTTTCTCTCTCTACTCGAGCATATGCACACACTACACACTTTCTAAACTTACGCAAGGCCCTATATATATCCCTACAGGAAAAGGCACTATTACCGACGCACGAGTACAGTCGCTAATAGTGGAGAAATGCGTCGCTAAAGCGATTTGGTGACGCCTACTGGGGCGTCGCTAAAAACGTCGCTAATAGTATTAGTGACGCACATATCCCTTTATGTCGCCAAAGGTAACTATTAACGACGCCCAATGTAAGTCGCTAATAATTTTGCTGGTGCTTCGCAAATACTATCCACGATCGCAATGTGCGTCGCTAAAAGTTACTATTGACGACGCTCGGTGCACGTCGCTCATGATTTGTATTAGCGACGCTCGCTCTGTGCGTCGCGAATGGTTCCTTTTAGCGATGCTCACTGTGTGCATCGCAAATGGTATCTTTTAGCGACGCTCACATTGTGCGTCGCAAATGCCTAATCTTTAGCGATGAATTTGAAACGTCACTATAAATTGATTTCTTAGTTTTTAGCGACGCACAGACGCATTTTGTGCGTCGCTAAAAGTTTATTTTTTTTCCTACAATATTTGTTTTATTTGTTGTTTTATTTTTGTTTAAACATGTATCAATCATCCTGATATAGAGTAAAATCCAAACATCCTGAAATGAATATAAATTGAAAAAGAAAAATGCATTCATATATATATATATATTATAGTAATTAATTAGTTACATTTGTAAAAGTACAATTTAAGAATAAATACAAAAAATAAAAAATTATCTCAAAAAATGTAACTATAGATGTTGATGAAAAAAAAAAAAATAGATAAAAATAGTCAGTCCCGATGCAAGACCAAAAGACCCCGGCGTAATAATCTCGATCAATCTGAAATAAAGATCAAATGATATATATTAGAACACTTATTAAATATATATGAAAGTGAATATATTATTTTTTTTTCATGCATAAATAGTAAGAACGACATAAAGTAGCATAAGTTGCAAACCACTAAACCAAACTGATTGCGCTAAGTTTTTGGTAATCTATTTTGTCACTTGTGAGGTGTGTGATGGGGTATTGAGATAGTTAGGCGGATATTTGGTATTTTGGTCCGTGAAAACTCCAAAACCTACCTTTTCGGAGCAAAAACTTGCATAAATTTCAAACCGTTGATTCGAATTGAGTGTCGTAAGTTTGTGCAAGTCTATTTTATATTTTTGAGGTGTGTGATGGGGTTTCGGGGTTAGTAGGCCAATATCCGGCATTTTGATCCTTCAAAACCCCAAAATGGGCCTTTTTGGAGCAAAAACTTGCATAAGTTTCAAACCGGTGATCCAACTCAAGTTTAGTAAGTTCATACAACTCTATTGTATCATTTGTGAGGTGTGTGATGGGGTTTCGGGGTCGGTAGGCCGATATCCTGCATTTTGGTCCATCAAAACCCCAAAATGGGCTTTTTTGGAGCAAAAACTTACATAAGTTTCAAACCAGGTGATCCGAACCGAGTGTCATAAGTTGGTGCAAGTCTATTTTATCATTTGGAGAGGTGTGTGATGGGGTTTCGGGGTCAGTAGGCCGATATTCGGCATTTTGGTTTGTCAAAACTCCAAAATGAGCCTTTTGGAGCAGAAACTTGCATAAGTTTCAAATCAGTGATCCAAACCTAGTGTCGTAAGTTCGTGAAAGTCTATTCTATCATTTATGAGGTGTGTGATGGGGTTTCAGGGTCAGTAGGCCGATATCCGGCATTTTGGTCTATCAAAACTAAAAAATGGATCTTTTTGGAGCAAAAACTTGCATAAGTTTCAAACTGGTGATCTGAACCGAGTGTCGTAAGCTAGTGCAAGTATATTTTATCATTTGGGATGTGTATGATGGGGTTTTGTGGTAGTTAGGCCGATATCCGGTGTTTTGGTCCATCAAAACCCAAAAATGGGCCTTTTTGGAGTAGAAACTTTCATAAGTTTCAAACCGGTGATCCGAACTGAGTGTCAGTAATTTCGTGTAAGTCTATTTTATCATTTGTGAGGGGTGTGATGGGGTTTTGTGGTAGTTAGGCCGATATCCAGAATTTTGGTAGGTCAAAACCCAAAAATGGGCCTTTTTGGAGCAGAAACTTGTATAAGTTTCAAACCGGTGATCCGAACCGAGCGTCGTTAGTTCGTGCAAGTCTATTTTATCATTTGTGAGGCGTGTGATGGGGTTTCATGGTAGTTAGGCCAATATTTGACATTTTGGTTCGTTAAAACCCGAAAATGGGTCTTTTTGGAGCAAAAATTTGCATAAGTTTCAAACCGGTGATCCGAACCAAGTGTCGTAAGTTCGTGCAAGTCTATTTTGTCATTTGTGAGGTATGTGATGGGGTTTCGTGGTAGTTAGGCCGATATCTGGTGTTTTGGTCCATCAAAACCCAAAAATGGGTCTTTTTGGAGCATAAACTTGCAAAAGTTTTTAACGGTCATTCGAACCGATGAAATTAAATAAGTTCGTGCAACTATATATTTTTTATTTTTATGTAACATTTTCTATAAATAATAAATCCACCAAAGTATATAATTTTAAAAACTTACCAAGGTTGAACAGAGCCACCCTGTTGGCTGAGCATCGTCTGCACAAGAGCCTCTAGTTGGGAATATCGTTCCTCGAGGTTATTTACTTTCTGCCGCAGCTCTGCATTCTCTCGGTGAACTACCTCAGTGGCTGCATGTGCCCTAGCATCACTCTCAACGGTAGAGGATGATTCCGTCGGTGCCATCCCAGTCCCTAAGCCATGCACATAGCCGCGCCTCTTGCCTAGAACAGTCTCCCGTATCTGGTCATCGGTCGGCAGATCCTAACCCTCAGCTGTCGGCTGAGCACGCAGCCGGACCATTTGCTCCTATAAAAACATAAATATATGTTACTACTTTTCTAACTTTAGATTACTATTAAATTAGTAATACTGTGGCAAGTTACATAAAAACTTACATAAAGCCGCTATGCTTCAAGCCCAGTCCAACCCTTCTCGGGGTTGTAGTGCATCCTGTGCCACAAATCAATGCTGCTGGGTGGTGCACTGGACTCCTGGTCTCGCTAGAGCAAATAAATAGTAGCTTGTAAAGATTGATTTCATGAATAGATTATACAGTAAGAACTTGATACATTTATTAACTTACCATATCATGCCTATACTGTACAAAAGAATGTGATCCACCATAGTGGGTCACCTTTTGCTTGCTTCTGCTCTCGCTATTTTTCCTGCTCAGTTCCTACACTTGGCCAAAACAAAAAAGGTTAGTATAAGTGAAAACGATTTTCAGACAACAAAAGTAATTTTGACAATTTTTACTTGGAATACGTCACTAGCGAACCGGTCGCAAAGTAACATCCAATCCTCCATTATGACCCCCCTGTAAGGTTTGTCACGGGGCTCTCTACCGATTGCCACCTCCGCCTTGTAGTGCATGTGGAGCCGGTGTCGATAGTCCTTGAAACGGACTTCCAGATAACAGTCCACTGCCTTCGCTACATGAGGCAGGTGGAGATCAATGTCAAACTTCTCCTGTAAAGCATGTCATTGTCAAAACATTACGACATTAGATATGTTAAAATTTAGTTCAACACAATAATAAAAGACATACCAGGATATGCGTATGAATATCCCGTCACTCCTCCTCAGTGACGAGACTTCAGTCACTAATATTGAGTGGGGCACGTAGTCGGCAAATGATGTCAACCTCTGTGGTGAACTGCTGTGCCCACCCACCAACGGCTTCAGCAAGCCCTCAGGTAGCTCAATCTGAAGTCGCGAGCCCCTTGCTGCCTCCATTTGTGCCTGCAAACTCCGATTCTTTGACCTACCGCGCCCTCGTCTAAAGGTGGTGGCCGAAGCTTTAGAAAAAATAAAATAGAAACAATTAGTACCATATTTATATAATCATTAATACAAAGTGGAGCTATGCATACCATCAATGGCAGGATCGGTCAACCCTATAGAGGAAGGGGAAGGGGTCGATGGGTCCGCCGGGGCTGTGCGCCTACGTGAGCCTGGTCCAACCATATCTAAAAAGAAAGTTTAAAAGTAAATTCCATTACATCATAAAAATTAAAATCCATTACATCATAAAATTGAATATCCATTACATCATAAAATTGACAATTCATTACATCATAAAATTGAAAATCCATTACACTTGATCCTAACACATGTAACACCTATTACAATTATTCATCTAAGTCTGTATCATCATCTGAACTTGAATTTTCTTCATTCTCGGTACAATACTCTAACAATGTCTCATCATCAAAATCACTTTCCTTGTCATCATCATCATTAATTAACGTTGCATCCCTCGGATCTAATTGTGTGGTATTGGTGACGTCGGAAGTTACGACATGATCTAGTTCTACATCAGTTCTATTCAACCGATACGAAGTAACATCTTCCTGATCATGCCGGACAACACCATCGTGGGCAGTTTGAGACTCTTCTTGTAGTGTGTCCACAATCCTCTCTAACTTTTCATCTCTCTCGCCAACTTCTAGGACATCATAAACATTTCTAGTTTTTATTTTTTGGACAACATGTCAATCACCTCTTAATTTTGTGTCCTTCAAATAGAAAACTTGTTTTGCTTGAGATACCAAAACATACGGATCATCTTTAAATGTTGTACGTGACGTATTAACACTTATGAAGTGCTTATCGATCTGCATTCCAGTCTTTTTATTACTTACATCCCACTAATCACATTTAAAAATATACACAGAATGACCATAGCAATAATGTAACTGTATGATGTCTTGTAAAACACCATAGTACTCTACAGTTTGTCATGCGTCACCATCTCCTTGAACAAGGACCCCGCTATTTTGTGTTCATCGACTGACCTCACGTTCCCTCGTGTGAAATCAAACACCATCAACAATTAAACCGGTGTAACAGGATATCCTTTGATCAGGACCACATGCCAAGGAATATAATTGATTGTACGCCTCAGGAGATTGTTAGTGGCGTAATAGCTTCATCTATTAATTCAATACAAGTACAAAATTAATTGAATACAAATGCATAAAGTAATACAATTACAATTAATTGAAACCTTATCTTACACGTTCTCCGAACCACTTTGGAAACAAATTTTGTTGTCTTTACTCTAGATCAGAACTTGATACATGTTCTCTTTGAAACTCGATCGTATGCTCACTGCATAAGATAAGATATGTTATATGTAACTTACATTTGTGTACTAACGTAGTTTTGCAATGATTTCGATAAACTTACTCAAAATATGGCAATGTCTTATTGCAATTGTTGAGCACGGTGTAGTGGGCTTTTTTCAACTCTTGAGGATGACACCATTCATATATACAGGCATCTATTGGCCGCACATTCTAATTAAACACCGCAAGGCCAGTTCGTTGCTGCCGTGGACTACTATCAGAATTTTGCTTTTGACAATTAAACATTGTCTCAATATCTTCAAGATGCATAAAGCAGAAGGTGAGACATTCAACATCAACGTAAGCCTCAGCAATTGACCTTTTCGGTCGTGCTTTGTTATGCACATATTGCTTCAATGTGTGCAAATATCTGTTTTAATAATTAATCAATTATACATTAAAATAATTAGGATGGATAGATACCACAAATCATAAAATTAAATATACCTTTCTATTGGATACATCCAACGGTATTGGACAGGTCCACTTATTTTTGCCTCATGAGGCAAATGCACAGCTGGGTGGACTATTACATCAAAGAAAACTGGAGGGAAAATCTTTTCCAACTTGCAAAGGATCACGATAACATCCCTTTCGAGCTTTTCCAGTACTTCCAAATTCAACGTCTTTGCACATAATTCTCTAAAGAAGCAGCCCAGCTCAGTCAATGTAGTTGATATGTCATCGGTGTAGTGCAACCAGAAGAAGTCGTTGTAAAAGGACATGACAGTCATGACTCTTCAATCCGGATATTTTCTCATCTATAACATTTACACACCAAGATATTTTCGATGCGTATCCATCTGGAAACTTCACCGATTTAAACTACTCGTAAATCCTCATTCGCTCTATGAATGATAACGTATACTATGCATGAGGCACAATATATTTATCACCGCTACGTATTAGGTTCAACTCTTTCCGTATTCCCAGCTCCTGCAGGTCCAACCAGGCTTTAACAGTATCCTTCGTCTTCCCTTCAATTTTCATTAAAGTTTCCAGCACATTATCACAGATGTTCTTCTCGATGTGCATAACATCCAAATTGTGCCTCAACTTAAGGGTCTCCTAGTACGGCAAATCAAAAAATATGCTCTTCTTCGTCTAATTTAACTCCACATTAGTATGCTTCCTCTTCTTAGGACCCGGTATCTTCCCAAACCTCACTGGTTGGATGAGTGTTAATTTCGCTAACACGTCTTTGCCAGACAACAATGGAGGTGACAATTTGCACTCCATTTTTCCATCAAACATATGTTTTTGCCGATTTTGCCAGCCATGTGATGGCGGTAGAAAACGACGATGGCACATGTAGCATATCTTCTTTCCATGGGACAAATGTAGGGAACATGCATCCTTATTGCAAAGCGGACATGCCAGATACCCCTTAGTGCTCCACCCAAACAAGTTCCCGTATGCTGAAAAGTCATTTATGGTCCACAGTAACGCTGCATGCAATTGAAATGTCTCGTTCTTAGAGACGCCGTAAGCCTCCACTCCCACCTCCCACAATTCCTTTAACTCATCCACTAAAGAACGCAAGTACACATCAATTTCATTACCAAGAGACTTCAGCCCTAAAATAAGTAACGACATGAAGATAAATGGTTCTTTCATACATTTCCACGGTGGCAAGTTATACGGCACAAGCAACACCGACCACATGCTGTAGGCATTACTTATGTCACCGAATGAATTGAAACCGTCGCTAGCCAACCCAAGTCGTACGTTACGCGCCTCATTTGCAAACCATTCGTGATTTGTATCAAACTCAGCCCAAGTTTGAGAATCTATCGGATGCCTACATACATTTTCCTCTACAACACGCTTCTTCTTATGCCACCGCATATCTTCTGCCATCTTCTGAGACATGTACAACCTTTGTAGTCTAGGTTTTAAGGAAAAATTTCTCAACACCTTGTGCGGAATTGTCTTGCTCTTTTCTTCATTCAGCTTGTACCTGGGTTCGTGGCACATCATACACTCCTTACATTGTTCAATTTCCTTCCAAAATAACATGCAATCATTTTTGCAAGCATGTATGGGAATATACACGAGGCCCAAATCTCATAATATTCTTTTTGCCTTGTAATATGATTTCAGAAGGGTCTCCCCAATAGGAAATGCTGCTTTAATCAATTCAATGACCATATTAAATGATTTGTTACTCTATCGGTTGATGGTTTTAATATGAAAAAGTTTCACGAGAAAGTTCAGTTTCGAAAACTTATCATAACCCGAATATAACGGCTGCCTTGCTTCCCTCAACAACGACTCAAACGCTTTCGATTGTCTCGTGGAACTCCTGTGACTACTCGGCCCAGTTGTAGCCCCCTGCAAGTCTGCTAGCATTTGTGGCAAGCCTTCGTAACCAACCCTAACATTATCACTAAATTCATCATTGTCATCTTCTTCTTCATCCTTAAATACCACTCGTGCGTCACAGCGTTCCCCGTGAAATTCCTAACACGTATACCTCTTGTCCATCCCGTGTTCGAGTAGGTGCTTTTTGGCCTCATCTATGAGCATATAATCCCTATTATTGCACCTTCTACATGGATATCTTATCCTATTTCTCCCATCTGTAGATGCACGAGCAAACTCAATAAAATCTTTGATCCCCTTCATATACCCTGGCAAATGCCTACCCCTCACGTCCATCCAACTCTTATCCATTTTCATCTACCTAATACAAATAAAAAATGGTATTCATTATAAATATGAAACATGAATCCTATCACCTTCAACTTCTTTCTAAAGGGTAAGGTGGTCCTATCCCATTCGTGAATGCACAATCTACATTGCAATCAACAGCAAATCAAATGCTTGATTCCACTCAAATAAAATTTTGGCAACATCTCCCCACGGTTTTCCAAGTATACGAGATAGACGTTAGCACGCCTAAATATATACTCAGAGAACAATAAGAGACCGTGCTGAAATTTTATCATAGTGAAATATTCAAGCATATGCGCTATTGATTGCAATGTAGATTATGCATTCCCGAACTGTCCTCTTTAGACAATTTAAGAATCGATTTTCATCTACACGAGCCCAATCGCGAATAAATTTCGCAACAAGATTCACATGTGATGAAAATGACTCCCGAACAGGGTTAGGCTTACATGAATGCAATTACATAATTGGTTTCTTAATCTTTTAATTATAAAAAAGGGTTGATTCATGGAATCAACACTAATTTATGCTTATACTTTCTTAGAGAAATGGGTAATTATATTCCAATATCAAAACAAAATTACTGCTGTAATGTAACATTGAATAATTTACTTAAATAATAATCTCCAAAGCCATTTCCCAGGAAGAGCTTTGTTGAAAATACTTAAATCTTTGATTTCTAACCCACCCTCCTCTATCCCAACTAACTATGTGAAATTTCCTTTCCCCCTCTTCCCCTTCTTATAAAAGTCTCTTTGCAACTTATATAGCCTGTTCTCGATGGAGGCTAGAATTAGAAACAAAGACATAAAATGCGTAGGAAGACTACTGAGCATACCACTATGAACTAATTATACTATTACTTTTGAAATTTCACAAGTGCTTTAAAATTTTAGTCAGTTCCATTGTAATGAGTAATTTTCTTTCTGTATTAATTCAAACAATAATTATTTGATAAAAATCAATGTCTTTTGGTGAAAACAACCCATACACACAATCATTCTTATAAATATCTCATTATGAATGGCACATTGCTTGGGGCTTCAGGCTTGACAAACACAATCTAAACCAACTTACAGTTAGATTTAACAAGAGGGCTCAACAGGCATGACCAAACATCAAATGAATTCCATGTGGTCAAATCATCAAAATACAATAATCCGATGATAGAATATTGAAGGGAAAAAAAGTGCACAGTTATAATGACTATGATGGCTACAGTTCCTAAATGCTCTGCACTATCGCACAAAAAAAATACCAAACTTAAAACTGATAATCACATCAAAGAGACAAGCAGTAGCAAATAATAATTTTTACTAAGCAATCAAACATGAAAAATAAGTCATCAGAATATTGGGATTTGGGAGTAAAAGCATTGGCAGTTAGTAGCATTTACAACACGCAAGAGAAATAAACTTAATAGTTAAAAAACTAAAAAATAATCAAGTAGACATTCCCTTCAACAGTATAATAGTCACGTATTCATACATGGTAAAACAAAGCAAAAATTACACCAAAATTTGGTCATTTAAACAAAGAAAAAAACCCTAACCTTTCTCAAACGAGGTGAAGTGGTGAGATTAGGGTTTCGGCGTTGTTGGCAGCAACAATGGGAGTGTCAGTGGTGGCAGTCGGCGGCGGCGGCGGGATTGTCTGCGGGGCAGTGCTAGTCGGTGGTTACGACGGTGACGATTTCTGGCCTATTCTTTATCAATCAGCAATGGAGGGAGATCGATACAGAGAGAGAAAGAATGAAGATCGATATAGAGAGAGAAACAGAAGAGAGCATCTGAGAGAGAAAGAGAGAGAGAGAGATCGAATTGGGGATTTGAGATATAAGGACTTATTAGTGACGCACACTGTGCATCGCTAATAAGTCTTTAAGCGTCACTAATTTCATGTAACACGACATCGTTTCATTTATGTATACTATTAGTGACGTACAAACGAGCATTGCTAAAAGTATTAACTATTAGCGACACATGTGTGTGTCACTAATGGCCACTTGTACGTCGCGGGAAACTAATTTTTTATTACTTTTTTTACTAGGTTTAGCATGCGTCGCTAAAAGGCACCTTTAGCGACGCTTATTGAGCGTCGCTAATAATGTGTAGATAAAAGTGACTTTTCTTGTAGTGTATACATATATTCATATATCATTCTGATTTGATGAGGTGTTGCATGCAACCTCATTGGTTGGTTTGGGAGGTGGGGTGGGTTTTTATGTGTATGTATATATATCTTGTGTGATATGTGACATAAAATGCAGGCAACTCAAGTGGCTTTCTTTTTAGGTTTAAGTTCTACTATCATTGATGGTTAAGGGTTCAAGTCCTTTGGCCAATACTTTTGGTCTATTTTTCCCATCTTTTCCCTTTTATGCCTTGTTTGGCATTTTTCACTATTTACCCCATTTTTCCCTTGCTTGTTTTATTTTCATTTTTATTCTTGTATACTTGTATTCTTAATTACTTTCTTCATGTATCGATTTAATAAATCAAAGTCTTGAAGTTTTAGTTTATGTTCTTCATGCGTCGACTTTGTTAGTCGAAGTCTTGTTATTTTATTGTCCTCACGTACCGTTCTTATTCGTCGTATATTTATTTTATTTTTGCCTTCGTCATCTTGATCTAATTTTTCTTGGGTCCCTAATATTTAAGTTGTGACTTAATTCCTACTTACCGAATCGGGGTGTTACACACAATTAGCTCTAGAACACTTAATCACATTCAACCTCCCCCTCAACACACTCCCTCATGGTGAATTGACATTGGAAATTAAATTTCATTCCATGAGCTGCCCTTATCTCAATGCATTAACTACAGTATTTGATGATTTGATGAAGAATAAGTGTAAACAATTATAGTGAATCAACCTATGTGATGTGAGGCCATTTTTATCCAAACAAAGTCCCCCTAAATTGTTTACAACCTTCAAATTTTTTTGAATTTTTCAATGCTTTGTATTTTTCAAGGTGGCTTTTACACTACTGAGTAGGCAGCTCTTTTCAAAGATACACCAACTCCTTTGATACATACACACTATCACATAGGTAACCCTTTCCTTGCACACTAAAAATTTCACTCTTTTCACTTTTGCGTCATTTTTGGTCTTTTTGACAATCAACCAAAGTTAATCTTTCTAGCCATGGACTCAATGTAAGTTAAACATGAAATTGTTATGCTCAAACATCGTAACAAGTCATTCTCATGAAACAAATGTGCATGTGTAAGTGCAATGAGAAATAGTGCAACTTGAAAGATTGAATGCAACAAGCTATAAAAGATACATGTATAAAAATAAAAAAATCATGTATCATAGTCTCTAATACTCAATGTGCATAAAAATAGAAATTTTCTTTTAAAAATTTAGTGATATCAAATTAACCATGCAATTAAAATAAAAATCTTTTTGGATTTTTTATTTTATGAAAGCAAAGAAAAGTAAACTAATCTAGGAACAAAAACAAGAAATCCTAAATACAAGTCATAAACCTAGGAATGGAATAAGACAATGATATACAACCTAGACTATGAATGAATGACCAAGTCTTTTTGCAATTTTCTATAAAAGACAATAAAATAAAACTAAAGAAAATTTAAAGCAAAAAGATACAAAGCAGTTCATAGGAAAATACACGATAAACATGAACTTTAAACTGCTGGACTCCCACCTAATCACATAGGTAACGAATTTACTTCACTAGAAGAAAAATCAAATTATGAAATGTGCCTAGAGCAATCACTATCAAAATCAGATTGATTAGTGTTGGGAGTCATAACAATAGTATGAATTTCAAGACCCTTTAACTTATCATTTGAAACCCAAATTTCTCTAATCTTCTTAGGTGGATTGGGTTTAGACTCTACTTTATGTGGCTTGGTCTTGTTTTGCTTTGTTCCAACCTTGGAGTTGTTTTTTGACTTTGTTGCATTACTCATTTGAATGATTTTTTCAGCTAAACTCCTAGATTTCTAAACAAAAGTGTTCAACTCCCACTTTAAGTTAGACAATTTAAGCATTTTTTCATTAGGCACATTTTGTGTTTGTTCCATCCTAGCAGTTCTACAATGCTTCCTAGGGTGACCATCAACCTTGCAATATGTGCAATATGATGTTTTTGGTTGAGATATCTCTTTAGCCTTTTGCTTTAGAGGAACAAACACTACAGGCTTAAAAGTAGCCTGAGTTACTTGATTATTTATAGTAGGCTTTTTTGGATCTTTGAATGAGTCATAACCTAGACCAACCTTGTCATTCTTGACTTGGACAGTGTTCAACATTTTACCCAATTTATTAGATCTGTCTTCAAGAGTGACTTTGACTTCCTTAGCTTTATGTAGCTCGAGTTGAAGGTGTTAAAATTTTGCTTGAGGTTCTTCTTTTCAACATCACTAGAGCCTAGACTCTTCTTTAGATTTCCTACCTCCCCAACTAAGGAATTTTGCTCTTACTCCACAATATTGAGATTCTTAAATAGAGTTGCTCTATGAGCCTTGAGTTGACTTAAGAGTTGTCACATCCCCCTTACCCACCCTGTGCGGATTAGGGGCATGCGACCGGCCAGTTAGGCACCCATCGGTTTTTTTTTAAAATCAAAATGCCGACGGTAATCCTAACCACAGGCCATTCATCAGTAACATCCAAGTACAATGCATTCAATTAATATAAGTTGCAGCGGAACTAAGGGAATGCATAACACCTTGGCAGAGCCATTAATACATCCATGCTTAACTATTACATCATTGTCCTACAAAAGATACGAGTCTTAGGTTTTAGTACATCATATTCAGAAATGGAGTTAGGTACAAAAATGGTTAATTCATGAGTTCTTCAAAATAGTTCTCTGGGTCTCCAACCCGCTAATCCTGGTCGCTGGGTCCCTCACCTGAAAAATGTTAGGGAAGGGGTGAGCTTTTAAAAGCCCAGTGAGTAACACGGGTCCCCTGTCATGGGTTTCAAACCATTGTTGTTTATAAAACAGGTGGTTGAATCAGGCATTTCAGAAGATATAGTTAAATATGTTTCTTTGAAAGAATATTTTAAACAGGGATACAGTTAAATCATCAGAGCGACAGAACAGTTCAACAACGAGCAGAGCAAAACAGTATAACAGGATAACAGTACAGTATACACAATTCAAACAGTGCAATATGCTCATGTAGTGCTCAAGACTGAATTTGGTACCATGAATCAGTTGTTCTTTCAGTAAAAACAGGGATAGTTTCATTTCAATACGGAACAGTGAAATCAGACAGAGTAAAATATAGTCATGCATTGGGTAGAAGCATGAAAGACAGTATATCAGTAGGAGCAGTACAGTACGGTATTTAAAAATACAATAACTAGACGGTGTACTTATACACCAATTCAGGAGTCTAGGTTACTCACCTTGTGCGGTAACGGGACTTAACTGAGAAGCCTTTCTCTTCTTCTTATCCTTCTTTATCCTAGAAAATTTATGAACATTTCGTAAATCTCACATGAAACTTAACTTGGTTTATTTTAATTCAAAATTCAACCTGAGTTAGACTATCTCGCTGTCTATGTGTTTTTATGATAATTGAAAATCACCTTTGTATCCACTCTTTCAGGGTTTCAGTGTCTTCTTGTTTCTTTAATTTAGTGATCTGTCGTGGAAATCAATCAAATTACCAAACTAAACTACTAGTATAGTAGAGAAGTAAGGGTCGAACCCACAGAGACTGTTGATTGTTTAAAAACCTAAGTTGAGATTAATTTCAATTCAAATTTACAAAGAGTGATTGTTGTTGATTTTTCCTAAAATTAAATGAAAACTATACTTAAAGCAAATATTTAACTGAATTAATGAGGAATCAAATTAAAAGAGAATTCCTAGGGTGTTGAATCCACCACTAATCTTGTAATTAGCTTCAATTGTATTAATTCTTGGGTCATTCAATTTGGATGTAAAAGACGTATTTTGGCTACAAGCCTCAATACAATCATCAAGAAAATCACGCACCAAAACCCTAAGCACGAATCATCTTTGGTCAATACAAATTGTCTACGCTAATTCTAAGGTCATAGTCACAATTTGTTTTCCCTGAGTTATGACTCGTCCTACGGTTTTGATGTATGTACACATATTACTATTGTATAACCACATAAACAAAATCACAGAAATTGATTATGTGCAATTGAATAATACGATCAATGCTTTAATAAAATCTCAATGTTATACAATCAACATCCAAGACTAATTAACCCAAAAATAAAATACAAAGAAACAATATTACTTGACTAGGGTTTCATCTAAACCCTAGGAATAAGAGGACTTAGCCCATGATTGTGGAAGAGGAGACCATAGCCATGGAATTCTTCATCTTCTTCTTCAGAGTTGTCTCTTTCCTTCTTCTCTTCGTCCCTCTAGATCTCCAAGACGGCCTCTCCCCTTTTCCAAAACCCTAGGTTACAATATTATCCCCCTTTTTCCAAAAATACCCTTACAAAATAAGAATTTAGAAAAATAACATAAAATCCCGTAATTAGATATTAGGGGCCCAAAAAGGGAGTCTAAAGTGTTCCAAAATAGAGCCTATAATGCTAAAATGGGCCCTAGTCCACCTATATATGGATCAAGCCTCTCTTCTAACCCAAAATCCCTTGTTTTCCACTTCTTTTAGCACTTCAAAACCCAATATTTTCCTTTTGCTCCAAATCCACCATTAAATCATCAACTTTGACGAGCTTTCTCTGCAAAAAGATAAAATAAGAATTAACTAGCAAATGCATATAGATTGGAGAAATTAAAATAATAAAAGTGCAAGAATATCTAGGGTTAAATAAATAAATATGCACTTTTTAACCAGTTATCATTTAGCCTCTGCGATCATTGCCTTGGTAGGCATTTTGTATATAAATGGTCGAACGGAGACTACCTCGGTTGTCTTGGCTATCCTTATGTGTCGTTCGATAATCTTTTGTTGCCATAATAGTTGTCGCATGAACTCCTGTTGCTTATTGTCAACTAGTCTTTCGGCTTTAGACATAATGGTAAATTTCTTGTTTTTCCCTTCCATGACTGGCTTGAGTTTTTATCCTATAGCATAATCCCAAGATGTCAGGATGTGTACTACCTCTAGGCAGTCCGGTCATGAAATTATTTAAGCTTCCATTGGGTTAGTTCTTAGTTCATTCGGATGTTATCTAACTTGATATAGGGTTAGGGGTATTTCGGTCATTTCACAGTTGTGAAGTTTCGACTCCGATTCGTCATCCGATCACGTGTGTAGTCCTATACGTGTCAGGGTTTCTATTGTTTTCAGTTTCGTCTCAATCGGACTTCGTTTGGGTTTTAAACAGTGTCAGGGGCAATTTGGTAATTTCATGTGTTATATTTTTCGGCACTTTATCTGCTAATACGGACCTCACCGTTGAGTCCGGAATGTCCGACATAGTCAAAATAGACTATCTTTTAGTTGTATTTGGTTTCGGGTATCATTAGGGGCAGTATGGTCATTTACTCCTACGTGTTTGTATTTTTTGGGACTTAATTTCCCAAATCGGACTCCACCATTGAGTCCGGAATGTTTGAAATAGTGAAAATACACTATTCATTTGACTTATTTGGACTTCATTTGACCTATTAATGACCTAGGGGTAATTTGGTCATTTTTACTTAATTAATAAATTAATTAAATAATTTAATTTATTATTTATTAAATTGTCAGGGGTATAAATGAAATAAAATATTAGAAACTGGGCCAGAGTTAAATTTCCTAAAACTGTTGGGGGCTGGTTTGTAATTTTCAGAAAATTTAAACTGAACCAAGGGGTTCAGTCCATATTCAACTGAACCAGACCGGTCCAGTCCGGTTCTAACCGGTTCAGGGTAATGTGTTGACGTCAGGCTGACGTCAGCCCTAAAATATTAAAAATTTAATAACAGTTATCAAAACGACACAGTTTGGTTTATGGGTTATATCCGTTTTTATCCGGGTCGGGGCCCGACCCGAAGACCTGATCCAAGACCCGTTACTGTTCATCGTCCCTACCCGTATAGGGCCACTGTTGCCCTAGAAATTTCAAAAATTTCTTCTTCAATTTCGTGGAGTTTTATGCATCGATTCTTACTAGTTTTTGTTCCAATTGACTTCTGGGAGTAAGGTCATTCGTTTGGCATCAGTTTCAAGCATCGAATTCAACAATGGAGGTCTGTTTCAACCGATTATCGTGGAGAGTTACAGTTGGGTCATACGGCCTTGTTTCTCAACCATTTTGCATGAGGTTTGGTCCCCCGTAACCCTCATAACATGAGCTTCAATTCCCAATCCATCAATCTCAGTTCAGGGGCCAAATTTAAAGATTTCATTTTTGGGCCGAAAAGAATAGCCTCGATTTTGAGGGCTTAAAACTAGGTTTCTAGGTCGCGGATGGTGTTTTTCAAGGTCCTAGAGTGTTCTATTCATGTATTGACCATTAAAAGGCCATTTGGTTGAGGTCGGATCAGACCTGTAACTCAAGCTCCATCAATGGCGGTTTTTACAGTTTCTGTGTTTTAGGGCGGTTTTATAGGTTCAAATCATTTGCAAACAACCCAGTTCTCAAGTTAAAATACTACACATGCAATAACAGATCCTAAAAGCTATAAAACAGTAGCTAAATCTAGTAGGAAAATTTCCAAAAAATTTTTGAACACGAACCTTGGACAGTGGTCTCTCCCTCACGGCTGTGCTCAAACAGAAGCCTCAACAGTTGGGTTTGATCCCCTCCGTGCAGTCCTTGGCTTCCTCTAAGCTCCTTCAATGGCTCACCAATGCACACACACACTTGTGTATATTTCTCTCTCTCTCTAGGATTCTCTCCCTCTAACCAGTTTCTCTCTTTATAGAATCAGTGCACAGGGTTCTCTACAGATCTGATTTTCTTCCCTCCATGCATATATGGAGATGGTATATCAATAATCACATTTTCTCTTGATGTTTCATCTCCCCTAAGTGCATGATGGGTTTGCATGCAATTTGGTTGGGAGGAGATGTAATCATGGGGTGAGAGGCATGATGGCTATGGCATAGGGTGATGCATGCTGATGTGTTGCATGCTTGGTTATTGGTCACTTTGGGGAAAGGCCAAATCTGAATGCTATGTAAATATATATCTTTGCATATATATGCACAAAGGTGCTCTTAGCTTAGTTGGTAAATTTTTGGTAAACCAAATTCTGCCTAGATTGGTCAAGGGATCAAATCCTCTTGGCCACATTTTTGGTTATTTTCCATACTTCGGGCGTAGGCCCTGTTTGGCTGCGCATTAATGCAGTTTCACTGTTTCCTACCTAACTTTCATTCTGTAGCTTATTTTTCGACGCGGTTTCTTCCGGTCAACTCCTAGTTAGGTTAGCTTCAGTGTCTAAGGGTTCAGTGACAGTAATCAGTTTCTCAGAATTTTGAAATCAGCTAACATGGGTTTTGTCAGTGTTAAACAGTTGAATTTAAACAGTTAAATGCCAGATCAGATTTCAGAAAGAGTTTTTCATTACATAATTTAATAATTAAGTCTGGGGTGTTACAAGAGTGCTTTATTAGCTTTCATTGCACTCTTTTTTTTTCCACAAAATTTGAGTTTTGTAACTAAACTCAAATTTGTTTTCTTTAGCTTGAATGATTCTAAGTACAATTGATTGTAAGTAATTTGTATATCATTCTCTTCTTCTTCTTCATCCCCACTCTCTTCTATCTCATCACCATCATCATCTTGTTCACTATCAACAGGGGGTAGTGAACTATTTATTATATCTATGGTGACTGTGAAGACTAAGAATTGTTGTTTTTCATTATCATCATTGCCTTCACATATACTATCCATCTAGATATAAGTTAGGATAAGTTTAATACCTAAGATTTTTGCTCTGATACCACTTTGCGAGACCCAATGTATATCTAGACAGTAAGTATTAGACTTAGAGGGGGTGAATAGGTTTATTTAGAAAATTAAAGTTATATTGACCAATTTTAACTTTACTTCAAGGAGAATAAGATTATCACTTCAATTAAGTGAGGATTCATGTTTAGTGGGTGCAATCAAATTCAGTGACATGCAATGATTAACTATAGAAATAATAAATAAAGTAATACTAAAAAGATAGAGACAATGCACCAAATTTATTGACAAGGAAACTGTCAGATCAATCATATTTGTTTTGGAAAACCATAGGGTGCTGACCCAGATGTGAATCTCCTAGAAGAGGTTTGATGATTACAGACTTTGTACAAGCACTAACTTAGTCCCTCAAGCCTTATTGACGATCTAGATCTTTTGAAACTCAAATCCTAAAGTACTATTCAAATGTGCCCATCGCTTCGAAATCCACGAATGGCAAACCATGACACAATTGTAAACTCCACGCAATCTCAAACTCCACCGATTGCACAAACTTTAACTCCATAAGCTTGCATTCCAAGAACGATGTAGAAGATGAAATTCAGGTTCTTATGCAATAAAATTGATCTATGTGTGCATTATGAACATGGAAATTTTTTTTTTGGCAAAGTTTAGAAATTCTCTTTGATAGCATTCAAAAGTTCTTCCACAAAATAGGGATCAAATCTTTATAAAGGCTAGGTTTTAAAAAGCAAAACGCGCTGTTTAAATCCAATTAGGAAATTGATCTACTTGACATTCGTTCCCACGAACTTTAGTTCGTTCAAACGAACTAAAATTTGTGGGCACTAATATCAAATGAAAACCTACTAGAATTTTTGTTCGAATGAACTCCAAGTTCTTTTGAATGAACTTTTTCGCTGACGGAACACTCCAACTTCAAACAACAATATCTCACTCATATGAACTCCGATTGAGGCGTTCTACCTATTGTTTTGAAGGTATTGAAGTCTACTTTCATATGAAATTAGTCTCACCTCAAAATTCAATATATTTTTCAACTTATGATCAAAACACTAAAGATATCTTATCCTTGAAAATGTTTTTGAAATCCATTTTAATTGACATTCTTCCAAAAAGTCATAATACCATATTTAAATGTTGAAAAATATTTAAAACAAATTTCTAAACTTTATAAAGATATTTTCAAATCAAATCTAAATTAAAAACATTTCATGCATGATGTGAGTGTGTGAACCAATTTAATGCATATAAACTGTTGCTCACTATTGCAAACACTGTATTTGCTAAAACTGGCCATGATGTTCAATTGCTTGAGTGAACACAAGGCTTGAGAACACTACTCACAAAAACCATGATGTTCAATTGCTTGAGTGAACACAAGGCTTGAGAATACTATTCACAAACTTAAACACATTACAATTCAATATAATTTTGTCAACAGGAATTAGCCAAATAGACTAACAGTCCTAACACAATCCTAGATTCACATCACATATACAAAATAAAGTATATTAATTATAACAAACTCAAATTCATGTCGTCGATTTGAGGATGTCATCGTTTAGCTACAAGAAGCTTAAAAAGGAGAGAGAGAGAGAGAGAGAGACCAAAATCAGAATTGAGTATAAGAATTCGAAAAAGGAAACATGTTTAAGTTGGATCTTCAATGTTCATATAATATTTTACCCATTGCTTTTGCAATAAGGGATCATTTTTCCCTGATCAATCCACTCCCTAAAATGTATATTCAGTGGCAAGCTATTTAAGGTACTTCAACATGCATGAAAACTAAGAATAAATATGCACAGTAGACTTCTAAAAATAGTAAAAGCAGCAAAGCAATTTTCTTTATTAAACAATAGAAAACAGATCATTGTTCCTCGAACAGAGGTACACATCTATGTGAATTCAACATATAAAATCTTGACTTTGTCAAGCTCCTCCAACTTCTTTGGAATCATTACTCGCTTCCACTTCATATGGTCTTTGCAGTTTCTTCTTTGTCCATACACCCTCACTGTAGCTCCCCAACGGGTGCCTCGTTGAGCCACAGGAAATGAATGAAGTCATACAATTTTGCACTTACGCTCACCTGCTCAGTAACGAAATGAATATTTACATAGTTATAACCAGCAAAAAACTCACAAAAAGAGATGCTGCCTCATATAATTCATGCAAGCAAGAGATGTATTGTAGTACCTTGTAAGGTGTTGGGTTCAATCTCCTCATGTGGTCAGGTCGCATTTGTTCCAGCTGTTTAATACAACGGTCCCTGATCTCCTTAAGTGGTGGTAATTCTTCTCTAGCTTTATCTTCAAGAAGTAAAAACTGAGTTCAGATATTGTAAGCAATGCAGCTATTATTCCGAAGTCTAGTTCTCAATAACACTAAGATTTTTTCCAAACAGGAGTTTGTGGTCTTCTTTTCATTTTAACTGTGAAGATATAAGGTTTGGGGGGAAAAACATTGAGGATGTTGAGATGAATAGATAGAATGATTGAGAATTTGAGATGGGATTAGACATGGGTGCATCAGAGTACATCTACCGACGCATTTGGAATTCCAGCTGTTAGCCAAAAACTACAACAAATGTTCAAATTTATGAAATAAGCAGTGGTTATAGTGCAAGTAATTTATCCTAAAATTCTCACCCGGGCTGGCGGGCCAAAAACACTTTAGAAGCTCCTCAACACGCTGTGGCACCACATATGCTCTCTTGGATTCATTAAATGGGTGACGACACAGTATCCGTTCAGCAACCTGCAAATAAAATATGAAATTTAAAAAAAAAAAAAATACAAGTATAGCTCAATTGTTGGCGTTACTACATGAAATATCGAAGTAGCTTCCACTTAACAGGGTACATTGAGGAGTCGGGGACTCAGCAGTTCATGATGGTAACAGTCGAACAGGATGGAAATTGAAAAAACATTGCAAGTAACACATCTAAGGAAGTCTTCTAGTTTCAAGATGAATCAGCTATTGACCTTTGTCCATCTTCATCCTATACTGTAGTAACATGACCTCTCTAGTCTCTATATATAACACAGCTTCTCCAAATACATACATGCACACTTATGTGTGTGCGTCTGTGTGTGTGTGTGTGTGTGCGCATATATGTGCACATGTGTATGCATATAATGTATATGAAAGAACAAGGATCAAAATTTCATTTCTTTTCCATCGAAATGTTTCTCAATGAACCAAAATGAAACAAAACTAGAATACCGAAATTTAGATGTTTCCATGAAAACATCTAGAACACCGAAATTTAGATGTTTCCATGAAAACAAAGTTGTTTTCATGGAAACCTATTGAAACTGACATTTTCTTCATATTAGCAATAATTCTAAAAGTTGGTAAAAGATAACATTAACTTTTTTCTCAAATAAAGGAGTAGATTGAAGGATTAAAATCCAAAATTACAAGAAGATATTGTTCATTTCATAAAAAGTTAGATAAGGAAAGTAGTAGTGAAAATGAGAATTAGATGAACAATTTATTTTAATACTTACTACTAGTTATAACGATTTAACTTGCTATTTGTGTTACTTAAATTGTTATTTTATATGTAACTTATATCAAATTGTTTAATTTGCTCATATTACAATGTCCATATCTATTATGTCATGGTATTATATTTAATTATAACATTTTACACATTTATAAAAAAAATTCTAATAATTTCTGATTACATAAAAAAATTAAGTCTAAAATTTTTTGTACTTGTTTTTAACTAGTAAAGCATTAATTGGTATTAATGACTAATTCATATTTACGTTTATTTCTAAATTCACCTTAGTATTCTCTTGTGTGGATGGATTGTACCCTAAAACATTTCCAATTAGTTACTTATAATATTTATCTTATCACATTCTTATATTTTACTTTATGTTTCCAAGTGTTTCTGTGCGTTTTAATTTTTTTTCATTGTTTCCGTTGTGTTTTCAAAACATTTTCAAAATGTTTCCATTTCATGAGTGACCGAAACAACACTCCGAAATGATATTTTGATCCTTGTGAAAGAACTGATATGCTAGTATGGATATCCACACCACAGAATAATGCTGCCGACTCTGTCACATCCAATCTAATTCCCATATCACTCCATATGTGAAGGAAACATTGAATCAACTGGTAAGCATGTTTTAGGCAGTTAAAACCTACAACCATCTTTTTCAAGTGCAGTTCCTTGTACCAAGCAAAAGCTCGTTGTTTCAGTTCTTTCAATTTCTTACTTTTCCCCACTAGTAAGAGAACCAGACTAACATAGCGTTTACAGGCTTTAACCAGGAAAGAGGAACCAAGTACTTGAATTATCAAAATGAAAAATTGATGCCCAGTTTATTTCAATAGAAAAATGAATGAAAGGGAAAGGACTCTAAATTAAAGTTTCCATTTTATGCGACATGTTTATGTTGGTTGTAAAGTTGGTAAGATATAGATTTTGTTAAGTGTAGATTTTTTTTTTTAAAGTCAAGAATCACTCTTCTTGTACAAGAAACAAAAAAACTAGCAATTTTCTAGAACCGTGTACGGAATCTAATTCTCCCATAGTACACAATACAGCCAAAAAACTTAATACTCAAATGTGGTATTCATAAACTAACTACCAAATGAATGTCATCTATGAAGCCATTTTTAATGCACAGAGATGCAGGAAGAAGAAGGGGGGGGGGGGGGGGGGGGGGTGGAGAATCCAATGTCTCAATATTTAATAGTGAATAATCGAAAGCTCCTTGTCTATGAAGCACAGACACTTTATTTTGGTTCACGTGTCCGTATCGGACACCGACACTCTCGGACACTTCCCGGATACGTGTCGAACACTTGAATCATGATTGTTGATAATTAAATGAAGACGTTTTTAAATTTTTATTTAATGACTGTTATTCTAATTTTTTAACAATATTTTTATGATTTGTGTATTTTTATGCTAATTTTAATTGAAATAACATTAGAATTTTTATCATACGGTCATATATATTCAATGTGTCCCTGACGTGTCCGTGTCCTACTTTTTTGAGAAATAACGTGTTTGCGTGTTCGTCTCACGTCGTGTCATATATGTGTCCCGTGTCCATATCTGTGCTTCTTAGCTCCTTGTCATAATACATCTGCCCCAATATATATATATATATATATATGTGATCAATAAAGATATGTGCATTAATAGGTGCTTAAGGGGGACGAATCCATTATTATAAAAAAGGGGAAAAGGCTACAAAAATTAAAACCTAAGTTTCTCCAAAAAAAACTATAAGGGTGTCTTAAGTACATGGGATTTGCCTCCCTAATCCAAAAGAATAACAAACGCAAAAAGTAGTCTTTGAAACTCCAAAAGGATAGCTCAATTCCTTTAAAAAAAACTCTTGTTCCTTATCTTCCATAAGCACCAAGAGAGAGACAGGAGAAATCCTCCAAGTAATCCTCAAGTCCTTCATTACTCGAAAGCACCTCCAACTCCAAAAAACTTCTTTGATAGATCTGCACAAACAACAACGACTAGAAAATTTGAAGCCTCTCTTACGGAGATTGTCATTTGTTAATATAGCACTCCATTCTCCCGACCAAGCAAAAAAGTAACTTTATTTGAAACTCTAGATTTCCAAAATGTATCTTGCACTCTTTCCAGTAGCTCCCTGTAGAAAGATTGAACAGCGAAACTTGTTTGGTTGTTCATTGTCCACAATATCTCACTGCTCCTTCACTCCCACAAGTGGTATCTACTCAACATCTCCATAAGCCCAGCAACCTCCTTCAACTCCCAATCATGAAAATATCTTCGAAAACGAGGACTCCACACTAGATTCATGCCCTCCCTAGAGATACAATCTGCTACAAGAGCCTCTTTGATCGAAGAAATGCCATAAGGGGAGGGGTACTTCACCTTTAGCGGCTTGTCACAACAACAAGCATCATACCAAAATCTCACCCTCGATCCCTCTTCCACTTCAAAGCGCATGAACTGATTAAAGTGGGTTTTCCCCCTCCGAATGGATTTCCACACTCCACAATCATGATTCATAAACTTCCATGACCTCCCTCGAGAACCACTTCCATCCTCACTATCATATTTTGCAACGACAACCTCCCTTAAAGAGCTTTATCCTTAACTGCAAATCTCTACATCCACTTTCCCAAAAGCGATTTGTGATTAACTTTAAGTCTTTGCACCCCAAACCTGCAAACCTTCCCTAACAAAAGACACTTCACCTTGTCTCAAAGGTGAATCTTCCTCTCTCTCTACATACCATCCCATAGAAAGTCATGTTGAAACTTCTCTAATTTCCTTTTCACCGAGGCGGGGATGGGAAAAGAGACATCTAGTAGGTGAGAATGTTCGCTAACATGCTTTTGATGCGAGTGGATCCCTCCCTTCCTGCCCGCACCCCCCCCCCCCCCCCGAGGTACTGACACTTCTAGCCTTCCAAACGACAGTGGAATATCTGCACAATCGAATCCCAAACCACTACGGATCTCATTGATGCACCCAATGGTAGACCCAAGTAGGTGGAAGGAAGGCAACCCACGTCACAGCCCAAACTCGAAGCCAACACCTCAAAGTTGAGGACATTAGGAGTGGGATTGCTGACTTTTATAAGTGTGTATACGATGAGATTTGTGCATGGAGACCAGATCTACAGGACATGGAATTTAACAATCTTGGAGGAGATCACTATTCTGGAAAAACCTATTGAGGAACCAGAGGTTTGGTGGGCCTTAAAATCATGCGATGGTGATAAAACCGTGTCCAAATGGTTCAAAAGGATTCTTTAACATTGATGGAGAGTGATTGGTCGGGATTTTGTGGTTGTATTTGCCAACTGTCACAAGGCAGGCTCCTTTGAAAGGAGTCTAAATGCTTCATTCATAGCACTGATCCCCAAGAAAGAAGGTGCGGAGAACATAAAGATTTTAGGCCTATTAGATTGTTGGGGATTGGGGAGTGCCTACAAGCTTGTGGTTAAAGTTCTTTCTTTGAGATTGAGGAGAGTAATGGGAAGGATCATCTCTAGCAGCCAAAATAAAATAACTCATAAAAATAAATTAAGTCCTAAAATAGAGAATCTCTACAATAAAATAACTATTATCTTGGTGGGGAGTGTCTACGATTTAGTGGCTAAAGTTCTTTCTTTGAAATTGAGAAGAATTATGGGAAGGAACATCTCTAGCAGCCAAAATACCAAAATAAAATAACTCCTAAAAATAATTAAGTCCTAAAGTAAATAATCTCTACAATAAAATAGAAATACATAAATAAAACATCCTCTAGGATTGAAAAATAAAAAAAAAGGCCTGGGGGATCCTTCCTGTTTCCCATCTCACAGCACCATTTATGCAGACCAGGATAGTCTTCTAAAACCATTTCCTGAGTGCTTCTCCCTAGTACTAACTGCAGCCAGAATCCCCACCCATTTGATGTGGTAACACGAAATAGTTTCTACCTAAGTGGCTGCTTTTAAACCAGAGCACCAACAGAAACTAGTCCATACATGCTGGCCAGGATTATCTCCTAAAATTCAAATAAGCTGATATAATAAGTTTTTTCTCCTGCCCAGAGTTGTGATCAGTTTGATTGTTGCGATTCTAATATTGGTCCTGCTTCCCCATGAGCAGAGTTCTTAAAAAATCCATGCAGAAAACTAAAAAATGAACTCCAGTATACTGCTAAGATTGAGTTCTGCTAGATTGAGTTCTTCCCTTTATATAAGATATAAAGGGGAAGAAGGAACCATAACAGATTAGGGTTACAAATGGAAACTGATTAGTCAAAACTCTGATGTAAGAGAGTTTGAGCAGCCTTCTCCTCCAATGAAAAACTATATGAACAAAGAAATCAAGTTTTGAATATTTATATCTCTGTACAGAAGTATAGTATAATAATGATATCATCTTGTTCTGCTTCTGATATAGAAAGTTGCACTCGAATTTTTAGCTGTTCATATAATATGTTATACAACTCAAGAATTTTGGATGTGGACAAGTAAATCTGATAGAGTTTCGCAGGAACTATGGAAAACATCGTTCCTATGCCGAAACTGAAATTAATTACGTTTCTCAACCAAACCCTAAGATAATTCAATCAAATGCTATTGAGATCCAAACTCCATATCTCACTGTGAAGCATGAAATTTAGCGACAAGGTAGTGGTCCAAGCGGATGATGTATTTATTGTACTAATAAAACTTAATCAGCTTTGCTGAATTTGTTGAGAGCATTTCACATAATCACGCAGAAGAAAAATGAATAAGAATGCCAAACATCTAAATGGAACACCCACACCAAGATTAATAGGTTCATACTTATCACCAAAAAAAAAGGTTCACGGTATGCAGATGAAATACCTTTGGAGGTGGTTCATTTTCCCCCGTCATTATGTCAACAAGTGGGTAACCTTCTTTCCCATACAATCTGTAACACCGTTTTTTACATGGAATAGAGACCTAAAACCAGAAAACAATGAACCCCTATGATATATTGCAAAATGCAGTTGAAATATATAATAGCATGATCAAACCTTTGAGACATCTTCAGAAAGTTTGATGCGGGGCTGATTATTTATTTCAACAAGCTTGAAAACACAACCTAAAGCAGCTTGAGCATAGCATGTAACCAAGTAGGTTCCAATTCCAAAAGCATCAACCTCGTGACCCTGTGCAGGAAAAAGTCATTCAATACAGACATTTAGGCCCAGAAACAAAAATTCCTTTTCTTTTCCGTTCTGCAGTAAAAAAAAGATTTCTAAGATTCCTATAATACAAAATTTTAAAATTAATAAATCAAGACAGGAAAATTATAATGGTATATAATTCATAATTCATCACATCAACAAGTTGTTGCCACATGCTATTGTGTCTATTCATGGTTCAACTTTATTTTGAATGATACAAAAAAAAATTTAGTGGATGATTATGGGTGCTGGAAACCAAGTACATGCAATTACTAAACCAAAAAATGAACAGCACCAAGAAAATAGTTACATGCTTCAGCTAAACATAATCATGTGACATTCAGTAGATAATTTACATAACACCTTACGGTTCTTATACAATCAAATCAGTAACAACTTCCCATTTGTGGTGCTAATACTAATATCAATTACTCAAATAGAATATCATGCAAGTCACAGAGGAACAATTAATCTTTTTTTTTTTGGGAGGGGGGTGGGTTTAAATCTGCTAAAGCCAAAGAGGATCCCATGTTGACAGCATGAAAGAGAAAAATGGCAAGAAAAGGATAGAAAACATATATTAAAACAGAGAGGACAGACCAGGGCCCAAAATGACAACTAGCTCTTTGTTATGAACGGAAGGAGGTGTGATGTTGTGAGGGTGACCTTGGTCACATGGATAAACATGAAGATCAATGCCATCGATGTAGTGTTTGATTTAAGAACTTTTGATCTATACATGGCATGAGTTCTTTGAACTGAAATAAATCAGATGGATAGAAGCATGTTGGTCCATTCACCCTGTACCATCATTTCATATTCTAAATGCAAGTTTTGTATTTCACTCTTTTTTCTTTTTTAAATATTTCCTGATTCAACTTAAACAGGTCCGAGTATTCAGGATGTAATCTATTATACTCATTGTACCTTCAAAGTTTTAATCGGTCAGACAGAACTCAAGTTATACTTCAAAAGAAAAAAAAAAATCAGTTGGAAAAATAAAAAAGTTATTAATCTCATGACCCAGTACTAATGTATAATCACATTTGACACTGCACCATGATGTGGGTGCAGATGGGACATGAATAAATATAAAATATTTTTACTATCTGAAAGATAACTTTAGTAGGGGGAGAGAGTATTATATTGATTCTCATGATGTTATGCAATGATTAGCCAAAATAAAAAAAAAAGTTGATGGAAATAATTTTCATGCTGCAGATAAAATCTGGAATATATGAGACCTGTCCTGCAATGTTTTTCAAAACAAAATAGAGATTTTTGAGCAAATCTAAATAGTCAACTTCTCATCGTCGTGTTTTTCATTTAGAAGCCGAGTCAAAGAATTCTTAATATGTGCAGTAGACCAGTGAACAAACTCAACAGACTTAATTTGAAATGAGAGGAAAACCAAATAACTTCGCTGAATATAATAATTTTATAATTTCTTTGGACAAACAAATAAAGCAAGCCAATTACCATGCTACAAAAGTAATTAGGGAACCTGAGAAAAAGAGCCCTTCGAGTAAATTAGGAGACTAGAAAAACTGCCAGATTATTACTAATGGAAACAATCAAAGCAATGTTTTTATTAACCACAAAAGCATTCAAATATGCCATATCCATGTAGCACGCTGACTAACAGCCATAATTAGCATTGACACAATTGTTAGAGAAGAAAGTCGTATTGCTTATTGTGGCACATTTTCAGTTTTTCCTATTAATTGCCGAAACAATGTCTAGAGAGTTTTCAGAAATCTTGTAGATTTTGACTTCCTGAAAATTTTTGAATACACTTTTATACAGTTTTAAGAATGTAAATATAATTGTTCAGTAGCATCTTTACGTTTGAAATCTTACCTGTTTGTTTAAAGCATCTAAAGTTTCCTCATTGAGATCATTACTGGCAGTAATATTCATCTTTCCAAAACCAGGCACTCCGAACTCCTTCTCAATAGTGCAAAAGAACTTCCGCGCTTCAGAAGACAAATACGCAAGGTCACCAGAGTCCAACCTGATACCTACTGCTTTGTGCCTGCACATCATCTAAGATCAGCAATGAAGATAAAAGTAAACAAATATCATTAAAAAATAAAAATAAAAATCATTGAAGCCCTATAGATGTTGTGCAAATTGTAGGATATACAACAAGGGAAAGAGATAATCAGGAATGACAAACAAAAAATGGATGATATAGATATACACTTCTCAACACAGAAAAAAAAGGTAAAGGCAAAGGCAACTTCTTGGGAGAAAGTGTTCTTTAATGCACAATCAAAATGACATGTGATTCACTCAAAAAGAGCATAACATAAACAAAATTCGAGAAAGAAATTGATTCAGCATGACAAAGGCTGGTTTGGAGGTCAGATCAAAATTTCTTGCAGGGCACCCAACTAAGAAGAAATCCCACCACACACTTATCGGTGTTTTAAAGTTTTACTATAGTCACTAACACTCTTATAAATTATCAAACACCCAAAATCTTATACAGTATGAAAAGTTGAAGTGGAACCTTCTGATTATGTCAGATGCAGAAAATTGTACACTTTATCCATTGTGTTGTCATTATATGTTGTATTACTTACACACACACATTCATATTTTTGGGTTCCAACTTTAAGATTTTCACATATTGCATTTACTATTACATCAAAGAAGTTAATACTCAGTTTTCAAGGTGCCCTCCACTGATTGAAAGCAACAGTTACAGCCATCACCTAAAGCATTTTATGGATTTTTTTCCTCTATGTATGGTCAAATAAATTACCTAACCATTGTCCTTTTTCTAATATGAATGAGGAACACCTATGAAGAACAGCATCCAAGCAAAGCTGAGATGTGGTGAATGTATGACCTTATTACATATCCCTTTGATACTAGTATATATTAATAACCGAACTTTCCCAAAGCACCTTTTACTTCATTCTTCCTACTGAAGGTCCATTAGCAACATTAAGTACGAGCATCGGGGGGGTCTTCTTCCACAGAACAACTCTAATATAAGCATACATATTCATTTTGGTGATTTATTATGTAACTTGGTTGATGCAATATGAATATGAAATCAAAAGAGTTTTTCAGTTTTTCAATTCAATCCTATCTGAAACTTGCATATTTTGAGGTATGTGCTTTCAATATAGTTGGTACTTCAAACCAAGGTCTATGAAATTAAGTTTCTTCATCATATAAGAATACCCATTATTGGCAGTAAGAATGGCTATCTAGGGAACTCTCTTTAGAAAGTTTCAAAGTCGATAATTGAGAAGTTTAAGATAGGCTATCTAAGGAACTGCCCTTTAGAAGGTTTTAAACTTAACAATTGAAAGTTTAAAGGCCTGTTTGGAGCAGCATTTGCACCCTGATTTTGCATTTGCAAAAGCTGCCCCGAGAGACGTGCTTAGTTTGGTCAAGCTTTTAAATCAGCTTTTGTGTTGATCTTGCTTCTCTAAATGCACAAAAGTGCGTTTGGGGAAGCAACTCCAAACACCCACTAAAATCTAGTTTCAAACTTCTAGTATAGAGTCCTGTCAAAAGAAAAAGGGAAAAAATTCACGTCGGTTATAAACAAATTCCGAACTATATGGATATATATTTGGGGAAGTATAACATTATGGGGGGTTTTGTGAAATTTAAGCAAGCTTGCATATACAGTATATTCATCTTTTCAAATTCCACATCCAACCAAATGATTAAGCCATTAGACATTATAAGTTGAAAGGAGATCACTTTGAACTTGACGCTCTCATAGTGCTCAATTAACCAGCATTGAGAATATATTATCCTTCTTGTATCGTTTCATGTAGAAATAATTCAAAACTAATTTAGAAATAATTACTAGCAACCTGTCCGATCCACTAAGTAGCTGCTATCAGACATAAGCATAGCACAAAGTTTAAATATATAATTATGTTTGATTGGAGGTTTTTCTTTGTATGAGTATTAAGGTCTTGAAATTTTAAAAATAATTAATTAGTGATAAAATGGACTAGCCCAGGGCATGAGGCTCCTGCCCTGCAGGGAAATAATTAATTACTGATATTTTATATATTATTGATATAAGCCAACTACAAGTTCCACTATTGTCGTGACAATGGTTTTATCCTTTACAAACCAGTCCCAAGACCAGAAAAGGGAGGAGACTTGTGTTGGGTAACTAATAGCCAGTGTAAAACCTTTGTTAAACCCCTTAATGATTTGGTAAAACTACATCCATCTACACGACCCCAAGTAGAAGGGATAAGGGTTTCTTGAGATCAACCGAGTCGAGTACACAATAATAATAATAATGATAACAGTATTAATTATAATCCCCATCATTATTATTTTATTATAAGCTCCTTAAAACATACATGTAGAATGGGCAAAGCAGATCTTGTTAAACAATACCCTTCCACAAAACTAATAGGATTCTACAAGCATGAAGAGAAATGTTGCTACAGAACTGGAAACCCACGGATGATGTAATATTGAAAAAGAGAAGAAATCGGTCATCAAAACAAAATGCCATGCTTGCACAAAGAGAAACGTTTTTTTATTGAGTAAAGATGCATGCATAAAAGTAAACCTTCTGGACATACCCCAAATCATTGAGTGCCAGAGCAACTGCACAAAAATTAGGAATTCCACTCCTCATAACCTGGTAAAATGGGTGCAACAGAGTTGTGTTAAAAAAAGCCAAAATCAATGAATTATTGTGTCTAGTGCATATGTTAACATATATTATTATCTGCTATTTAATGAGTATGTGTCAATTTCATTAGATCACACAGAAGTAAGGGCAAAGCCCAACTACGCAAGAGATATATAAAAATTAAAGAAAGCCAAAGTTACAAATGAAAATGTAACAAGTCAATAACATCACAATAGGAAGATCCTCTAGAAGTTCCTGAGGAAGAAAAGGCACAGAGTAAGAAAAATGGCATTCAACTTTATAGTTGGGAGGTCCCTTGTTCTGAAACTAATCAAAATATGCAAATCATGGTTTATCAAAAAAATATGGCTTAACTTAATTAGAGTTACCATAGTAGCTTGAAGGGAACAGACATTTGAAAGAAATCACTCAAGTGACCAGTGCTACTGCTAGCTAAAGTGCTAAACGATGAAGACCATGACTTAAATAACTAGGTCTAGAACTTAAAAGAACAATTGAAAAAAATGAAATTTTAAAAATGGTACATGATTTTTTTTTTCCAGAGGAATAATAATGATTCACAATCTTACACATCCTGTTTAACCAAGGTTCAAGCTAAAACAAGAAACCAGAAGCGATTATTAAGTCAAACTTTCTAGATCAAGCATCATAAAAAACACATTTAGCTTATATGACAAAATCAACTGTTTAATGCTAAACAACAAGGGATACACAAAGAATGACATTTTTCCGGGTAATTAAGAAAATACAACAAAAAAATTATACCAGGCATCACAAGGTTAATTCAAAAATTTCTTACTTACATCATATGTGTCTACAAGAGCTAGAAAATTAGTAGGGAACGCTAGGGCATATGAGGTGAAAGCTGCTAACTCGCTCTGATTTGTCTCACCAAAAATGCCACATAATGAATGCGACCACTGAAAAGCATCCACAAACAGAACAAGTGAAATTAAGGCATATAAGTAACTAAATTTTCTCACAGTACTAACGAATTTTATTCAAAATCTTATTGCAGAGGTCAGACAACATTTCTAAAGTACAATTATAGATATAATGATAAACTGAAAAAATTTCCACACAAGAGAGAGAGAGAGGAACAATGAGGCAAGCAATGGAGAAGAAATTTTTGATTCTCTATAGTCTTCCTCACTTGCAATGGGGAAGAAAATTAAAGAAGCTAGTTTTTTGTCACATGGGCAATAAACCAATGTTACTTCACCCCACAAAAAAAGTTTACATAAAACAAAATAGTAATGGAATTTTACAGAAGGGTGCAAGTCAAGATAATTCACACATCAATTATCTTGACTTGCTCACTTGCAATGGGGAAGAAAATTAAAGAAGCTAGTTTTTCTCTATAGCAATGGAGAAGAAATTTTTGATTCTCTATAGTCTTCCTCACTTGCAATGGGGAAGAAAATTAAAGCTAGTTTTTCATCACATGGACAATAAATCAATGTTACTTCACCCCACAAAAAGAGTTTACATAAAACAAAATAGTAATGGAATTTTACAGGAGGGTGCAAGTCAAGATAATTCACAAGTCAATTCTTTTTCCTCAATTTTTTAAATTACGTTTTGCAGCTTATTTTCAACTCTTGGATATGGAAAATTTTAAAGGAAACTTTGCACGGGTTTAATATTTTGGAGCTTTTAGAAAGTGGAAAGAATTTGGGATGGTGATAGATCCATAGTTGGATATTTCGGGATTTAAAGGAAGATCCCTGATTATATTCATATTACTTTCAGTACTACAGAAAATGGTCAAGTGATGTGAGAAACACAAATTAAAAAATAGAACACAGAGAGCTCACTGGCATACATGTAATTTTGGCATGCAAAGTATCTCCTTTTTCTAAACCAGGGTATTACACATGAGACCAGCCACTTTTGTCTAAAAAGACCAACACTCCAATAAAGTCATAACAGTTTATTATCAAGGAAGATGAACTTCCTCATTTCCATACTTGTGCATGCATAATTATTTGCAATGCCCAGTACTACAGTGCATGGGTTTATAATTACTGTTCACAGGATTATTATACATTGGTGTTGCACCTTAAAATACAATGTGTTATCTATTACATATCTTGCATAATTTTTATATGGATGAAAATGGTTAACAGTCTGTTAATTCGTATTTGAATTAGATATATGCAAAGCAAAGGTAGTCTCGAAAGCAGAAAGGAACCCAAAAACTAAATGAACAGAATGAAAAGCAACAAATTTAAGTAGTATCATAATGAAAAGCTAAAAACGCAAGAGAATGATAGCTAAAAACATAAGAGAATGATAGCTCAATGGATAGTGGGTCAAATTATGCCTCTTACAGAACAAATATAATGTGAACAGGTTTTTTTTCCCAATAAGAATGATGTTGACAACTATTGATGAATTATATTTGCATTAGTGAATTTAAAGATGAAACAAGCAGTTAATTTAGAGCAGTTCGGTAAAGTTCAGACCAGCTCAATGGATAGTAGGTCAAATTATGCCTCTTACAGAACAAATATAATGTGAACAAGTTTTTTTTCCCAATAAGAATGATGTTGACAACTATTGATGAATTATATTTGCATTAGTGAATTTAAAGATGAAACAAACAGTTAATTTAGAGCAGTTCGGTAAAGTTCAGACCACCTTTATTTTGCTTAACCATGTCTGTACCAGACTAACAAAATCCTCGCAAGTACTTGAGCTATCACAACTCTGAAGTGACTTGTCTATGATCTCATCAGGGCTCTGCAGATCACTGGATTAATCAGATTAAAATAGAATAATAATAATAACAAGCTAATGCAAGAAGAGAAAACAGGGACAACAGAGCATCCATTACTTAGTCTTTGCCCACTTACACAGGGTGCTGGGGAGGGGTGACCAACCTAACCTAACCTTTGACATTATTTTTGCACAAAGTGGCTGCTCTCAGACTTGAACCTACATTCTCACGCTTGACAACCCAAGCATTTTATCATCCAACAAAGGAATCTTTTTTAAATAGTTGAAGATGTGATGTTCGGTGGATAGAAATATAACAATGACACATTTGATAACTGCCTAATTGAATAACACACATAAAGAACAAGAAACTGTAAGAAATTAATAGCATTACAATTTCATAGCAATGAAGGTTACATCACCAATGAAAAAAGGAGAGAAAAAGAATAACCAAATATTTGCTAACAACTGAGCAAAGATGGCATACAAAGACATTGTCTAAAAATTCCAAAGAATTCAAAATAGAACATAACAAGAATTAAGCCACACTTTTGCCAAATAGATGAACATGCCAATAGAATTCAGAATTATACAGCTCGATAACCCCCCTCCCCCAACCCCACCCAAAAAAAAACACACACATACAAAAATACAGGTAAAGGAGGGGGAAAAACTAGATTGCAGCTCTGGTAAAATCACTTCATCTAATTGTTCAACAATTCCATGCAGCCTTTTTTGAACGGCTGAATATCATTAATTGCTGCAACAGTGAAACTAGAGTGTGCAGGCTTAGGAGATGGATTGCATATATCATAAGATTATTGGATATGATAATACCCTGAATATAACAAAACCTGATGAACAGTCTTACTGCTCCATGACTCAGGCATTAATGCAAGGATATCCAGGCAAATGCAAGCTCCAAACAAAATGATTTAGAGGAAAAACAATTAGGTTTCTTGGAGAAGATTGACGCCATCCAACCAGCTGCCAAGCTAAGGTTTGTTTAGGATGTTATCTCCATGTTATGCTAGCAACAAAGAACCTCCCATATAACCAGGGAGTAGAAAACCCACTCAACATTCTAGGTCTAGAGAAAACTCGTGTGCGTTTAACCTCCGACACCAATCAACTCACAATATTTTCAAGTAAATCCAAAGTCATTCAACTTGATAACACTAAATATAACCCTGATAATCTGCAACCACTTGTCAGGGACATTAAAGAATAAACTTCCATCATCAGCATACTAAGGTGACTTTACATCCCCCCCCCCTTTTTTTTGGCTAAGTACTATACATCCCCTCTTCTTCTCCTATTCTATAAACTGTCATCAAATTCACCAATTTATGCCGAACTTCTATTATATAAAACAAAAATAGATCTTCTTTCATATATATTTACTAAGAAAAACGATAAGACATTGTCAACGAACTTTACGATCCATTTGGTAGGGGGAGGAATGGGAGGAAGGTAACGAGGGAAGGTAAAAAGAGAGGATTGGATAGACTTTCCATAATTTGGCAGGGGAAAGATGAAGCCAAAAAAAAACAGGGGAAGACGAAATGCCTTCCCACCTGGCCTACCAAATTCTTTCCTAATAAGAGCGGGCTCACCAAATTAATATATAAGGGTACACTGATAAGATTAAATAACACTCCTTTCTTTTCTTAATGATACCTTTTTCATCCTTCCAACTTTCCATCCCTCATATTGACCAGAGAATTAAATTAAAGAACCTACATTTTCATTGTGAATTCCAATAATATTGAAAAAAAAAAAAAGGCAATGTTATTATTAAAAGAGATGAAAACATTTTCAATTCATGAAACGTCCATAACAGCATCAAACTGAGACAGTTTCTAGCCATGTGATATAGAACAACTCAGAAAAATTTCTCACCATAAATGTCCCTTTCTGCCACCAGTTTGAGTATTGAACTCAATCTAGGGACATTCTTTAGACATCTAAGTGTGCTTTTCATTGTTTAGTTTAATTAACCCCACCTCATGTAACCCAAAATCAAATTTATTGAATGGGAAGTAAATATACTAAAAAGGATTCACCAGAAGTCGAGGTAAAAAAATGTGTATTTGGAAGAGAGAAGACTTCAAAAAGAATGAACAAACATAAACTTATTGACCATTGTCGGGGTACAAACAAAATTACTAAACTACTTTTAAGCATCTGTTTCAAATAAACACCAAGAAACATCAGACTTGTGTATGGAAATTTCTCAAAAATTTCACAAACCATGAATGAGCTAACAAAAGCATGGGAATGTGTTCCACGGAGTGGTATTCCAAATAACCTCCCAGCTGCAACATTGCTGTCAACACAAAACACAGAAATGGAGATCAGTGGTGTAGAACCAGTAATAGAGAAGAGAAGAGAAGAAAGAAAAAGGCACACCAAAAAGAAGAGAGAACTACAAAAGAAAATCCAATATCTCAATGTCCAATTTAATATTCAATTATCAAAGTCTACTTGTCTCTAGAACATCAACCCATATAAATAGCCAAACTGTAAATAAACTTACCAAAATAAAAATAACTTCTAAAATACATTAAGACTTAAATAAATAAGCCCTAAATAAATAAAAATATGTAAATTAAACTGTCCTCTAGGATTAGATACGAATAGCCTGTGAGGTCCTTGTTCCCCACATTTATCCTCGGTTGAGAAGAACTCGACTTTGATGAATTAAGATAGAGGACATGCTGTAAAAGATCAAGGACATCCACAAACTGATCCATATTCTGTGACTGAAATGATAAAGACTCATCGGAATGTAGCAAACAACAGCGGGAGAAAAGCATATTGGCTAGTGATTGTGAGGCCCTAATTTTTGACTAGAGGGGACACCAAAGGCCTCTGCCCTTCCACCCCTTGGATAGGAAGAAGAATGGGTAACAATAGAGGCTAAAAGGTGCTTTTGTTAGGCAACGCGTTCTCCACATAAAAATTTAGCTTAGTACTCAATACAACGATAAGTCAAATAAACATGCATTAAGGTCCCATTTAAGGATAAGGCAAACAAAACCAGAGATTTGAACATGTGGGGGAACATGAAATATGTCATGGATGCTCTCATTAAGTTCTTGTATCTTGTTGTGCAGTGTTACAACATGCTAGAAAGGTACAATTAGGTTTTGCAGGCTTTAGTAAGATAGATTTACCATTACACCAAATGATATAACTATTATCCTTTCCTTTAGTCTCTCCATAATCATCAATCCAAGGACGACTAAGAAGGACATGGCCAACATTTACAGGTTGGACATTACACCAAATATTTTCGGAATGTAAATCACCCAATTTGATTGGTACTAAATGCCTCTCTAAGACTAGAAAGGTACAATTATTTTCCCAAGTTACCTCGTATGGACGTGATTCAACCTTGCATTTTATTCCTTCATCAATGACAAATTTTCAAACTTTTCCCCCACAATAGACAAATGTCTGAAAATTACTGGTAACTTGGTTAGGAACAACCTAAGAAGTACGGATACGGACACGAGACATAGATACAAGATGGACACACGGACATGGCATTTTTCAAAAAAGTAGGATATAGATACATTGAAGAAACGTTTATAATATATATTTTTATATTTTTTATATGCCTATATAATAAAATTTTAATATTTTTTCAATCAAAATTGGCATAAAAATATGAAGATCACATAAATATTATTAATATATCAAAAAAAAAAAATATCAATGAATAAAAATTTAAGAATTTTATTTAATAATCAACATTCATGATTCAAATTTCAAAACAAATTTGCTAACTATTTTTTTAATTTTTGAATTTTTGCAATATTTGTGTGTGTATAACAAAAATAGTGGAGAAGAAGAAGAGAAAAAGAGAGAAAAATAAAAAAAAAATTGCAAAAAAAAAATTTTAAAATTCCAAAATGTGTCCCCAACGTGTTCGAGATGTGTCTCACTGTGTCTGAGACGTGTCCGAAATTCAAAAACAAATTAGACACTCTTTTTTCGCATGTCCGACACATGTCCGAAACGTATCTGAGTGTGTTTGTGTCCAACACGAATATGTGAGGCAAAATAGAATGTCTGTGCTTCATGGGGAACAACTATTGGATTGGACAACATTTCAGAATTTTAGATCCTACTTTCCATAAATGTTAGGAAAACGAATGTGTCACCCCTCATGTTCTTAGCAGAACGGCATCCAAGTAAAAGAAAGGGTCATTTGGTTTTCATTGAAAATCATCTAGTTTATCGTGGAAGTATCTAGGCGAATCATAGTGGTATATCTACGGGGAACGTCTATGATACATGACCTGATACCTACCATGTGGATAAACGGGTCTAAGAGTGTCCTCCGTGTAACTCTCAAAGAATCTAGAATACCTACCAAAATGATGATCCTTAGGTTGGGTTAACCTAGTATAGTCTATTGGATCCTCCCTAACAAATCTATATTTGTGTCTTGTGGCATTAAGATTAAACAATTCTTTTTTGTTGACAAAATCAAACTACAAAAAAGGAAAGGATGTAAGGTACGAAAGAAAAAAAGATACCGATATATGCTTTCAAATTCCCTAAGTAAATAAAATTATAAACTACTACAAAATGCACAAACAAGTAATAAAAACTGGAAAGAGAAAGAAGGATGCAAGGTCTAATGCTACATGATAAAGTTAGAAACAAGAGTAAAGGGTGATGGAATTATAGGAACAATCAAAGGGAATCAAGAATTTAAACAAGGCTTAAGTAAGGACCCTTTTGCAAGATTTACTTACCAAATTAAATATAGCATTTATCACAATTCTCAAGGGAGTTCGCGTACCTTTTTCAAGGTCCAAGAAGCCTTTATCACAATTTTCTTAAAGTTTTGAGGGTGTTTGTTTGAAGAGATTTTGAAATTTGTGGCTGTTATAGAATTTTCTGGAATTCTGATTTTCTTTGTTACTGGTTCTACACCAATAAGCCAAAACAGAAGTTACTCTGATCAAAAAGTTACTAGAAAAGATAACAAGGATGCAAGATTAAGTAATTCACAAGTCGCTCAAAAAGGGCGTATGGCATGATATAATTTTAAATCATTATAAATCTCATCCGTTGGGATTAAATGCTAAAACTACATTAAAATATAGTTTTAAGTATATCTGCAATGGAAGTTTGTGATCTAAATAACTTATTTCAATTCCAACGCATTTTGACTGACCAAATGGGTAAATGGTAATGACACCATTGTAGTTGATTTCACATTGTGAAATTCGTGTATTTTTTCTTTTCCACTATTGTTTTATCAAATGTGTGTGCTTTTGTGCACATATGCGGCCTTGTGAATGACAGCAATCCAGGGCCAAAAATATGTAGTCAATTCTTCCATCACCTTTTCTGAGTGATAAAAATTGTGTGATGGTTGAAAAAGGATTACTGGATTAGAGATAAATCTATCACCGAATCTCCAGCAATATTTGGCTCAAAACTAACATTTGGGAGCTCAAAAAAGCAACAGCTGACCAAAAAGTATCCAGTAAATGAACCATTCTATAATAACTAAAAACCAAAGCTTAATGTAAGTTCAATTCAATGAATTTTATAAACCAGTGTATTAGTGTGGCTAAATATAAAAAAGAACTACGACCCACTATCACTTGGGTCACAAGTTTCCAATCGAAATGCTGGGCAGAGTGCAGTGAGGCATCACTTTAGACATTAAAAATTGTAGATATACCAGCATAATAAAAAAATAAGAGAAGAAACTTTTGATCCAAATAGGGGGAGGAAGAAGAGCTTAGATCTACCGGCACTAATGTGCTAACAATTAAAGAAGTGTAGATTACAAATCAAATGAAACATCCAGACCAAAGGGATCACCAACAAAAGTGCAGGAAAAAAAATATTTGTAGAACATTTAAAACACAAAAACTACTAGCATAGCAAAAATACAAAATATGTTGACAGTGAGAGGACAGAGAAACCAATAAAAGAGGCCCCAAAAGGAAAGATTTTGAAGACACATAGAAAGGTGGTACAGCAGTAGATAACTGAGGAAACAAGAAATATGTATATAAAGATCACAGAGAAGGGCGAGGGACTCTTTGGTTGGGGATGGGAAGCGGGAACATGTTACATATTCAGCCTTCTGTCTTATGCTAAACTAGTAACTGGCAGCTGACAAGACAGAAAAGTTTGAACCAACTCATCTAAAAGAAAGGCAAGTTCAGAAATGTCATAATACCGCTGAAGCATACTCTAGATCAAGCACAGCTCATCTCTAGCTTTTAGCAGCATGGCCTTGCAGGTCTTTGAAATTTTTTATGTCCCACTTCTTAAGAGCAACTTTAGAAGCATTTGCTCTTTTTTTTTCCAGTCCAAATGTTGTGTTTCTCCTAATGTCCTCATCCCAAACCTCATTAATGAAGAAGGGTAGAGGAAAAGTACACCAAAAAAACAACTCATTCCTTCTGGCTCCTTAGCATAAAAATTCTTCATCACCGGAGAGCAAACTGCTAGGCAGGTCTGATTAAAAAAGTCAGCCTCAATATCACGGTATGAAAAAATCCAGGTTTGATTTGTTTTTTTATGCCAATCCAGGTCTGATTGACTAGGATACAATTGAGGTTACAATCCATCCTGCCCTATCAGAGCACTTGTTGGACTAAAAAAACATACAGGCTTGCAGGTGCACAAATCTGCAGAAAGAGAGGTGCAGGTAATAAACAGAGAAAGCTAGAGAATCTAGGATGACTGAATGAGTACTCCATTCAAGAACACTGCTTGAGCCTGATAATATCTAATTTCTCATTCTTTCTAGTCCTAATTATTTCAAGTCATTAAACCCCAATTATAACTCAGTATTTAGCTGGCCATTTATTTGATGTTTTCAAAACATTCTACTGGGGTATTCTGGGGGAAAAAGGGGCAAGATTTAATTAGGTCGATTTCCTTTTTTTTTTCCCTTTTCCTTTTAAGTGCACGCTTTACAAGCCTCTAAACTATTGTGCCTGGTACCAAAGGCAAACTTGCCTTGGCTAAAAAGAGGAGGCCCAGTGGCATTTTGACTCGCTTGAGTTCCTTGGAGAGTGCTAAGAACAACTCCAACAACATTTTACAAAGGACACATACTCAATGGCAACAGCTGCAGAACATGTCTTTGAAGACATGGCAATATCTAAAACTACAACACAATATAGTACAGCACTGGCAGGCTTATCAAATTTCTGATGTCTGGTATACAATATCTCACATGATTTACTATAGTGGTATGTTCGCTTGAATTTTTTCAGTGACTGACATTCGTGGTAACAAGTTTAACATATATGCATGAACGTGCAAAACTTCCTAGACTAAAAAGATTTCATTCACCAGAGTTTTTTTTTTTTCTTTTCTCCAAAGTCTTAAGGAGATTAAATAACTTCATTTAAACCAATCCCAACTTTCAAATGAGAGTGGATTTGAAGTAAATCTACATGCATACAATTTTAGAATTTAATTAAAATGTTTAAAAACAAAGCCATTCTAGATGAAACTTCAGATGGACAAGCAATCCTAGAAATGAGTTTCTCACCAATAAACTAAAAAATCTCCAAGAGAAGTGATGAGAAATCGTGATACATAAGATACCTAAGAATAAAAAATGACAACCGCATAGTTGAACTAAGAATTTAATATTTCAGGGGAGATCACCTGGTTGCATCAAATCCTCCAATATAACAATACTTTGATGCCCCTATTCCACCATCAGGCCCCTATATGTGAATGAACCATCATCTATTAAAAACGAATGATTCAGATAAGCTCTTTAAATCAAAGAAAAAAAATCAGCAACCTGTGCCCGCCGAAGCCCGAACTCAAGTAGAAGTTTGGACTTCCCAGCAACAAAACGATGCCTTGCAGCATTAGTAGCAACTAATGATGCATAATTTATGAGGTTTACAAATGGAGTTTCCAGCAGTTGAACCACCTGAAATAATAAATATAAGCATTAGGTTGTTTGATGATAAACAAAACAAGTAACAAAGGTAAGTGCATTTTCAGTTTAGCCATAAGGAAAAGCTTCGCATGAAATAATCACTAGAGCATGGCAAAATTTGTTCAAAAGAAGATAATGCAGAAAGGACCAGTTTATAGGAACTTACAGCGATTGGCCCTTCAACTCTCATCAAGGGTACCTTTGGGAAAACAACAGATCCCTCCGAAACGGCATATACTTCAACATCAGAACAATCGATTCCTCTAAGATAATCATAGAAGCCATCCTATAGTTTGTCAATCAACACTGATTAGTGAATCTCTTACTCTGTAGGTAGAAGTCCTGGATTATCTAAAGTATGAACACTGGGAATCTCATAAATTCAGTTTTCAATATCACTAGTGAGAACAGGAAATCCTGACTATGAGAAAGTTCTTTCGAATTAGTATAACAAATGTCTTGATTGTTAAGCATAGAAAATTTTATAAAATGCAGTACACTGGTGAAAATCCACAATAGAGTTAGTGTGTGGTAAATTATATAGGCTTCTTGCATCTGAAGTTCCACTTTGCTCTCAGTCCAATGTGTATCAGTTTCAGTGCATTGCTCGGACTGATAATGCTTCCATGTCTTCATCAAAACCCTGATAGCAGCATAAGTTTGGGGAATTTGCAACTGTAAGTGAAAGATGAAGTGGTCCAAAATCTTATTTTGTTTTGTATTCCAAGTACCACCATAGCCTTGTGCAAGAACCAAATAACAAGGATGTTCATTTTGAAAAATTGCTAATTGTCATGTCAGTGCCTCTCATCGCACACAGATAGATAGCATAGCCTATATAATTTATGATACTGGAAAACTCAATACTTTTTAAATGCCTCTCATCACACACAAATGGACACATAGCCTAAATAATTTATGATACTGGAAACACAATATTTTTGTGGATTGCAGGGGACAATCTTTCAGCCAATTGCTTATGTAAGTTGAGTGTGACTCTGGAAAGTTCTCTTAAAGACATAAAATTCAAAATTTTATGAAAATTCCAAAGGTTTACTCATCAATTTTCACTTAACTCAATGCTTTTACCATTCATAGCCAATAAAGATGAACTAATATCAGTAATTTTAGACAATGAGTTTGTTTACCTCACATGTATTAGGCAAGGATGCCCGGACAAAAGCAATCTCTTCCTCTGTAAATTTAAAATTAGCAATGAACCTTATGCACTCTTCTAGACCAGCAAAAACTGTATATTCACCGCCAAAGGGGTTCTTCCGAAAAAATAAATCGAATCTGAAACATATTAAGATTACAAATAAGGGTCTTCTTAAACAAATACAGAGCATACAGCTCTATAAAGGATTCAGAACATATGTAGCTTTATAAAAGATAGCTTCATAATACAGAAAGAATAGAGTCAGAAGCTCAAAAATGAAAGAAAAATAAGTTAGTATAAGACCCCTTGAAGAAACTATCTAGTATTTAAAAGCAAAATAAAAACAAAAATTATAGAAGCCAAAGACTACAAAATAAAATTTTAAAGTTTGGCAAATCTTTGCTAATAAATCCAGTACTTATAAAGAGAGAAGAAGTTTATATGCATAGCAACCAGCGAAATTTTTTTCATAATTTGGAACTTGGAATATTATCATCTCGAGTAAAATTACTCTTTGATCCATTACCCAAAGTGAAAAAAGGCAACAGCTTGATTTAAAGATAAACGAACTTACTTCCACTTGCAAACATAGAAAAGGTACCTGATTGAATGATAAAGTTAAAAAATTATTTTTTTCTTTCCAATTAAACCCAACTACTGACATGGTTGATTGCATTGAAAGTTTTATCAATTATCTTCAAGCTAAAAGTGACTATGAAATCCCTACTCAGAGTTGCATGTTTCAGTTTATAATAGAACTGCACCTAAAACTCCAACTACTTCATAACACATTCAAAGAACTGGAGATGAAGAAGATATGCATTATACCACCCAAACAGGTGAAGACTAAACTCTTGCTGCTCAAAATTTCATCTTATAGGCAGAAAAAGTTTGCTGAAATTCTTCATCTTTCAATTTAAATTGCCTTTCTTTGAAAGTAAATTTATATTGCCTAAATTTTAGTAAAGTCATGTTTGGTTTGGTGATATCCAAAATTACTAATCAATGTTCTTTGCTTCTCCTCGTTAAAATATAGTTGGCTATTTGGTGAGGTTATACAGGAAACCTAAACCTAGCTAGATATGATTGTATATTAAAAAAAATTATTAGTAAGAATTTTAGAGATAGGAGAGGTTCCAAAGAAGGTATGAAAGAGTGGTATTTCACTCTTGTTCACTCAGTACCTTTCCATTTCTTGGAGTAACCCAAATTTTCTTATGGATTGATTACTATCACCACAGTATTGTTGCAGGAAGCAATAAAAATAGTGAAGGAGAAAATTGGTGGTACAGCAACAGTAGTGGATTTTGAGGATTTTTTCCCCTTTGGGAAAGTAAGTTCCAATATTCATCTCCTAGTAATTTATCTGATTTAATGTTGGAATTTCTCTTGTCACATCATATATGAGTGCAGGCCAAGTGTTGTACCACATAATTGTTTTTTGCTGTGGTTATTTGTTTCTCTTTATTTTTCTCCAAATTCCTTGGTTGCCACTTGCACAAGATCCTTAGAATTCCATTTGTTAAGGCAGAAAGAAACTAGTCACTCAGTGAAACCTTAATTTCCAGGACCATTTCTAGAAGTAATCTACCGATAGCCATTGTTGACCTCCCTGAAGTCACTAGTTTAATGTATGAACCGTATCGTCCAACTATCGTGCAAATAGAACTTCATGTGCAAGGTTCATCTGCTCAACAACCAGCTGAGCACATATCAAGTAAGCAAGATTTGTTGTAAGATACAAGCTCCTAGCTCCTAAAGCCACAGAAAACCCAAAATATTATGATTTGGTATTTACGGGCAACATGATATATTGATTCTATAGGTGAAGAACATATTGATGTAAGATCAGCTTCCCAACATTCCTTCATAAATATGTCAAAAAGAGCCTTAAAAATTTACTAGCAAGACATTATTTCTATCATGACGGCTTGTGATCTAGAGGTCACGAGTTCGAGTCGTAGAAACAGCCTCTCCTCTTGCAGGAGTAAGGCTGCGTACATCTAATCCTCGCCAAACCCTGCAGTGGCGAGAGCCTCATGCACTGGGCTAGCCCTTTTACATTATCTTCATCATAGCACACATTATACTTTCACCACAGGAATGACCCTTTAGACTCGCATGACTTTCACACTTACCCCCACCAAGCTCATCATTTATTTAGTACCCATCACGTATCCGTGCTTCTTCAAACAAAGTGAGATTATTATTTTTAATTTCTGAAGCAAAGAGAGTAATGACAGCAGCAAATGTGAGTATTCATCAAAGCTCCATATTTCAACTATAAATGTTGCAATTAAATTGATCATCCAATAATGACTCGCACCCCCTTTCCATCACATTTTTGCCATGGAAACAAAACTAGACCAATTTAATTTGTCCAAAACAAGCCGTCTAAGTTGGGCTTCCGTTGCATATATCCATAATAATCAGAACCATATACCAGAAACAATCAAAACAAATACTATAAAATAAATATGCAATTTAAAACAAATAATCCCCATTAAGAAACAAGCAACAAAACCAAGGGGAAAAAAGAAATAAAGAACAAGGGCAATTGGCATACGGAAAATGCACTCACACTGCTCGTTCATTGTTCTTGCCGGCTTTCCAGTAAGCATAGGCCATGGTGAACTGATATTGATCTGTAAGGAGTGGCGTCACCATTGGATTGGTCGGCCCAGCAATAACTGAACGCCGATTGTCTTCCACTTTCGGACCGTTAGCTTTTTCCTCCATTTTTCTTCCACGAGATTCTAGGGTTACCTTCTTTTTCTACAGAGTGCAATAAGCTATTGTCGTTCTTATACTTTGCCTAGTTATATAAAAGCATACACACAATACAATATATATAGTCGATATAGACGTAAGAAAAACGCATAACCTAGCAAGGGGGACCTTTGTTTTCGCGGTTAGAGAGAGAAAGAGCTGTTGAGACTTGAGTTGAGACCGTTAAAAACGAAGGGTTGGACGAAAATCGTTGAAAACACAAGAAGAGACCGCGGACCAAAGGATGGGATAACAGGGCAAGAAATGCTCCTCCTGTATTATATAATTATTATCAAACAAACTACGAGTACGAGCACTTTGGCCGTGACGTCATTCCCATTAAGCAGTTTATCATAATTAATTAAAGGAAAGTTCGTGTCCATAAAGAACTTATCTCAAAATTGTACACTTTTCAAATTAGTAATGTTATTTTTACTTTAACATTTTACTAAAAAAATTTATCTGTTGATGTGACTGTTCTTAGTGCTAATGAATTTAGCTTCTTAATATATGCATGTGCTAGTAAATTCAGCATCTTAATACTAATCATGTCAGGTGAGTTCAAGAGGCTTAATTGACTAGCACCCGCATATACTAAGAGGCTTAATTAACTAGCACCCGAACAGCCACGTCAACAGGTAAAAAATTTTCGTAAAATTTTATGGTAAGGATAGCATTACTTTTTTCAAATTATTATCTCAAATAATATAATATTAATGTGATACTAAATTATTATTAATTTTTTTAAATTATATAATTAATGTAATTCAATCACATCAGTATTACATAATTTGAAAAGAATATATTTTTTCATATGAAAAAAGGAAAAAAAATGGCCTTTTTTTAACAGAGAAATTTCATTCTGCACACGACTCTCCAAATTTCTCTGCCCAGAAATTCTCTGTCTAGTTGAAATAAAGAAGTTTTTTATTTTTTTTATTTTAGAAGTATGCTTCTATTAAACAAATAACATGAACACAAATTGTACATAAAGATGTGCTCTATATCAAAAGAGAAAATAAAGAGAAAAACAAGGGGAAAAAAAAGACCTTTTTTTAACAGAGAAATTTTATTCTCCACATGACCCTCCAAATTTCTCTGTCCAGAAACTATCTGTCTAGTTTAAATAATGAATTTTTTTTTCAAATTTTAGAAGTATGCTTATATTAAACAAATAACATGAACACAAATTGTATATAAAGATGTGCTCTATATCAAAAGAGAAAATAAAGGTAAAAACAAGGGAAAAAAAAAACCTGGCTGAAGAAAGTGCGGAGTGGGCAAGTAAGTAAGGCTAGTAAACACGTGAATGCACCTCCAATGAAAGCACCAATTTTTGTTAAATTCATTTCACTAATTGTAATTTTGCAACACAGAGGCTAAGAAATCAACTGCACTGACCCTTAAAAAGAAGAGATAACGTCTTAGTGGCAACAGAATCTTAAAGGGGTGAATGAAAATACTTCAAGTTTCAGTAAGTAATATGAAGAAAGTGATGATAAAGAAATGTACAGTGAATTAAGTTGAGTGAATTTCAGATATTCTGGTCTTTTATTTTATTTTATTTTTTTATTTTGCTTAAACAAATAAAAAAAAATACTTTAAAAGGTATTATCAACTTATCAGGGGCGGCTCAACACATTTAGAGGCCTAAAGCAAAATTATAAAATGAGACTTTTTTATTTATTAAAATTTTATAAATTTTTTATTTAAAATTTATTTTTCTAGATTTTTGATGTGTAAAATTACTAATTAAATTCTTATAATGAATTTCTTCTAATATTTCTTTTTCAATTGATAGTATTGCCAATCTACTTAATCTTTTTTGAGACATTGTAAATCTTAAGTAAGATTTTATTAATTTTAGTTTTGAAAAACTTCTTTCCGCAGAAGCAACAGTTACGGGAATTGTTAACATTATTCAATAAGCAATATATGCATTTGGAAAAGAATCAAATATTTTTATATGATTGAGTGTGTCGATTGGAATATTATTTTCTATTTGTATAACTTCTTTTAAAACTTTCAATTCTGAAAATAAATCTAAACTATCAATATCTGAGTAATTATTATATTTTAAGGAACATTCAAAATTAAGACAATGTTCTTTTAAACTATCATTATCTAGTGACTTCAATTTTTTACCACTAAAAAGAAAATAAAAAATATTTTCATATATTTTAAATTGTTCAAATCTATTTTGAAGTGAAAAAATTGCTTGATCTATTATGTATATAAAATAATTAATTCAGAAAATATAACAGGTCGCAGAGTAATTTTCAAAAAATATAGCAGGTTGTTAGGTTGCAGAGTTCTTTCTAGACTTAAAGAAAGAATTTTGTAAATAAAAAATAAGAACGTTAATTATTGAAAAAAGTAAAATGAGATAAACGAGAAGATAATAAATACTATCAAAAAGTAGTTATTAGGTGATAGTTGTATAATAAAAGAGAGAAATTAAGAAGACGAAAAGATTTATTTAATTTTTTATAATAAATATATTTTTTTAAATATAAAAAAAATTATGAGGCTTAAACAATTGGGGCCTAAAAAATTGGGGGCCTAAAGCCAGGGTTTCACTGACCTTATCCTCCAACCGGCCTGCAACTTATATATTAGGTATGGAATTTTAAAATTTCCATGATTTTATTTTATTTTATGATTTGAGGGTCGATTATTGCTAATATTTGAATTTGGTGGGGTTGAGAATTAATATTGTTGGATAAAGACAAAGTTGCAATTAATTAGATTATGGATCCAAATGACAAAGACAATGCGCATTATAATAAATGTCCATCAAAATTTGTCAGGTTCTACGATTACTTTGTGACATTCAACTTTCATATAACAAGTGGAATTAAAAACATTTAACACAGATTCCACGAATGAGGCAGAGGCAGAGACCATAAGAAAATCAAAGTTACGAATTCTGAAGTGGTGTTTGGTCTGCTGAGTCCATTCCGTCCAATACGCAGGTTGAAAGCGTAACGGTTGGTTAAACCATCAAACACGCAGCTAGACAATCCTAAAAAGTAAAGTAGACTAGTATTGCACGTATTTTTCAATAACCAATTAATGCATTCATATCATGCCTAACACTTAGGCCTCATAAACCGGGTGAGTTTGGATGGGTTAAAAACAAGTCGAGTTAAAATAAGTTGAACTCATATTTGTTTTGTGATTAAACGGTTTAAATATAGATTAGGTTGCATACAGATTGGGTCAACTCGAATTCAATCGATTATTTTTTATTCACTTTAAGATTTCATTTGATTAGGTAAAAAGTAGAGGAAAGTAAAGAAAATAAAAAAAATATAAAATTTATTAAGAATTTAGTTAGCAAGAAAGACAAAATTCTCCTTAAAAATCGGATCCATATAACTATTTTTTTCCTGAAAAATATCACTTCTATTTTCTCACATAAAACACAAGAAAAATTATATTTTTTGTAAAAAATAATTACATATAATCTGTATTCCCATCTTATTCATTTTTTTTTTTACATTTTTCTCTTTCACCACTAGTGATAGAAATTTTTTTATTCTATAACTTTTTTAAAAAAAAATTTGATTTCTTATGTTATACAATAAATAATTATATATATATATATATTTGAAGATAATTAATATATGTTACAATTATATAGAGAGTTAATAAAATATAAATATATATATACTGATATACATAAATAGTTAATGTGTGTATATATATATATATATTTAATACTGCTATATATATATAAATGATACACCATTATATATATATATAATGTAATTAATATAATCTACATATTACGTTTCTATCTATATATATAATTATATGTAATTAATTTTTTTTATGTATATAAGTAGTGATAAGAAATTTTATTTTTTTCATGATAATTAATATAAATCTACAACATTACTTTTTGAGTGTTAGAGGACCTTTAAGATTATCCAATAAACTAATAAGATGAATTCATATTTTTATATATGTATCTCCCTGATGTAGTTTGTATATGCCAACTAGCAAAAACTAATTCAACTTACGTTGGATCACAAGATTCTAATTTGTGTTTTGTTTATATATATGGTGATGCTGAATTATATTATCTAAATATTAATTTTGTTTTATAATTCATGATATATGTTTTACTATTTTGTTATTTCACTAATGGAGATATATATATTCTTATATATATATATATATATATATTTCTTATGGATCTTCTTTGTATAAAATTATATTTTTATTGTCCTTAAACTTGTAGTTTAGATTATATTATATAGATAAAAGGCTTTTCTTTTGTAGTTAAGATTTTTATTGATTTTAAATTTCTAGTTAGAATTATATTATAGAGATAAAATTTGAAATTTTCTTTATAAATAAGACTTAAAACGATTGTTTTGTTCGTCTAATGAATGAGCCGGCCTTCCTAGTCTTATTTTAGTACCAATTTTTCAATTTAGTTTCGAATTTTCTTAATTTCAAATAAAATGAAAAGTATCCACTTGTAAAGTAAGGTAGATACCATTACATGTGAGTCTTATTAATATTTGTGTCTTTTTGAAGAGTCCTATTTGTAGTTAAAGTAATAATGAGATTGATTGTGGACAAATTAAACCAAGTCTGATCATTTTAGAAAGTTTACTAATTTAGTTTATTGAATCCTATTAATATTTAAGTCTTTTTGAAGAGTCCTAATTATAGTTAAAGTAATATTCTAGTGAAAATAAGTTTTCTAATTAAAATTTAACAAAATATATTAATTTTTTAATGAAAAAAAAAGTGGCTGAAAGAGCCGTGGAGAGTGGTGGCTGTGATCGAGAGATTGTTGTGCGTGGGTTTTTGAATTGCAGAAATTGAGGTAGACTGATTGTAAGAGAGTAGCCTGCCAGACTTTGTTTTGATGAGATATTCAATATAAAAAGCAATAGTTTTGTTTTCTGTTCTTTCATATTATTGCTATCTTCTTGTTCGTTATTTTAACAATTGATATCAGAGTATTTTTTGAGGTCTAGGCGTCTTCTTCATATTTGAAGATAGTGGGTATTATATTTTTATATATTCACTTCAACTATACTAATCTTCAAATCATTATTCAATCTTCAAATCTTACTTTTTTTTAATATTATTAATATCTAAAATATAATTATTTAACATATATTTATTCAAACTTTAATTATTTATCACCTTTTTTTTTATTAAAAACTCTATGATATATTCAAGAAATATCTTGATAATAAATAAAAACAATTCTTGCAAAATTAATTTTAAATTTTAAATATTTATTTAAATAATATAAAAAAATTAATTAGTAATTTAGAGTCTTATAAAAATAATCAGTGGATGAATAATGAATAAATAGTAATTTGAATGATGAATAGTAAATCTTCAAATATGGAGATAAAAAATGAAAATACTATTAATTTCTTCAAATTTGATGCTAATTTGAAAATAGATTAAAGTGCTCTTTCTTTCTTCATTTTCCATCATCAAATTTAAAGATTTGAAGGTAAATTGAAGATGGTCTAACACCCTGTATAGGTGAAATCAACAGGTAATAGTAATTTTGTATTATTAAAAGACGGAATGATTCTAAACTAATAAAGAAGCCGCCGGAATGCATTACAATTTTTTAGTTTGGACTTTGGAGATTGATGCAATGTCATATTGATCCGTCCAAACTGAACAAACAATTAATTTTCTTATAAATAATAATGAAGCAAACAAATTCGCACACATAACTTTTTAAAAAAAAATGTGTGTGTGTGTGTGTGAGAGAGAGAGAGGTTTGAAACTGACATTGTCTTATTGCATCTATCGTTTGGTGAGGTCCAAAAACAATGGGCAAAGCTCAACTCAAAGTGATTTAATCCCCACATAAGGCTCTAAGTATATATATACAATTTAGTAAACAACCTAACAGCATGTACAAATTGAACCTTCTATACCCGTATAGTACAAGTATGTGTGTGTGTATATATATAGTTGGGCCAAATTTAGTATACAACCTAACAGCATGGAATGGAATGTGAGGAGCGATGATTTAAGTTTAATCATAATTCATTAATAAGAAAGAGCTTAGTTAAACAATGTTGTTTCTTATTACAAGGCGTCATCGATCGACAACCACAGGGAAGTTTATGGAGGATATTGATAGCACATTCCAAAAAGATCTCATAATGCCAAAATCACAAGATGCCTACTTTGCAGTCACCATGAAGAGGACAATATATGTGGGACAAAATAAATAACTAATAATAATACTAATAATGGGACTGCCAAGACAAACACATGCAGCTTGGCTCATCCTGTCCTTGATTACAACCTCGTTGTCATCCATGAGATATGCAACATCTACAAAGTTCATTCTACTCTAGACCTAGTAAATCCATAAGTTCAGTTCCAAGTTCAAACTAGACTTTTTTCCCGATCTCACGATTAGTCAATTCAACTCACTAAAGTTCATCTCAAATATTTGAGGTTGATTATATAACTATAAAGAATGATAGCATCATTCACAAGTGTTTACTCTCGTAATATGATTGGCATGTGTATTACATGCGTTTATTTCACGCGTGATCACATGCCAATCAGATAGAGTGTTGGACACTCGAGACTAATACTAGCATTTCTCATATAAATCTTGTTTTGTCAATTTACTTAATTTAAAATTATTTGTTCAAGTATATCACACATTATCAAATCTTTTTCACTATCTCTATCAAACTTTATTTTGGTTGGTCCTGTCTTTTAGCATGACATTCGATATGAATCATATCAATCTTTCTTATTGGTGCATTTACTAATCTTTGTTGTACATAAATATATCATCTTAATCGATTTTCCCTTATTTTCTCTCTTATAGGTACTATTCCTACCATTTCATGAAAAAGTTCATTTTTAATTTTATCTTTTCTTTTTTTAACTTACCGTGCATTCAATCACAACATCACATCCTTATTTTAGTCACACTCAATTTATTAACATATTTCTTACCAACATTCTATTCTATATAAATCTGATAGCTTATTTTATAAAATTTACCTTTCAATCAAATAAATTTTTTCTTGAGTTGCATATTAATAAGAGAATGACAATGTAAGCTCTAACGTGTGTTTTCTCAAACAATAAATAAATATACGATGAGAGAATTGGTGGCTATACATACGACAATTAAGAACTTTGATTTGACAAAGAAAGAGAAGAAGAAAGAGAATCCTAATTACTACTTTAATATCTGATGCAAAAATCAATTAAGAACATGAAACAACAATAAACTCTTTATAGTAGGGTTAAAAATAAAACAAATGACTGAACTACTCTTAATGAAGCTAACTATAATATACAATACTACTCTAACACCCCTTCAAACTCATGATTCTATAGCAAAAAAGCATCAAAATTTTGTCAAGCAAAAAACAAAAATGCATAATCACATGAGTCTTCATAAATAAGTCAGCCAACTGCAAAATAGAATAATGAAATGGAAGAGAAATTGCACCGACTTGAAGATTATGATGCATAAAATGATAATCAATCTCTATGTACTTAGTACGCCCATTGTAGATACCTCATTTTGAGACCATTGATTGAATGAAGTTGGTTTTTTCATTTTTGGTAAGTTGCTACAATGTGTCCTATATATAGGAGTATTTTAGTAATTTCTCATTTCGCACATTGAAAATATTTTTTTATATTTTGGTCATTTTGTCAATAGAGCACATTTTGGTCATTTCGCCCATAAAGGGCATTTTCGTTATTTTTTCCATAAAAAACATTTTCGACATTTTGATCATTTCACTCATAGAGGGCATTTTGGTCATTTTACCCATAGAGAACATTTTCGTCATTTTGTCCATAAAGGGAATTTTTGACATTTTGTCCATAGAGGACAATTTGGTCATTTCACCCATAGAGGGCATTTCTGTCATTGTGCCCATAGAGGGTATTTTTGACATTTTATCCATAGAGGACATTTTAGTTATTTCACCCACAGAGGGCATTTCCGTTATTTTGCCCATATAGGACATTTTTGACATTTTGGTCATTTCGTCTACAGAGGGGTACTTTGATCATTTCGTCCATAAAGGGCATTTTTGGCATTTTGGTTCTTTGACACATTAGGACCCTTGATGATATTCTAGTCATAATACCCATTAATGACATTTTGACAAATACTAGAGGTTTCCTACTTTATAGTGGTTTTTCTATAATATTGATGCGATTTTTTCATTGGGAATGCATTTTGATAATTATAGAATATTTCTATCCCATATAGGTTATTTTGGTAATTTATGGGCATACATACAATTTCCTTGACATTTTACCCATATAGGATTAATTTGGTAATTTTGGGCCTTACGGACAATTTTGACTTTTTTTATGCTTTAATGGCATTTTTGTAATTTCCTTGTCCCTAAATTCTCCACCAAATTATGGGCGATATAGTTAATATAGGTTTGCCTACCAAATACTTGTCTATTTCATTCCCTTCCTTATTCTACAGAATTTCTCTTAGATTTGTGCACAAAATAATATCTATATCTAATTGCTTGCTAATTAAGCATTCAATCTTGGTCATTTATCTATATGATTCATTGTGAACCATTGGATCAAACCTCCTTACTTTTTTCCTATAAATAAGACCCTTTGGCTACATAATTAGGGGAAGAAAAAAATTAAAAAGTCAGACACTGCAGCAATAATCCTTTTCTCTCTTTCATATTTCTTGAAGCCTCGTTCTACATAAGCAATAGTTCTAATCCATTAAAGGATGAGTTCCATACCACTAAAGATTCAATCTTAAGAGTTTAAGCTCAAAGACTTGTCTGATTTAACCCAATCAATCAGGTACGCTCCCTCAAACCCTTTTATTTTCTCTTTTCTTGATTTAATTCATCCTATCACTCTTGATAGAATAAATTGAATTAGAGAACTACGTTGGCTCTAAGTTCATTATCTGAATGGATACGTAGGATGCCTCATGGGCCCGAGTCTACTATTTTCTTTTAAGTTATTTAGTTTATGTCTTTTTTCTTATTTCTTCCATGTCAATCTCCCTCTCTTTACTCCTCCTTTTGGTTTATTTAATTTATTTATTCCGTTTATTTTATTCTTTCATGTCATTATTATTATTATTATCTATTTCTACTCATTCTCTCTCTTATTTGTGTCATGAAATATTAAGTCTTGTGAATGAACACTTGAGGCCAGTCCATTCGAACTAGGTGGGATGGGTGCCTAACCCCTTCTCATATCGTACTTTAGCTCCCGAATTCAAAAATTCTTTGGTTAATTGTAGACTAGTTTTTGTTTTACTTTATTTTAACTCATGTCAAGAGGTTTAGAATGTAAATAAGACCAAAGCATTTTAATTTTAATTTTCTTTGCTATTCTTTTTACATGTATTCTCAATGAATTGTATTAGGTTTTCTTGTTATTTAGCCTCAAACAAGCTGGGGACTCCTTTATGTATTTATGTACACTCCAATCTAAAAAGAGAGTGTGTTCCTCTCCCACCTCGAGAGAGGGGACTTTTAAAGTCGTGGAGGTTTGTTTGGCACTCCTCTCTATTTTTTGGCATCTGGGCTCATACCCATGAGAGACTGAATTGTATGCAATTAGAATGACACTCTTGTTATCACAATAATTGACAAATAATTGACAAAACTAGTGAGTAACTATTATAAACACACAATCTCAGTCTTAATAGTAACCATTGCGTGATACTCAGCCTCAGGAAAAAACCAAAGATAATGGTTGGCTTCTTACTTTTCCATGAAATAAGAAAATCACCAAGAAAAACACAAAAGTTAATAGTAAATTTTCTATCCATGCTATTATCATCCTAGTTAGCATCAAAATAGTCCTGAAACTCCAAGGAATAGGAGGAAGAAAACAATAAACTCTGATGTAATGTACTATGGAGATAACATAGAATGATGAGAATAACAGCCCAGTGACTATGGTAGAGAACAAAACAAGCTCTAGCAAATAAGGTAAGATTAGACAATAGAACCCTATCAGAAAAAGAATAATGGACATTAAGCTCTAGTGGTGTCTCAATTATTCGAGTGTTTGTTAAACGGGCTCACTAAATAACACTAGACATATACTTTGACTGAGAGAAAAGATAACTCTTAGGAGAAAAGGCAACTTCAATACCTAAGAAATAAAAAAAAATAGCCGAAATCTTTCATCTCAAAGTAGTCTTGCAACTGTGATTTCAACAATTCTATTCCAACTGTGTTATCACTAGTAAGAATTATATTGTTAATAGAGAGTAAGAAAATAGTGTAGCTCGTAAAAGTAGAACAAAAAAAAAAGAGCGAAATCATGACCAATAGCATGAAAGCTCAAATCACATATGAAAGAAGAAAATTTGTTAAACCAAAATTTAGGAGTTTGTTTGAGACCATATAATGCCTTCTATGGTTTGTAGATTTCACCAATATTGTGAGGGAGACCAAAAGGAGAATCATGGACACTCCAACCAAGTCTCTGTTAAAAAATGAATTTTTAATGTCCATTTGAAAAAATACTTCATTGAAGAATAATAGCTCCGAATTGTTACATCCCGAACCTTACCTTGTGTGAAATCCAGGACGTGACCGACTTATCACCCAAACAAGCCATATAAACTCATGTGAGCTATAAACCTATGAGAAATCCTCCTCGATGATAATTAAACAATGGAAGTATTATTCATTCATAATTGATCCACCTGATCAGAGCTTACTAATATACAATAACAAAACATACCATACTTTGGATTATATTTTCATAAGAGTTTAGCTTACAAAAGTTCTTTACTATACTATTAACTTGAGGCATAGATTTTTTTTCACTATTTATGACTACAAAAATTGTCTTACAAGAGTTACTACTTCACTATCTATACTATATTTGTTCTTCACAAAAAGCACATCTTACTACTCTTGTTTTGTGACCCAACTTGGCCTTAACTATTTGCATTGCAAAAACTATTATATTATGTAAGCTTCTAAATAGCTTACCTTTATAAAGCTTCTTCCCACTCATTTGGATCACCTCGAAAAAAAATTGGGGAACTGGGGTGAGCTAAAACGAAGCTCAGTGAGTAATCACGACACTCTATCATGGATTTTCAACCGATAAAAGTTTTTGGAACAGAATATCATGACACTCTATGTTGTCACAAGGATGTCATACGAGAGTTTTACCATTCTAGGATGGCAGTTCATCCAAGAGGCATAAAGATGTACCATAATCTTCGTAGACAATATTGGTGGAAGGGCATGAAGGCCGATGTGGTAGGATTTGTTAGTAGATGCTTAACATGCCAGCAAGTTAAGGCCGAACACCAACGACCCGCAGGATTGCTTTAGCCACTTCCAGTTATTGAGTGGAAATGAGAACACATAATGATGAACTTTGTGTCCGAGTGTCTTAAATTGCCACATGGACATGATGTTATTTGGGTTATCATGGATCAATTGACAAAATTCACGTATTTCTTGCCCATTCGGACTACAGATTCAGTGGAGTTGCTTAGTCACTTGTATATACGAGAGATTATTCGTCTCCATGAGGTTCCAGTATCTATTATTTCTAACAAGGATACACGATTCACAAATCACTTTTGGCAGAGTCTATAAGCAGCCTTGGGTACCAATTTGGCACTTAGCACCATATTCCACCTAAAGACTGACGGCCAGTCTGAGTGCACTATTCAGACCTTGGAGGACATGTTACATGCTTATGTCATAGATTTCAAGGGTAGTTGGGAGGATCACTTGCCACTTGATGAATTTGCCTATAAGAACGATTATCAGGCAAGCATCAAAATGGCACCATTCAAGGCCTTGTATGAAAGACCATGTCAATTACCTATTTGTTGGACCGAAGTTGGGGATGCTATAGTTTTGGGTCTAGACTTAGTTCGGGAGACTACTGAGAAGATAAAGGTTATCCGACAGTGGTTACTTATGGTACTGAGTAGGCAAAAGAATTATAACGACAAGAGGCGTACGCCTCTAGCCTTATAAGTTAAAGATCATGTTTTTCTCAAGGTAGCACCACGGAAGGGTTTGACTCGATTCAAAATGAGGGAAGCTAGCACCACGATACATTGGACCATTTGAGATCCTTGAGAGGATAAGACAAGTTGCTTACTGACTTGCATTGCCGCCATAATTATCTGGGGTTTATAGTGTATTTCACGTGTCTATGCTTCGTAAATACCAACTGGATCCTTCACATGTGTTGGATTGGACAAAGTTAGATATTAAGGATGATGCATCTTACAAAGAGTGCCCTATTCAAGTTTTGGATACTAGGGAGCAAGTTTTGAGGGGCAAAACTATTCCTCTAGTTAAAGTCCTATGGTGATATCATGGCCTTGAAGACGCTACATGGGAGCGTGAGGAAGTAATTTGTACCAAACATCCCGACTTGTTTGCTAATCAAGGTATACTCTAAATCTTGAGGATGAAATTTTTCTAAAAAAGAGAGAATGTAAAGACTCAAAATTTTTTTCCCCTAAATTATAAAATAATAATAATGTAAAATTTTATTAAAAAATTAAAAATTTCAAATGAAAGGATTAAAATGGGTTTGGAAATAAAAATGAGGAAAAGAAATAAAGAGAGGCAAAAAGGAGAATTCACCTTTTGTCTTACTTTTGGCTTATAAAGCCAAAACTCTTACACACACTAGAAACGCACATACACATTTATGTGACAAAGGGAGAGAAAGAGGGAAAGAGAGAGAAAAAGAAACAGAAGAAGAGAGGGAAAGCTAGGGTTTGAAGATCTTTGGAGAAATGTCATTTTTCTTGGGAGATTGAAGAAGTACAAAGTCTTCTTACTTACAAATTTCAACCTAGAAGCAAGAAATTTGAAAAATCCATCAAGATTCAACAAGGGAAAAGTTGAGGTTTCTACCACAACTTGAAGAAATTGAGGTAGGAGATTTCTAAATCCAGGTATAGGAGATGTGTAGTTAGGTTTATTGCATATTTATCTCATCTATTGCCATTAGATAGCTTATATTTGCATTTTAGGGCATATATGGCATGTACATTGAAATTGCATGAAATTGGTGCATTCCGATTATGAGATAGTTTATTTTGATCTTGTCTAACTATTAAATACACTCTTGGTTATTTATGAAAAGAATTTCTTGGTGGAATCATGAAATGAGATTATATGTTTTATGCTTAATCTTGTAAATAACATTCAAGGTGTTTGTGAAATTGTTTGAACAAATCATTGATGTGAAATTATGAAAATTTAATGAAGTCATTTGAATGCTTAATCCTTATGATGGATATACGATGAATTATGAACATAAATGTAAATGTTAAGCTCCTTGAAATGTGAGAATGAACACTTGAAAATGATAAACATGGAGTTAGGATTGGACTCGTCAATTGTGCGACTTTGAGTATGGTGAGATTGTGTTTACTCGAGATTTTGATTGGTATACGAGATGGTGTCTCCCTTCAGCTTACGAGCTGTAAACCCGCGCAGGTGGTCGTATGTCTTCATCGGGTTAGTAGCCCGTAAAACACACAAGTCTTATCGGGGGCCGACTAGGAATATAATCTTGGGATTAAGACTAGAGAGATGGAAATGGAAACTTGGAATGATTGAAGAAACTCAAATAAAATGAAACCTTCAACCTTAGAATAATATACATTGTTCTCCTTGATAATGCTTCTTTGTAATGCTTATGTGCTTTAGTATATGAAAACTTAGTTATTGGTTTGAATCATTGTTGTTGATAAGGCATGCTTGATGAACACTTAATTGTCACTACACGTGATAAAAAGAATACACGTGCCACCACATTTGCTTACCTATGTTTAGATTTCTTCTACCGGGATTGTTGTACTAACCCCTACTAGATGCAGGAGCAAGCAAAGAGACAGTTGCTAGTTGAAGAATACTTTTGATGCCTTTTGAGGGACTCCTCATTTTTTTTGTTTGGATGACCTTATATATATGTGGGAAATTACGATGAATTTCATTTTGAACATGTATATATTCGAAATAGGTCATGTTGGATAGAATTTAAAGAACCATTGAAATCTTTTTGGAATGTCCTTTATTTTGTTCACTTGAACATCATGAAATTCCCGTGAGGAGCTTGCTTACTTGTGTACTTATTTTTGAAAATGAAACATGTAGTTGTAATTTAAGTTGTATATAACTAGATGTGGAATGATGTTGTACTCATTATGAGACTTATAGTTCATTTTAGCCTTGTTATTGAAGATGTAAAACATGAGATTTTGAACGTGGAAATAGAAGTATATTTTGCTTGAGGAATGAAAGGACTACTAGATGTTTTATGAATGGTAGATAATGATATGGAGGTTAAATGAAATAAAAATGAATATTTAAAACCCTTGAAAATTAGGTTGAATTGAGGAAGAAGACAAAATAAGACATATTTTCTGAAGCAGGCCAGAGCATGTCACGACCCGAAATCCACCCTATGCGGATCTCGTGTCGCGGGGCCGACCCGAAAGTCGTCCCTACTTTTTCCATTCCTGTATCATAGTACTAATATGCAAAGTACTAAAACCTCAAAACAATAACAGTGGAAGTCTTATCAGTAGTAATACATCAGCGGAAGTCTTTCAATACACAATGTTAGCGAAAGTCTTTACAATACATAATATGGTTCTACATAAACAAAATAAGAACCAAACATGACCAGCACCCGAGGGTGGTGAATACATGGGAGAACTAAAACATAAACTGATGCATTTCCTCAAATGTCCTTCTACGTCTTTAGACTCCTACCGGGGTCTCGTGGCATCAGTACCTGAAATGGGGGTGAGGAGGGTGGAATGAGCTACAAGAGCCCAGCAAGTTTATACAGATCTCCGACACTGGTATCGAGGATCATAAAAGAATATGAATCCAAGAATAAGAATATGATAGCCAATCATAAAAATAAGATGCTATAATAGCCAATGGGAACAGTTGCCATAAAGGCCAATAAACAATGGAACATAATCTACAATTAGGAGTAAGGGACATAACATCAACATGAAACTCTTAACATGTGAACAGTGGCAAATGAACAGTGGGATCACAATGTGTAATCAGTAGGAATGGCATAACAATGTCCTGGAATTCTCGACGATAATACAATAACAAGAAAGTACTGCCATTATAATTGATCACAATAATCAATCAAGGAATATCTCGCAATACAAGATAATCATAAGAACAATGTAATTCAACAATTTTAGTTGAACAATCGTATAAGAGATGCTTTTGTTCTGTGTCAGGGCTTGATATGCCCTCGGTCCTTGGGGGCCCGGTTTACCCCCTTCAGTGCATTCCAGTGTATGGCCATATGTCCGTTCACGGACTCGACCCGAAGGTCTTCAGTGAATTTAAAAGCATCGGATGGATATTGTGACTAAGCACAATTCCAGTATACATAAACATTTCATGATCATACATGATTCCATAGGAGTATATAAAAATGGAATATCATCAATTCAATGGAAACATAACAATAGGCATTTCAAAGCACGGTTCAGCATGATAACAATGGTACAACAATAAATCAATGTCCACCAGATAGAACAATATCACATTGTGGAGACAATAACATCAGATACGCTCAGGAGTGCAAGTTTGGCAGTAAAAGAATGAACTTGGCTTGATAACACCACATGGAAGAGAAAGGGTATCTACTTACCTCTAATGCATTGCTAAATCAGTCTCCTGTAGGTTTGCCTTTTCCCGTTGAGTTCCCTATATATCAGTAAATACGTTTCAGAATAATTTCTGTTCACCAGATTCTATGCCTTGCTATGATCAGTATTTCTAATACTTATTTAGACTTTTATATGTCCGTTGTTCTCGGAACCTCTTTTCATAATTTTGACATTACCAATAGATTCGGAAGGTTCAGAATAATAAAAATTCACTAATTATTTAATTCAATCGGAGTCCATTTGACTCACCTATGAAGCAGGGGTATTTTGGTCATTTTTACAAGTCGTAACTTTTCGGGACTCTGTCTCATGAAACGGACCTCACCATTGGACTCAGAGCATCCGAGATAATAAAAATTGACTATTCATTTGCCCTATTTGGACCTCGTTTGACCCACTTTTGAGTCAGGGGCATTTTTGTAAAATTAACATTTTTCTGTTGGGCCTTAGTGGAATTAGCTATAACTTTTGGGGTCAAAATATAAATAGCCAGAGTTACGGTCTGAACCATTGGGTTCACTGACTAGAAACCCTAACCGATTCGGTTCTTCACTGAACCAAACGGTTCAGTTAAATTTAGAGAACCGGATTAACATATCCAATTCTCTCACCTTATCCACGGTTTGAACAACTCCAACCCAATTTCAATCCCTTATACCCGTGACCAAACAAGCCCAATTGATTTTAATTTTACATTCAAAACGACATAGCATCACTGCCCCTAATCATTTTCGGTCGGGTCCCGACCCGGTCCGACCCAAACCCGGTCCCGTTATGACCCGGTAGCTCCCTCGACAATCCGGTCATCTTCTCCGGTGGTATTCCGGCCACAGTCGCCGGAGCAGTGAAATTCCTCACGGATCTTCGTGATTTTACGTCCAAACTTTACTGTTTTTCTTCCCAATGAATTCTAGGATTATAAGGAACATGTTAGGACTGATTTTAACCTCCAACATCACCGGTTTCACACACCCATTCCCAGTTTCCGGCGTTGCACCGGTGAGGGAATAACTGGCCACAGAATGGCCATTTCTTGACCATTTAAGCTGATTTAAAGTGCGTTGGGTCCCTAGAGACGTTTCCTATTCATATTATGGTTCAAATCTTGGTTTGGTTTCAGTTATTTTTAATCACCATTGCCAGCCGTAACCCATTTCTGGTTTTTCTTATTTTTCTGTTCTATTTCGGATTCTCATCAACTTCAACAGCAACGACACCTATTAAAAATATAAATGAACATAATTTAAATCAGGAATATACCTGTTTGTAGGTTTTCTCGACCCTTTTCCAAAAATTCATTTTCTTTCTTTCTCTCTCTATTCCCACTTCTTTCTTCCTTGCGATTCAGTTTTATTTCTCTATTCTCATCCTCTTTCCCTTTAATTCTTTCAGCCGATTCCTCAGTCGGTGGCTTTTGCCACCTATAGCCGTGGTGACACCACACTCATGCACACAAGACACCTCACACACATAGCTTTCTCTCTCTCTCTCTCCTCCTCACACGTTGCACCCTAGCCCTCTCTTGCCGATTTCCCACTCGGTGGCTTTGCCACCTCCTCATCATGCAAGGCCCACTTTACATACCTATTATATACATATATATGTGCAACCGTATACACATATATACATATATAAATAATATTGTATTATAATATATATATATATATATCATCCAACCGTATATATATATATATATATGATATTCATAATCATTTAGATTTACAATAAAAATTTATGCGTCGACATTCACTTGCACGTTTTTCAATAAACTCGGCTTCCGGTGCAACGGCACCCGGACACCCATGACTGTTTGCCTCTCGTATCTATGCATCGTAATTAAACAATACAGTCTATTACGCATCCACTTTTATTTATGTCATTTCACGGCTTATAATTCGGGATTACATTTTATAGCCCGGTCCAGCCCGGTGTACATGCTATATCCCGGGTCGGGATATTACAGAGCAGGGTGGCCGATTTGCACTCCATGAGGGCCTATCGGCACTCGGAGGTGGGAACCTCTTAATGTGCCGATCGGCACTAGGAGGGCAATCCTAATCCATTCTTTGTTCCTTCTTCCAATTTGAGTTCTAGGCCATCCTTTTGTCTTTCGATTGGTCCAACATGAACTCTTAAGGATAATTAGAGATCTTTAGCTTCATTTATATTTAATTTTATCACCTTAGAGTAGCTCGAAAATGGGTCACTCACCTCACACCTAGGCCTCATCGGTTTCGAGGTGTGATAGACATAAACCGTCACAATCATGTGACGAGTAGCACCGAAGTAAAAAAACCCAAGTAGTCTAAAATATACCTGATGGCCTCGAGGAGAATGAACTAGCAGAGGGAGAGACTATAGAAAATTAGGTTGACAAGCAAAAAGGAGTTGTTGTAATTGCTCAATGATCAAGGACATGAAAGGAATGGATGTACAAGACCCAACCATTAGTGGTATAACTGTTATAGTTTGACGATCTCCACCTCTAGATGACTGTTCTTGGGGTCCATGAACTTTCTTATTCACTAATTTAGGGCACTGTACATTCCAGTGACCCTTCACCAATGCTGAGTGCTACCTTGTGGCTTAGGTGGTGTTAGGGCCGCCCTAAAAGCCTTGTATGTAATGAGATTTCATTAGTAAGAGTTATTATAGTTACTAATCATTTTCATTATTCAACACGTAGGTTCATTCATGAGATAAATGGTAATCCTCAAGAAATATTGTTTGTGATTATAGTGTATAGAGTGTCTCGTGCACCAAAATTATAATCATAAGTTCCTTATGGTTTGTAACTATTGTTCATAGTCTTTATAAGTTTGGGAAATTTATCTAATATATACTGGAACACTCTAGCTTGTATGTGATAAAGTAATTTATCTTAATAATCAAAATAGAGATTTTAAGTTAGGGTTGTTGTCCAGATATATACCTTAAAGGGGGGGGGGGTGAATAAGTTAATTTGCAAATATTGTCAACTTTTACATATTTTAAATATAAATGCAAAATAAGCACAAAGTAAGTAAAAGGGTAGGAAGAGAAAGAACAAACATAAACATAAGTAGTTTTTACGAAGTTCAGAAAATTTCTTACGCCCTCAACCCAAGCTTCTATGCTTGAGTTTTTCCACTATCTTGGTTTCTTTCGCAGGTGTAGATCAAACCTCTACAACAAGAGCTTTTAACATTTTTTCCAACAAAATATTCATTTTTGCTTCACAAGAGCAACATCTACCCATAAATCTCATCGCAATGAGAAGATACAAAGTTGATACCAATAAATACTATCTTCTAGAGTTAATTGGTGCAATGAATGCTCACTCACTAATAATTAATCAAATGTAAGCTCTCAGTGTTTAAGATGGGTAGCATTTTTAGATTTTCATTTTTCAATAAATGAGTCTAAAGTCAAAATAAAAAATTAAGAAGTTAATGTATGTAAGTAGATAACAATAAATGCTATAGAGAATCTCTATTTATAGGCATTTGACGAATATAGTCGTTAGATTAAAAAAAAAAACTAGTCATTTTTCCCTTTTTGATCAATTCAAATTTAAATTTGAAATTACCAAATCAAACTAATTAGCCGACTGGTTTCATTAATCAGTCAACTGGTTTCATTAATCAGTCGACTGGATCATAATCTAGTTGACTGATCAGATCAACTGATTTGTCCAACAGGTTGAGGTTCATTTTGTTCAAAACAATTAGTCGACTGATCCATAGAATCAGTTGACTAGTTTTTCAATACACAAATTTTCTTTTGAGAATCAGTCGACTAATTTACTAAGTAGTCGATTGGTTTAGACATTAAGTTCATTTGTGTACAAAATAGCCAATCAATTAATTGGATGTAAAAGTTAGTTGACTAGAGTAGACAGTGTGAAATTAGGTTTAAGAATCAATCAACTGGTCTTTAGAATTGATCGACTAGTTTTGACAGATTAAGCTTATTTGCCTATTTACACTAGTCTCTTTTTCAAAACTCAGTGTATCAATATAGAGTATTGAAAAATCACTTTTTGATTGGTTTTAGTTGACCACTTAAATAATTAAAACTTAATCTTATGATTAATCTAAACCTAATTCACTCAGAAACCCAAAATAATAAAAATAAAGTCTTATCTTGACTTGTCTTGATTCTTTGGGCTTTGAGTGTGTTTATTTTATTGGATAGCCTTGAGTGAATTCCACTAGCTATGATTTTGACTTTGAAGCTTGTACATGAAGTGATTCCTCTTGATTGATGGACTTTGACATTTCTTGGTTAATCATTCTCTTTGACTTAAATGACCTATTTGCATTGTGTGTAACACCCCGACCTGAATATGGGATCATAGAGTCGTGGGTTATAAATCAGTAATCGATGCCTTAAGTGACGAGGTCGGTTTCAACCCGACGCATGGATTTTTAGTAACAGTCCCGAAAACTCAGGACGACTGTACATCACTTTCGTTGCAATCACCAATTTGTCGGTTCCATGATAAATATATTTTCACGTTAACTGTCGATCATCGATACGAGTATGAGAATTGGGCACGCATTACGGGGATACGAAGGATTAGAGTAAATATTATACACTTAAGAGAATAATTAATTTTTAAAGTAATTAATTATTTTAATATAAGAAATTAATGATAGCATGTATGAATAATTAAATATTAATGTATGTACTATGTAAATAATTATAAATTACTTTGTGTACGTATATATATATATATATACATGAAGATATATATGTGTATTATTTGGAAGCATACTATTGTCCAAGGTGTAATAAAGGTGTGTGTGTGTGTCGGTGAGAGGTGTGTGTATGTGTCCAAGTGTGTAAGAGTTATATTATATGTATATATATATATATATAGCCATATATAGGCAAAACAAAACACACACACCCAGCCATCATAGCCTGCCCCAAAACAGTAAAAGAAAACTGAGCAAGGATGCTGCCACAATTTAGGTTATTAGGTGGGGAAATCAGAAAATGATTATATGTGCAACTATATACATACATACATAATCATATACACATTGCATACACGCACCACACGTTTTTCAGAAACTGAGAGAGAGAGAGAGAGAGAGAGAGAGAGCTCTGGGAAGGAGAAGAAAGGATTCAGAAGGGAAAAAGGGAAGGAGATCAAGTGACAAAGGTGAGAAAATGTTTAAACAATACTTTCTCTCTCTAAGATATTTTTCATATATGTAGGTAGTTCAAGTTCTGTTCTGCACGTATGATGCTTAGTGTACGTTTTAACTTAATTAAGCATGCGATTTGACCTTAGAAACCATCAAAAACATCAGACCCATATGAGTCGGCCATTGATGGACCATGCTGAGAGCAGGTCTGAATCAATGGCAACCAAATCCCATTTGGCTCATCAAGACCTAAAGTATACCCTACAAGCATCCCCAAAACACATGACCGCGATAAAAAATCCTAAGAAATGACTCTCAAAAATCGAGTTACAGGTTACGGGTTTGAAACCCAAACCTTTAAACTCAGTGTTAAATCGACATTTATGAATAAGAAACGAAACCCCATGAAGAGGGGATCAAAACAGAACAAACCCCAAGTGATTTGGCTCAGAAATGAGCATTTACGATCGGTCTACAGGTTTAAATTATCGAGTCCAAAATCGAGCACATAAACCCATTTCGAACCCTCAATTGAATGCCAAAATAATCCCTAAGATGTCAGAAATATTTTTGATTAAAAACAGTAAGGATTCATGGAGCCAAAACTCACGAAATTGAAAAAAAAATGGAAATCGGGAATTAGGGTTACAGTGGTGGATCGTGGGGAAAACAATGGTGAGTCAACTCGGTTTTAAAAGCTCTGACCGAGTTGACTCAAACACGTGGTGGTCCTTAGGATTGCCACCGCATTAAAAACGACGATGTCGTTTTGGGCCTGATACTTATATATAAAAAACCGTATGGAGTTTTAAAGGAAAAGAGAAAAATGGGGTTGGTGGGGTTCAAACCCCTGACCTCACAAGCCCAATCGCCTCCCTTACCACTCGGCCACGCGTGCGCGTGTGTCTCATGTGGGGCGATATATAAATATAAAATATATAATAAAATCAAAAAAATAAAAAGGTGCATTTTGCACCTAACAGGACTCGAAGGCAGTATCTATTGGGAGGGAGGTGACACGCTGGCCAGCGTGCCACCCATTTCATCCGGTTATTCTATGCAAACAAAATGTATATATATCATATTAAATAGATTTAATTTAATTAAAACGATTTAATTAAATTAAATAGTCAAAAAATGCCCCGTGTCCAAACAAGATAAGTTATATACGTATTCTTACTATCTCGGACCTCCTGAGTCCAATGGTGAGGTCCACGACATGAGATGAGGTCCCAAAAAATTTAAGACCCGTAAAAATGTCAAAATGACCAAAATGCCCCTACACCATAAATGAGTCAAACGAGGTCCAAATTAAATAAACAAATAGTGGATTTTGACTAATTTAAACATTCTGAATCTAATGGTGGGGTCCGTTTCACAAGATGGAACTCCAAAAAATTTAGACACGTTAAGGTATAAATTATCAAATTGCCCCTAACATGTCCAAAGCTGAATTAAATTCTAAGGAAGCCTAAATTGACTTTTTTCGACGTTCCGGACTCAATGGTAGAGTCTATTCAACCAAAAGAGATGTCTAAAATAAAAAGACATAAAATTTGATGAATAGCATCAGCCAGGTGACTATAAATTTGAAACTTTGCCGAAGTACTGAATACGACACGTCGACATGTGAAGTAAATAGATTTAAAATAAAGTTAATCGAACCAACAGAAGAGTATAGTTAAAATGAAATAAACTCCTAACACATTAAAATGTGTCGTAGGCTAAGAGTACGAGTCGAATTAAGTATACACGAAATTTATGGAATATTCGTAAATCGGTTAGGATTAAATACGATCCAAGCATAAGTTAAGAAACATTGATAGGTAATATTATAGTGAATGTGAAGTTGATGAGACTGTTTATGAATTGTTTTTAGGAACTATAGAGGAAGTGGGAAAGCGCATTTTTAGCATTGACCCTAAGGAGTGAGGTGAGTAACCCTGTATTTGAAGTGGAGATTTAATTCCATATATTTGAAGAAGTTTTAAGTTCAAGTTATGTGAAGCATTTGAATATCAAATTCAGTATCATATGATTCCTGTTTTAAAATGTTTTCTGCTTTCATAAACTGTATTGTGACATGCTGGGTGATTGGTCTGAATCACGGTTTTCCTTTTTAATTATGTTTCAGCATGTCTGGGTTTAACATGCTAAATTTTCATAAATGTTCTGAATTTGATTATTACAAGTATTTGAAGTTCTATTGTAGAAGTTATACATTTCATGTTTTAAATACTCATGAAAGTATCTATTGAAGAAGCCATGTGATAAATGTTTTATAAGATAAATTGTGCATAAGCACCCACAGATTTTTGGGTTGTACGGAACTCAATTAATCTGTAAAAATATGATGGGATTTTGGGTTGCATGGAACTCAATTGACTGTCGAAATGCCAGGTAGCAGGATCTGATCCCCTTGGTACGGGATATCTCTATTGTAGCATTGCAGCATTGTAGTAAAATGGGAGTCTGGTTCGAAACAGATTCCACCTAATTAAAGAGAAAAGATGACAAATGTTTTTGGAAATGGAAGCAGGTTTTACCCCCATTTTCCTATACATGTTTATATGTTTTGAAGTAACGATTTTGAAAATGGAAGCAGGTTTTTACCCCGATTTTATTATACGTGTTTATATGCTTTTAAATTGCATATGTTCTACTTGAAGAAATGTGTATTTAGCTTGAATACTTTAAATGTTTCAAAGCTATCTGTTTTAAAGAATGCATATACTCTGTGTTCTAAAATGTACGAGCAATTGGTAGTGAGTATTTTATAAACTCTCATGTGCTAAACCACTACCAGTTGAAAACCCCATGACGAATGCAGGAATTACTCACAAGCTTATATTAGCTTACCCAAATTTTTATTCGGACCCCCCTTTCAGGTGATTGATGGCAAATTGATTTTGAAGACAAGGATGATGAGTCTAGCTCTTTTGGGAAGACGTGCTTAAGTAGCTCCTTTTGGGAAATCATATGAACTCTAGTAGCATATTTTGTATTAGCAGACAATGTAACGTTATGTATTAAGCCCCTCGGGGTAATAGATATGTAATGTTATTAAAATCTTTAAGCTTTTAGTTATGCTCTGAATGTGTGATCATGTGTACCATTGTGAATAGCGGCAGTACTGGACGAATGTGCAAATTTTAAAATGAGAAAAGAAAAGAAAAAGTTTTTCACGCTTCCGCAACCACATGAAGCACATCTATTCGATGCCGCTGCAGATGCGAGCCTTGTCCCGAGGCCCTCGGGCCAAAGGGCAGCGGTTGCGACTCGAGATCTGCAAAGGGTGGATTTCGGGTCGTGGCATTGTGAGAGGTCCAATGTATGTCTAGATATCAGAGATTAGACTTAGAGAGTAGGTGAATAGATCTCAATAGCAAATAAGAATTATTTCTTCAACTATGTGAGAATTCACGTTCTAGTGGGTGCAAACAAATTTAGTGACATGCAAACAATTAGCTATAATAATAATAAAAAAAGCAATAGTTAAAAAAATAGAAACAATGCACCAAATTTATTGACGAAGAAACCACCACAGATTAACTGAATCTGCTTTAGAAAATTCTAGGGCATTGACCCAGATGTGAATCCACTAGATAATGTTTGATGATTATAGACTCTATACATCTCCGACTTAGTCCTTCAAGCCTTGTTAACAATCTGAATATTCTCAAACTTGAATCTTCAAGTACCCCTAAGCAAATCTGTCACTTCAAAATCCACAAACGGCAAACCATAGTACAATTGCGAACTCCACGTAATCTCGAATTCCACCGATTGCACAAACTTAAACTCCACAAGCTTGAACTCCAAGAACGATGTAAAAAGATGAAATTCATGTTCTTATCCAAAAGATTTGATCTATGTGTGTATTATGAATATAAAGAAATTTTTTTGGAAAAGTTTTGAAACTCTCTTTGATAGCAGCTAAGAGTCCCAACACGAAATAGTAATCAAATCTTTATGTAGGATAGGTTTTGGAAAGCAAATCACACTGTTTAAATCCAACTAGAAAATTGATCTGTGCAATATTCGTTCTCACGAATTAGGTAGTCGTTCGCACAAACCTCAATTCATTCGAACGAACTATCGAATGAATGTGATTTGTCAGTTACTAGAAAATTCGTGGGATCATTCGTTCGAATGAATAACTCACGAATGGGTTTCTGAAAAATTCGTTCGACTCACAGATAGAACAAATATTTCGTTCAAAGATACGAAAAAAACCACTGTTATAGTCGTGCAAACGAACCCATGATTCGTTCAAACGAATAGGGTGTAAAACCTCATTTTTTTTTTCATATTTAGATCAATGAAGTATAATAGCCTACTTGTCAAATGATTTAAGTATAAGGTAAAATCAAATGAGCTACTATTATTCATTGAACAATCTTTACTATACACTTTCACATATTAAAATGGTAAATCAAACTAAATGCATGAGAGTGTGTGTGATATAAACCCAATCTAAACTCACCAAGCGCTTATCAATCCATGCCATATGAGTATGTGAGAGTCATGCAAAAATATGATAATCTTTAATTGGAGGCAGACATGTCTTCAATGGTCACAAGGCTTAAAAGACTCTTGACTCAATAACTTGATGAACTTAATAATTCAATAACAATTTTGTCAACCACAGATTAGCCAACACTTGTGACGAATAGTCCTAACACATTGTCACTAAATAAAACATTAGTTCTCATAATCAATGTTTTGTCATCATCAAAATTATTGAGATGACCTTGGTTGAAAACTTTTAGGACTAACAAGGGTAGTAGTGTATACAATGCATTGAATTGGATTGATTTGGGATTCAATCATAAAATTACTAGCATTTAGATTTGGATTCTCAATGCTAATAAATTGTAAAGGCTCTTAATATTAAGAGAATAATGGACTTGAATCTAAAGTATTATTACTTTAATTTATCAATGAAAGAGATCTTTGTTGGTCAACATCTCGATATTTTGGGTAACTAGTATGAAGAAATTTCGGAATATTTATTGTCAATATAGCGTTAGTAAATTTTTTACTAAAATAAATTAATTATGTGACCAAATTATTAAGGGTAAATTATATTGACCTTTCCTAAGATTTCTGAAATGACACTGACCTCCCTTACTTTTATTGTGAAACTACAAAAACCTCCCATCTAACCTTATTTTTTTACAAAATGACAAAAGTGCCTTTTTCATTTCTTTTTTCATTTTTAAAATTTTGACCAATATTTCAAACTTTTTTTCATTTTCAAATAAATATTAATTAAAATATTTTTTACCTAAGAAATATAAGTTATTTATCTTAAATTTATTTTTTTATATAAAATAAAAAAAATCTTTAAAAAAGTTAGAAAAAAATTGTCAAAATTGAAAAATGGAAAAAAATAAATAAATGAAATAGATACTTTTGTCATTTTGAAAAAAATTATGACGAGGTGTAAAGACCTGAAAAAAAAAATGAGAATAAATTTTTTTTTTTTTTATTTAAGATAGAGCAATATTTGAATTTCTTTAATTTTTATTTACTTTTAATTAAATTAGTCCATGAATATGTGCTATTAGTATTAAATGCACATGTATATGTAAAATGTGTGCTATTAGTATGTATGTGATATACCATAAAAAGACAGGCCAATCAACACTTGACACGTATGACCACAGTCCGATTTATGTTCAGCTAGCATGATTCTCGTTCAGCCTATGACATCCAGATCATCACATAAGGTCGGAAGTGACCAAACAAATATATCCAGAACTGATCACAGGGTCCAGACCAGAGCTTCAGATCTCGTCACCGCCTTAGCGGATTCCGAGCAGAGAATAGGGTAACAGTCTCCAGCACGGAAACTACCATTTATGATTATCTCCGCCTTAGCGGATTCCGGGCAGAGGATAAGGAAGTAGTCTCCAATACGGAAACTACCATCTGTGATTATCTCCATCCACAACTTAATGCCCACAAGGTAACTGCAATCTCCGACGATCATATCCCTATATTCATGGCGTCGAATCCTAATCAACTGAGGAAAGCTTCGGCCTATATATTAAACCCTAGAGGTACGCTATATTTTTCATGCTCATTCTTTGACTTTCAATACAGTCTTTCAATTCCCTTACTCACTTAAGCATCGGAGCGGCTACCGCCGGAGCCAATCCGGTGGTCCTCTGATCATCTTTCTGAGTGTTCTACAGGTCACGGAGCCCTTACGTGTTGCGAGTCAAAAAGTGCAGCATCAGTTTGGCGCCGTCTGTGGGAACGACTAATCTCTACGTGCTTTATTCATAAACTCATCTTTTTCCCTACCGGAAAACCATGGCACCAAATCTCCGACCCCGACAGAATACTCAGAGTTCGCAAAACGCTCAGCGTCAGCCGTCTGCTCCACGCACAAGAGGACCAGCGGCCAACCCTATGCGACAAGAGATCGAAGCAATAAAACGACACAATGAACTGGTGCAGGAGCAGCTGCTAGCCATTACCAGGACGCTGGCAACGCTCACGCAGAACCAAGCGGCGGCTTCTCCTAGCCCGCCGGTCAACTTCGTTGCAGGAACACAACCCCCGGTTGCCACGGGGAATGAAGAAATTCGCGGGCAGACCCCCGCTAACCAGCCTGGGCACCCCTCAGGCGTTGCTCACGCTGGCCGAGATCCACAGCCATCAACAGTCCCTGGCTGGGGAACATCCGCTTTTGTCCCCGACGTACATTACCGGAGTACTACCCGAGCCCCAACTCCTAGGGTTTCGGGAGCACCCCCGGCACCACAGGAACCTTATCATGCAGCACCAGCCCCACCGGTTCGGGCTCCTCCTCCATCCGAAGGGCGCACTCCACCCTATTACCCTGAAGCCGAGGCTGTCAGGCAGGGTTCACAAGATGTCAGACTCAGAGACCCGCGAAGGGAAGAGGAGATTGCCGA